>OY757930.1:48368982-48686482 GCA_963585895.1 Sepioteuthis lessoniana
GGCTAAATTGGTGAGGTATCATCCATAAAAATTAGTTGATGGAGTATGGGTTGCAAGTTCAGATCTAGTCAGAAGCTACTTCATTATTCCTATTTTGTGATATTTCAAAAATTATTAGGTATTTGGTCTGACAAGAAGCAACAAAAGTGAAGAAAGAGTAAACCAAAAACTGCCAAAATTTAATCTGTAGAAAATTCAATTCATTTTTCATTTCTATTTTTTTTAGAAGAAAAAATAAAATCATTAATATCTTACTATTTTTCTTTGTTTTTGCAGCATTCAACAGAAAAGAAGTTATATTGAAACTTTTTAATGAAAAATAAAAGAACATTGGCTTGATTTTTGTTGCTCATATATATATATATATATATATCCCTGATCCATTGGGTTAACAAGTGTGAAATGGACTCTTACAATCAGGTGTGTAGGCTGAAAATAATACTCTGCATCCTTTGCATGGCAGAACATTAGAAACAATATAGTTTGACAGTGAGTTGTCTCCTCCTTACTTATAGCCAATTTAGAGTTAATAAAAAAAAAATTGACATAGCTGGAGGGATGACTAATTTGGATAGCCATGTTAATAATGATTTGCCAACTGATAAGAAATACACAACCTCAGTTTCAGAATCAGCCAATGTATTTAAAAAGGCTTTGTTTGGTACAAGGACATCAGTGTGGAGCATCCCATGGAGATCAAATACACAACAGTAGAAATAGTCCATGGATGTCTTGAGTAATGTAATGTATAGCAAGTTTGGCTAGAAGACTAGTGAGTTTGATTCTCACCAGGTGCCCTGTACATTTAGCTTTGACCCAAACTAGCAAAACTTAATAAATTATAATGGTATTACAAGCGATGAATAGTTTGTAAACTAGACTAACAAATCATAGAGTGATTTTTTTTCCACACTTTTGGCTTTGTATCATTCTAAACTCAGTAAATAATTTTGAATTTGATAACCTCTACTCCTTGAAGTGATTGGCTACTATGGTGTGAGAGTTAGCAAACTTGTTTGGCTGAGTCATGAGTTCAATCTTCACTAGGTTTTTCACAAAAAAAAAGGAGTAAACTTACCATGGTGTAATGGTTAGCAAGCTATACAGGTAGACCATTGTTAGTATTTAGTTTTCAGTGTGTGCTCCATACATGTTCTTGTGCCAAACTAAGCTTGGTAAATAGTGACTATGAGGAAGCCACAGCTACAACTGGTGCAGGCAGAAATTATTTTCCATGGAATTTTCAGAGAAAAATAAACAGAAAATTCATTAAAGTAACAAATATTTTAATTTCAAATAATTCTTTTTCATACATCAATGTATAATTAACAAGAATGCTGGACAGATCTCAAGGAAAAAAATAATAAATAAAAATTATATATATATATATATATATATATATATATATATATATATATATATAAGTGAGAAAATAATTAAATGAATCAGACAAATATGTAGAAAAGATAATGGAAAGAAAGATATATATTAGGTGTGAATGAAGAATTATTTATTATTTATGCTGACATGTGTTTCAACTTTAAATTTGCCCACATACAAAGGATTCTATTAAAAATTATTTCAAGTATAGATGAGAGAAACAGTTTTTGATGTCTTCAAATTCATCATTTAGGAAACTAGAGCCTGAAGGAAAAAACCAATGAGAATGCCACTTTTATTTTATCTCTATGGTTTGAGCAAAAATGTTTGCAATCATTTTTGCTATTAGCTTTGTTGTAGACTTTGAATTTTAACTTAATACTGTTGTTTATTAATAAGATGTCCAAGAAAGGTAAGGAATTGTTTTTTCGAACTTAATGATATCCTGAATTTTTTATTCATTGTGCAAATTCAAAAGCCATCAAAATCCATAAACATACATCCTTTAATAAAATAACCAACCTAAATCAAATATTAACCCTTTAAAAATACATAATATTACCGCAAAATCCCACAACTACCCTCATTGAAAAAACTTACACCATTTAGGCATAAAAGCCATTACTCGTACATCAAAAACAATTAAACAATTATTAAAAAAATAACTTAAAAAAAACAATTTCTTTCTCTGATGCAGGTATATATAGAATCTGTTGAGAATGTAACAAACTATACATAAGAGAAACTTCCAGAAATTTAAACAAGAGAATATATGAACATAAAAAAAGATTTTAATTCCAAAAACATCTAATTCTTTAGTTTCACATTATATTTCAACCAACCTCACATTTGACTTTTAAAACTCAACCATAATTGCTTTCATACACAATAAAGATAAACATAGAATAATTAATACAATTTTGTAAAAACTAGGATTTTATAAAATCTCATCTTTTTTAGCAAAAAGAATCCTCAAAGATTTCAACATTCATTTATAACACTAGACTGTTTTTTGTAGACTTTTGAAATTGTAAACCATTAAAAAATTTTCTCAAACCATGAAACAATGTTACCTTTTTCAAAAAATGATTACATTTAATGATATAATAAATTTCAAATATATTTTTCATGTTTTACTCATTTTTCCTAAAATCATAAACATTTGCCCCGAAGACGACTTTTGGCTTACATGCTTAATATTTTTTTATTATTATTATTATTTTATTCTTATATTTCTATACTTAAAATAATTTTTAATAGAATGCTTCTGTATGTGGGCCAATTTAAAATCAAAACATATGTTGGCATAAATAATAAATCTTCATCCACACCAAATATATATCTTTCTTCCGTTTATCTTCTCTACACACACACACACACACATATATATATATTAACAGAAATACCTGCCATTGATTGGGTTTAATTATTGGAGTGGAATATCCACAAGCTCTTATTGAAAGGTTTCAGCCGAAAAATTATAATATAGTTTATTATATTACTGAATTCACTACTTGTTTATCCTAATAAAAATATTAACAATCATGTAGATTATAAAACTATATCCATTGTTGTAACTCTAAAGAAAGGAATGCCAGTTTTGTGTAAAAGAGGTGCATCCTTTATACCAGATATAATATTCTTATTCTTTCTCTCAATATTTTGGTTTATAAATTAAAGCAGCCATCACATAGACTGCAACTTTTGCATGTATTATGCAAGCAAATAAAAGATAGAAGAAAATTGTAAAGACAAACATGTTGCAATGTTTATTCAAGAATCACAACAACCACTAACAATTAATGATATATTAATATATTATCATAGTAATGTAACATCTTCATTATAATCATTTATGATACTTAACAAATCAAGTATGAT
This sequence comes from Sepioteuthis lessoniana, assembly GCA_963585895.1. NCBI lineage: Eukaryota > Metazoa > Mollusca > Cephalopoda > Myopsida > Loliginidae > Sepioteuthis > Sepioteuthis lessoniana. The sequence goes on from OY757930.1 coordinate 48,372,244, forward strand.
ACTGGTAAACTTTATATAAAGGACATGGCTACATAAAAATATTGCTATGTTTTTAGAAATACAGAAAATAAAGCAATTAGAAAAAAAAATGAGAAATAATTACAATTCTAAAACATAATGATTTATCAAATAAGTCAATACTTGAAATATGTGATTCAGCATTCTTCCTAGTTACCAATAATCAGATCTGTATACACTCCCAGATATAGATCTTGACTTCCAGTAAACATCAGCAATGTGATTTTAATTAAATTAAGATCAGAGGTATTTGAATTTTTACCAGACTGAGTATCAGGTGCTACCATTCTTGACCAAAAAAGACCTGCGAGTGATGGCAATGAAGGTGTACTCTGTATTCCCCAAAACAATTACTGAAGCCTCACCATAAGATTTAGTTTCATAATCAGGACACTCATTGGGGAAGTTTTACCTCTCTGCAGTCAGGTGCAGTCAGTGTATTCTACAGCCCCAGCCAACTGGGCCATATATATATATTTATATATATGCTCATATATACACACACATATACATGTTAAAAAATAAACAGAAGAAAGAAATATACTTAGTGTGGATGAAAAATTATTGCTAACACTAGTTTCGACTTTAATATTTTGCCTCTATATTCAATTTAAAATTATTTTAAGTATAAAAATAAAATAATAAAAATAGAAATGAAGTTTGACATGCAAAATATTCAAGTCAAAACACATGTTAGCAATTAATTTTCATCCACAGCAAGTATATTTCTTCCTTTTATTTTTATACATATTTGTCTGATTCATTTCATTTTTTTCTCTCACTTACACACACACACACACATATGTTTATATATATATATATATACATATTATATATATATATATATATATATATTCACATATAAAAACATATGTAAGTTAATAATGGAAAAGGATCCAACAGTATGGAAAAAAATTGAAAAACAAACTAATCCCAAGTGAAGAATTTACTGTGAAAGAAAGTTGACACTATAAAATTTTGTTTTTTAATAAACCATCATCAGGACTTTAGAAATGATGATACCGAATGTTGTTAGATCAACAAAGGATTATTTAATAAAATACAAAAACAAGGGAGGAAATTATATATACAAAGAAAGAAAGAACATACGACTGTTCAATCAATAAATCAGTGTTCATATTTTAAAAAATATCACATGATTGTGTAAGGCAATGATGTAAAATAAATGGAACCATCAAGAGATATTACAGATTAGAAAGAGAGAAAGAAGAAAACAGAAGAATGAGAAGAAGAAAGAGAGAAAAAGAAAAGAAAGGGAAAGATATATAGAGAGAAAATAGAAGAAATGACAGAAGAGAGAGAAAAATGAAAGAGAAGAGAAAGGAGAAGGGGAAGAAAGGGAATGAAAAGGGAAAATTAAGGAATTAGAACAAACAGACATATCATAAGTAAATAATTAAATAAGATTAAATTAAAAAAAAACAACCATATGTAAATTAATAAGCCTGTGAATGAAAATGAAGAAAAACTGTAGCAGGGGAAGGTGGGTGAAGGTTTAAATAATGGATGTAGCTATAAACACGTAAATATATCTACCAAAGAAAAGGGGAAAAGAATTAAAAAGTGAACATGAGATTATACATAAAATATGATGAACTAGAAATAAGTCAATATAGTTTAATGGAAGAAAGAAGTGTGAAAAATAAATATGGAAAATAATTAATTAATTACAGATTGAATATATTGTAGCTATTCAAGACAAGTTTTCTTTTAAAAAAAAAAGGGATATATTAAAAAAACCAGTCAAGCACTGACAGACCAAAAAAGCAAAATTGCACTGACTTCAAAAATTTGTCTCAGTCTTTTGTTATGGATATAAGCTAACATTGTGGCTGTATTAAAATCAAAGTTGTAGTCAGTTTTAGATATGTAAACGTGCATTATTAGATTGCTCACTCTAATATTTCTCCTATGTTCATATATGTGTTTCTGAACATTTCTTAACGTTTAGCCTCTATATTTCAATTCCCTGTTTTTGCACAGAATACAGTAAACACTGGCATTAGAAATGATATCACATTGAGGACTTAAGTGAAGTTAATCATCGATAGTTTTAGAAGATAAAATGACAGTTTTAATACCAAGTTTATCTAAGTTATTTCCTATAATGTTAATAGAAGAATTGTTGGGTCAAATAATCTGTGTATGGGTGGAAATTAACATTATCATAAAAGATAGAAGAAAATTGTAAAGACAAACATGTTGCAATGTTTGCCCTGAAGACACATGTATTCAAGAATGCTAATCTGATGATGGTGGCAGAGGTATCATGTAAAGGCATGGCTTCTACCCATCTTGTTGCTCTGTCAAAACACATTAGTATATATCTAGTTGATGATGTATGTATACTATCATAAGTAGAGGTGGATAATAGTGGAACAATGATGTCTATATGCACAGTTTCAAATCTTCCAGATGGTAGAGAGAATGGTCTAGTTTCTGCTATAGTAACATATGCAAGCTTGTGGGATCAGTTTCCTGTAAAAATTTATCATTCCCAGGAATCAATGCTGGGATTTGACATCTGTAGATTCAGGAAAATTTTTAATGTCTTCGACTTTCTGTGTCATTGGCTTCAATCCTCCAGTGCTTATGCAGTAACCCCAAAAAGTTGATGATATCTTTGTAGAATTGGCATTTACTGACCAAGATTTGAAGGTTGTTTTTCTTGAGAATTGAAAAAACTTTCTTGAAATCTTTATAATGTTGTTCCTTAGATTCGGAGAAAACAAGTATATCATCAATATACACAAAAACACAATTCACGCCAATATATATGTTGTCCATAAATCTCTGGAATGTCGAGCTGCTGTTTCGTAGACCAAATAGCAATAGTATTCAAAAGACCAAATGGAGTTATCACAGCGGATTTTTTTTATATCTGCCTTATTCATAGGAATCTGGTGATAGGTCTGTTGGAAATCAATCTTTGAAAATACCATTTTCTTGAAATGTTTGGTTCCTAGGCTGTTGATGCTTGGGATTGGGTATCTGTCAGGTTTTATAAACTGGTTAATGTGTCTAAAGTCTCCACATATCCATTATTTTCCTGAGATTGACTTTAGAACCACATGTATTGGTGAAGACCTGAGTGACTTTGATGGTCTGATAACTCCAGCTTGTAAGAATGCCATGAACTCATGTGTTGCAGATTTATATTCGTCTTCTGACAGCTGTCAAACATTGGCATAAGTAGGAGCACCATCTCCAGTGTGTTACTAGAGGCTGCTCTGTATGTGGTCAGGTAATTTTGGGGAATTCTTGGAGAGACTACACTTCTTTTGGTAGGGTGTCGTGGTTGTTCACTGATATACTCAGAATTTGTCCAGTGATTCATCCTTCAATAAGTTTGCCATTACTACAGTCCAAGATTAGGCCAAAGTGGTGCAGAAAATCTGCACCTAAGAGAGGGTTAGTTACTCACATTTTTGGTAGCAGGAGAAAAATATGCTGGTGACTTGATGTAGTAGAGTTGATATTTTCTTCCTCCACTTTCTCATTAGCAGTAGAAGTCTTCTTTGAAGCTTTTCTACTTTTGGTTGAAGTTGTTGTTTTGATTTTGTTGTTAATCTCGTCAAGGTCACCATTATGGGGCTTAGGAATATGTGGTCGTTATTATTTTATTCGTGGTTCATGAGTTGTTGGTAGCCATCTGTTTTGGTTTGGTTAATTACTGGGTTTTATGGGATGACTTAGTAGTTTTTGGCATCTGACTCCTTGGTTTCTTTAATTACCCCCATGAACTTGTTCTCTTATAGTTGGCCAGAACTGTAAATGTACTTAAAATGGAAAAAGGGCAAGGACAAGGACACTTTAAAACTTAACCTTTGTTCTAGAAGTTGACAACTATTTCATGGTGTGAAACTTTCTTCCTGAGGCAGGAAAAGCTGTCCGGTAGCAAGGTATAAATAGAAAAGGCTGAGAGTTTCTTTTTTTTGACCCCAGGAAGCCTGTCTTTTTCAGGCATGTATGGATCGCACTTCCTGTCTGAGGCCTCTTGGGAAATTATTATTTTTTGTATGTGTTTATTTTATTCTATTTATTTTTATTCAATCCCATAAATGTAAAGTAAATCCATTAGTTTCTGGTTATAATCAGAAGAATCTATAACGACAACACCACCACCTTTGTCATTTATGACAGTGGTATTTACAGGATTCTACATATATAGCTACATCCATTTAAAGCTTCACCCACCTTTTTTCCCCTTGCTACTGTTTTTCAACATTTTCATTCATAAACACATCAATTTACATATGGTTGATTTTTTAAATAATTTAATCCTATTTGATTATTTATTTATGATCTGTCCATTTATTCTACTTTCTTTTTTCCTCCCATTTTTCTTCTCTTTTCTATCCCTCTATTCTTTTTCTCTTCTCCCTCTTTATATCTTTCCCTTTCTTCTCTTTTCTTCTTTCTACTTGTCTATATCTTTTGATGGTTCCATTTGTTTTACATCATTGCCTTACACAATCATGTGATATTTTTTTTTAAACATGAATGCTGATCATGTTCTTTCTTTCTTTGTATATATAATTTCCTGGCTTGTTTTTGTATTTTATTAATCAATCATTGATCTTACAACACTGGGTTTCATCTTTTCTAAAGTCCTGATGATGTTCATTAAAACCAAAATGTTATAATGTCAACTTTCTTTCACAGTAAATTCTTCACTTTAGATTAGTTTGTTTATATATATATATATATATTAATTTTCACCGAGCGTAAAAATTTATATTAGAATAGATACTTAGTTTTTATGTATCTTCCATAAAAAACTGGGTGTATTTTCACTTTCAAACATTATCAGAGTGGAGAATATCATTTTAAGATGGTGAAATTTTGCAAATCAACTTTATCTAGTGGCTAGTAGTTTTATTTTTATTTTCATTGAAATTGGAGGTATTTGAATTTTCACTGGGGGCATTTGTCCCCTTTAAATCCTGCTAATCAAACTAGAATATGAATTTCATATAGTTCATTTTCTTGTAAAATTTTACATAAGAATAATTTGTTTTATGTATCTTAGAGTCCTTTGCACACACACACACACACACACACACATTGAGTTTTACTATATAGATATTGTTATGGAGAAGGAGACAAAGAGGAAAAATAGAAACAGGCACAATGATAAGGGTTATAGAGACAGGGTGAGAGAAAGACAATAAGAACAATAAGGGAAAAGTGAGTGAGTAGGTGAATGAAAGTTAACTCCAAAATCCAAGCCATAGTAGCCAACAAATGCCCAAGTTAAAAATAGAGTGTATCAGCAGTAATCAGCCTGACATTTGGTGATTGGCTGAAACAAACTCAAACAGAATGGGAGAGAAAGTTCTAGATTGATCACAGTGATGTGAAGACATACAAAGTTGGCAGACATTTTTAGCTTGGGCTCAGCGAATGAGCCAGCCTACCCCAGTGCACTAAATCAGGCTGTCATTAAGAAGCCATAGTGCAGAAGAATAAATGAACTTCAGATGTTCCCTTTGAAGATGTGAAGAAGAAAAACGACAAATATGAGCACCTTGGAGGACACTAACCTCAAATGTTTCCCTTTGAAGATGCAAGGAAGGAAAACAACAAATATGAGGACATCTCAAGTAATGACAGCCAACTATCTATCTGAAACAGATAAATTCCATATGTTGAATCTCTCTCATGAACTTTCTTACTCAGACCTATGGTTTTCACACACTATTCCACCATTTCATACACTTGTCCATAAATTGTTGCATACACCATTTCAAACAAAATAAACCTTCTATTTGATAGGACATTCTGCCTTTTGTGTTGTTAGTAGTGTTTGCTTTCTTTTTGGAATAAATGTTATGGTCCCTATTATAATCTTGGGTTGTGTTCATCTTCTTCATTCTTTGAAAACCGGGGCTTAGCCAAATAGATATCTACCTTCTTTATTTGTTTTTTTTTGGTTTTTTTTTAATTATGTATGTGTGATGGGATCTCTGGGGAATATATTAGATATTTTAGGGGCTCCCACATAGGAGTCCCAGAAAAGCATTTGTTTTCCCTGCGCCTAAAGAATTCTCTGAACTCGTAACTATATATATATATATATATATAACCCTCCCCAAAATTTATAAATCTTTGACAGAGGCAAAGAACTGCATGAAAGCCTTCCACTCAAATCCTTTTAATAAAAATACCAATGGAAAGGGCAACTGATAAAAGAAAAATTAAAGCAACTTGAACTCAGAATTGATTAATCTCAAAGATCACCAAGTCCATTCTAGATGATGATAACCATTATTCCATATCCTTCTAGATCATAATTTTTTTCTTTTATACAAAAAGTATTTAAGTCAGATATTTTAATATTGTTGATCATATTTTTACAATTTTTAACATATATAAGAATTAAAACAAAGAATTATTGGTTGACTGATTGAATTTATGGCATATGAACTCCTGTTAGACTATTTTATGCCATAGTCACTTCAATAATTATAATTTCCAATAATATATATTACAAAAATGTATCTTCACAATTTTAAACAGTTAAACATTTCCTTATCTGATACAAATCTACTTGAGCCATAGATTGGACTGCAAGTCAGAGTAGAACTGAGAATAATGACAATGAAGGGGTGTCTCCACATCACCAGAGCTCCAGAACTGGAGTCTTATCACCATAATCAGTTTAATGTCATACACAGGCCATTAGAACGAGATATAATTCTAAATAAGAAAAAAATAAGTAACAGATGACAACTTTTTGTTTTAAAGAAAATTATACATTGCTTGAGAAATTAAAGCTATCATTAAGAAGATGGACAAATGTCCCACTCAGACATTGAATGACCCAAGAGTAATTTTTTAAAAGACAGAATGGTACAAAATAAACAAATATATGTTAGAACGATCTAAAGGTCAAAGGGAGCTAAACCCTTTGTTTCAGGCGGAGTTACCTCCTCCCTTTTGACCCTTACTGTTTGAGTTCTCACGTGAACAATACAAGATTACGTGTGGCAGCGCGAACGAAGGATGACTTCAAATCTGGGAAAACAAATGTGGAATAAAATTACCTCTTTCCAAGATAGCTGTGACACACAGCTCAACCTATATTGGTAGATGTATTTTGTATTAGGTTGGTGCAAAAATAATGTCGTTTTCTCACATATGTTACTTTTATATATGATTTCTGAATTGATATATATAGCCACGTTATATATAATTTTGAATCGTGTTATTCGTTACCGTTCTCTATCTCTTCATTCATTTTTTTGCAGGCTTTTCGACAGCATGGACAAAATTCAAATCCACATGATTTTCTTGTTCCAATTCAAACTTGGCCGAAAAGCTGCCGAGACAGCTCGTAATATCAATGATGCGTTTGGCCCAGGAACCACTGAACCTATGGCACAACAGTGGTTCAAGAAATTTCGCAATGGTGACAAGAGCCTTGAAGATGAAGATAGTCGCGGCCGGCTGACAGCGGTTGATAACGAATATTTGAAAGCCTTAATTGAAGCCGACCCTCGCAAAACCACATGAGAAGTTGCTGTAGAAATTGAGGTCAACCACTCAACAGTCATTCGCCATTTAAAGCAAATAGGGAAGTCAAAAAAGTTGGATATTTGAACTTAAAAGAATAAATGAACAAAAATAATAACCAAAAATAAATAATAAAAATGTCTGTCCCTGCAGAAGTTCTTCAAAAGATTTTGTTACAACAGCAAGAACAATTGAATTTAATAGCCACTTTGACACAAAAATTTCAGGTCCTAGACACTGGTGTAGCAGAAAGAATTTCGTATTTTTGTTTGGTGTGTAATTTAAGTCGACCATTAGGGTCGACGCATAATTTCACCCAATCAGGATGACTTATCCTATTCATCCCGGACCATCTTTCTGGGCAGCAGAAATTGGAGAAGCCGCCAAAACACTCTTCCTTTTCTCAGAACTTCTTCATTCAGGACAGACGTCTTACTGTCTGCTCTTCAATAGTAGCAGCAGCATTACACCAACATGAGGGAAGCCATCTAATTTATGGACGACTTGCGTCTACTCTCTTAGACCAAGGGTTCCCAGTTGAATATGAATTAGATGAATTCAATATGCCACATACAGGAACAACTTTACGTCACACCCAAAATTGGCCATGTCGATTGCGATGCAAAATTCTGCTCTGACACCTAGCTACTTCATCTCCGGGCAACATTTTCTGGAGACATTCACGCTTCTCCCTGAAACAACCAGAACCACAAACTCACAGTGACTACAATCATTCCTGTCCTCAAACAGCAAACACGGCTTTTGCTACACTATGGCGAACATATCTCCCTCAACTCATTTAACAATGCCTTAACCTAACGATGCACTTTTCGCTCAGGCATTTAGCTGTTAAAATGCTTTCTCAACTCTATCATAACTTCATTTCATTTCATTACTTCTTTCCTTCCTATGAGACTTGCAGCATAAACGTAAACCCTTTATTCCATGCTGCTATTAAAAAACCACCATATAAAATCTAATGGCATCTTCGTCTTCTTGCTTCTTCATCCTCCTATATTTTCCAACAACAATTAGCGAGGATATAAACAAGCGCAAGAATACATTTCCCTCGCTAAACCAGTAATTCAGATAGCATTGACCTTGTGAGCACTATTACAGAATTTACCTACGACGCTGAAAACAGCTACACATTTAATGTATTGTTTTCGTGATGGCATGACACTTTCCAACATGAATTCCCTGACAAAGACGACAATCGGAAAAAGCGGTTACTCATATGAAAGTTGGGTACAAAAGAAAACCAAAGGTTTGTAAAATTTATTTTACCCAAACGACCTTCCGATTTGACTTTCACTGAGACAATTGCTATTCTAATGGACATTTTCGGAGAACAACAATCTCTTTTCAATATCTGTTACAACTGCTTCAAGATAGCCAAAAACCAGTCAGACGATTACGTCTCCTACGCCAGGCATGTGAAAGGTTCCATCTTCAGACACTGACAGAAGACCAATTCAAATGCTTAATCTTTATAGCAGGTCTCCACTCATCTGACGATTCAGAAATACGTTCATGACTGTTAGTAAAGCTGGAAAAAGACGAAAAGGTGACAGTACAAGATTTGACAGTTGAATGCAACAGGTTGTTAAAATTAAGGAAAGACACTATGTTAGTCCAACAACAATCCTCCTCATTTTTTCAACCATCACAAGTTAGCCACATCCATTTGAACAAATCCAAAGGCTTGTGGCAAACGTACGGTTTTGTCCATTCAAAAAACACAAGTGCCAGGTGTGCCATAAACGTAGCCATAAGGGAAATTTTTGTCGTCCTCCAAACATCAAATCTCCTGATCACCAAACCCATAGTAAGTCTGCTCACTAAATTTATAAAAAAATGAGTTAGTGGAGAAAAATCACATTCAGTGTCTGCTACTTTCAAAGTAGATTTCAAATCCCGCAGGAAATATATCAGTGTCGGTTTAAACGAAATCCCAGTTCGTTTTCAATTTGACAATCTGATACCACCCTTATTTCTCAGAACACATGGACAAAAATTGGCAAATCTGATCCACTAAAAACAAAACATGTTGCCAAAAGTGCATCTGGAAAAGACATTCGACTCACTGGTGAACTAAATTGCTCTGTTTCTTTTCAAGATAAACAATTCACTGGAACATACTATGTGACAGATGCAGTTCTAAATCTGATTGGTTTAGACTGGATCAAAGAACTTGATCTTTTCACTGTCCCATTGAAATCTGTTTTCAATATATTTTCCCTCAAGTCAGTTCAGGACACTGAAAAATATTTTACTCAGACGCTTAAGTCTAAGTTTAGTGATGTTTTTCGAGAGGATCTGGGATGTTGCATGAAGATCAAAGCCACTCTCAAGTTGAAAGCAGATAATAAGCCAATATTTAGACCTAAATGCCCTGTGTCTTATGTAGCTCTCAACCAAGTCGAAAAGGAGCTGGATTGCCTCCAAGAAGCTGGAGTAATCGAGCCTACAAACTACTCCAGATAGGCAGCCCCTATTGTTGTAGTCAGGAAGACAAATGGTAAAGTCTGCATCGGTGCTGATTATTCCACAGGACTTAATAATGCACTAGATACACACCAATATCCTTGGAGCCAGAAATCTCTTCAATGCTCACAGCTACAGTAAGGGAACTACCAGTTACTTCCCACATGATTAAAGAAACCACAGCTTCTGACCTTCTACTACAGGAAGTCATCAGCTACCATCATACCAGGTGGCCAACAGTATCCCCGAATAAACAGTTACTACCATTCTTCCAATGGAAATCTTCTTTGTCCAAGGTTGATGGTGTACTACTTTTTGCCAAACAGGTCATCATTCCTTCATCCTTGCAAAACAGGACCCTCAAACAATTTCATTTTGGACACCAAGGTGTCAGCCGCATGAAGGCTTTAGCACGTGGTTACATCTATTGGCCAAATATGGATAAATAGCTATAAGACCTCACATGCACTTGCGCTAAATGCCAGCTAGCAGTTAAATCACCTCGCAAATTTACACTTTCTTCATGGCCTGTTCCAGATTCCCCCTGGTCATGTCTCCACATCCATTTTGCAGGACCCACAAATGGACAATCCTTTCTCGTCATTGTAGATGCCTACAGCCTGAGATTTTTCCAATGTCACACATCACTTCTGAAGAAACAATTTCCAAACTTTAGAAAATTTTTAGCAGATTTGGCCTCCCAGAGACCTTGGTCTAACTATGACACCGCATTTAGTTCAGTCAAATTTTCTACTTTCTGCCAATAAAATGGTATCAACCACATTTGTACACCACCATTCCATCCACAGTCAAATGGTCAGGTTGTACGTCTTGTGGATACTTTCAAAAGAGCCCTTTTAAAACTCAGAGGAGAAGGGACAATGTCAGAAATACTGGAAACCTTTTTGACAAGCTATAGGGCAACACCAAACCCTAACACACCAAACGGTAGCTCACCTGCCGAATCCTTGATGAATCAGAAAATCCGATTACACATCAACGTCTTACGTCCAAAACCACATCACTCCATCAGGAGAAACACAAAAATGGAAAGGCAGTACAATCGCCACCATGGTTCTGTTCAAAGGAAATTCTTACCTGGACAATAAGTCTTGGCAAGAGACTACCGGAACAACACAGAAACATGGACTCAAGGACATATTGTACAACAAACTGGAAATGTCACAATGTAAATATCCAAAATTCCATTTGGGTTCAACATCCTAACCAACTGAGACCAACACATCTTCCAGTAGAAATACAAGACCCTACCATTCCGTTGAACATCTTTGACTTGCTGCAGCAAACCCCAGAAACTTCCCAGAACACAGAAGTTGAAACACAGGAACCGAACATCCGGAAGTCAGTTCGCAACACAACACTTACAGGGGGATCCCCAACTGAAGTCGTACATCACTAAACTTAGACTTAAGCGTCTGAGTAAAATATTTTTCAGTGTCCTGAACTGACTTGAGGGAAAATATATTGAAAACAGATTTCAATGGGACAGTGAAAAGATCAAGTCGTACAAGCGATAAAATATAAAGGGGGAGATGTTAAGATGATCTAAAAGGTCCAAGGGAGCTAAACCCTGTTTCAGGCGGAGTTACCCCCCCTTGACCCCTACTGTTTGAGTTCTCACATGAACATGTGAGAATGGTATGAGATTACGGGTGGCAGCGCGAACGAAGGATGACTTCAAATCCGGGAAAATAAATGTGGAATAAAATTACCTCTTCCCGAAATAGCTGTGACACACAGCTCAACCTATATTGGTAGATGTATTTTGTACCATCCAAATATGTTTGTCCTTTGTAAATAAATGTTCTCGTCAAGTCAAACTGTGAGTACTCTTCATTTTTCCACTACTATGTCTGTCATCAATGTGTTACTCACACACACACACACACACCCACAATATTCATCTTGGGATTAAATCTTCTATAAGACACTTATTAGTTATGATGTTTCTACACCCGCATACATAACAATATGTAAAAAATTTACTAAGCAAGATAAAACAACAATCTAACTTAATCAAAACAATAACAATTTCCTTACATTTATTTACCAATAAATTTAAACAAAAATTTTAATCAAATTACATCATTTCTAATTACTTATTTGATTAAATTAGATTATGAAATAAAACAAAACACTAACAAAGTGTTAAAAAAATAGATATAAAAATATTTGAAAAAAGAAATGTAATAAAAACACTATGTATTTATTTTGGATGAGAGAAAGAAAAATCTAAATACTTAAATATTAAGTTACAATGACAGATGACACCTGATGGTGTATTGTGACATGTAATGCTTTCAGATGGCTCAGTTTTGGGGATAATGGATCAGAATTAACCCCCACAAAATTGTGTGCATTGCAAGTGTGTACATAATATATTCAAGGTAAAAGTTACTTTTTAATTTGTTACTAATATTTTTCATTTTGTTTTCAGTTGCTTTTTATCACAACTCTCAGCAGAATTTGGTTGTCGTAGGTTATTCTTAATTGATTGGTTGGTTGTTTGGGTTTTATGGCATATCAACCTTTGTAGGTTATTTAATGCCAAATCCATTTTTTATGCAAATAGTTCTATTTCAAATAAAAATTCTTTCCTTTAGGATACCTGTCATCGGGGATTGATTCTAAGTATGCTCTTTTGGATACAATGGAAAGTCAAAACATGGAACCAACCTTATACTTATTTAAGTGATATGAAAGCCAAAAAAAGAATCAAGTAAACATAAAAAAGAAAAAAAATCTAAAAAGTATTCATTCAAAGTTTATAATATATGAGAAAATATACAACCAACTGCTGGACAAACCAAATGTCTAGTGGTCACTAAAGAACATGTTATTAAGTGAACATTTACTGAAGGAAAAGTCTGACCCCAAAAATTCAACATATCTCCAAAATTCTTCAAACTCTTCTTTAAATAAAACTCCCACCCATCTTAAAAGTTGCAGCTTAAAATGAATACTACTTGTTCCATTATAGTTGTTACATTTATTGTATAAAATGTATATGAAACTGTAGCAACTATTATGGGACACAGTAATTCGGAAGGAATAATCTTTACATCATCAGACTTTTTCTCAGCATCAAATCATATATGACCTGACAACTCATTGGTTGTTCTAACATTTAAATACTTGTAGACCATACACATTCATAAATCAACAAACAGCTGTTACTTACATCTTAGACATCAATATCTCCCCAGCAGTGTGTGTGTGTGTGTGTGTGTGTGTGTGTGTGTAAAAGTATAGATATTACATCTGCAGAGATAAATTCTTCTACTTGTGGCTAATGGATTTCTTCAAGACTGTATCTCTTCAACGCTGTTATTGTCTTCTCATAGGCACTGCAAGAAAAATTTTTTTTAAATTTCCAATTAATGGGATAATTATAAATACTCTGTTGTGAGAGATGTAACATTCTTGTGGGATTTATCAGGTCATCAAAAATATTATCAGGTCATCAAAAATACAAAAATTTAAATGTCATTATCAAAAATAAAAACAAACCCATCCTTCCCATTGAAAAACAATTTAAGAATTAAAAAAGAGTATTTGCATTTATAATTTACTGATTCTTTTCTTACATAAATTGTATTAAACTGATAAATCAGTTATATTGTGTAATTCAATATTCAATTAATTTATAGGGGGAGGGTGAATGAAAACTAAATTTGTGTACAAAGAGTACATCAAGTCAAAAGTTTGAGAATCCTTGTTGATAGTTAATAAGTTTGGTCATATTGAATAAATGCTTTGAATTAACAAGCGGTATTAAGTGTCTCTTCAACTTAGATAAGAACCATTGCACATTATAAAGATGGATGAAACAGTGTATCAAAAAAAAAATACTCCATATAGGTAATACTTCAAGTGGATTGCTTGGTTTCTTTATTTAAAGGTATATCAACCTTTGTGGGTTATTTCATGCCAAAACCACCCTTGTTGAAGAACAACAGTGATACTATTTAACCCATAGCTGGGAGTATAAGGAGGCTCTAAGTGGATACCTGAAACTGTAGATAGTACTAAAACTCAATAAATACTGGGTTTTAAGAAACCAATATTAAGTCTCAAATTTAATTTATAGATCAGCCACAATAAGAAACAATAATAGGTAAGAAATAAAATAAAACATTATGATTAAGCAAATGTCCATCTATCCATAGAGCTAAGATGGGGGGTTTTCATGGTATTGTGGTTAACATGCTGGAAGTAAGCTACAAGAAAGCAAGTTCAAACTCTGGTCACACTATAAAACTCACTTTTGGACTAATACCCTTAGGAAAGGTATGGATTCCTTTATCCCTCCACCTATGGATTAAATAATTCCACTATTATTCTTATACAAAGATGGCTTTGGTATAAATAACCCAAAAAGGTTGATATCCCATTAAAAAAAAAGAAACCTAACCAAAACGCTTGTGTGATTTTATAGCAATTTTCACTTACCTGGAGCAAAAAGACAATGCTTTGTATGTCTTTTATATAAATGGCCACTTGTATTGTGACTCATGCACAGATTTGAGTTCTTAATATAATGACTGCTTATGAATATGCGTATGTTATTACATATAAGACTTATCCAAAGGCAAAGTGAGGCAGTTCATTAGTGAACTAGAATGACACTGAGTTGGAGTATAACACCACCTTCACTGATGGGCTAAACGGCTTACTAAATATCTGATAACGGCCATCAATATCAGATTTCTTCTATCAACCATGGGTTGCAGTGACCTCTACAATTGTCAAAAGTCTAGTCTGTGTCTGATCTCAAATGAGTAGAAATCTACAGCAGGAGTCAATACACCACGGCTAACAGTGACTTCACAGTTATATAATGAGACAACAACTCTTTCCAACTTCAACAAAATTATTTATATAACAGGAAAAGAAACAAAAATACAAATGTTAATCTTACTTAAAACTGCGGAGTGATAGACATCTAATTAGTAGTTTTTATTTGGAACACAATCATGGGTTTAAAAAATATATATATCTCAGGCACATTACAATTATATCTGCTCAGCTTGAGTGCCCACTGTTGGATCTTTCTATAAGTCCAATCTGCCTCCAACTGGTATTTAAGTGGTTTATAGTCTGTCTTAATTGTAAACACCACTCCTTGTTTTTGAACTGCACACATAATTGTGTATGCTTCTCTCCATTACCAGCCATTTCTACTGCATCTCAGAAAGTCTGTGTGACAAAAAATAAACCGGTAATTCTTATGGTATAGAGGGCACTGGTCCTTCTCTATTACAGCATAGTTGTGTCAAAACTACGCTTATTACTTATATCACTGTATAATATCATTGGCTTTGCCAGATCTGAGTAAGTTAGCAGAGATATGGCAATCAACTGCACTTTGGTCTGCCTCATCCAAGACTACTTGCTAATATCAGGACCTTAGATATGAGGTTGAAAAACAAGCTGCTTTGCGTAACAGTGCTAATATGTCATCTATCAAAAGTAAGGGAACAGCTAATGGCTTTGTTATCACATTCAATTTTCAGAAATCAACACAGAATCTGTATCCTCCATCTTTTTTCCCAGCTGCTACTATGGAGAAGCTCCAAGTGGAATTTGATCTTTCTACTACCCCCCAGCATCTAACATATCCCTTACTGCTTCTTTCACTAACTTCCTTTTATGAATTGGGGTCCTATAAGGCCTCAATTTAATTGGCAGGTGATCACCAGTATCAATCCTCATGTTTGCATCCTACCTAACTCTTTATCACTGTTAGCCACCACATCTCTATTATCCCACAACAGACTTCTTACTCTTCTCTTGAATTTTTCTGATGCCACTATCTCTTCCTCCTTTATATCGCCAATAGTTACTTTCCTACTTGTACAACAATTTCCTGGTATCCTCACCTGGCTAACCTTTCTAAGAGGTGAGGCTTAACCTACTTCTTTGCCCTTTTTACCTTTCACTGTCTTACTAGACGCATTGGTAATTAACATCAGGATCACCTTACCTCCCTCTATAATGATTCCCAGAATGATACTTCTTCATCACTCTTTTCTGCTATAGGAGTATCTTGATAGATTCCATTTGACAATTCTCTCACAGAATACACCACACCCTAACTAGCCACAATTGCTCTGGTTTGAATTTTTATGTCTTCCTTAGCCAGTATTGGTACTACCTCTTCTCCACTGCTTTCAAAGAATACCTCTACCCCATCCATCAACAATATATGGGGTGGAGGTTAAATGTCAATTGTGCCCTATTTTGTTTCAGCCAGTCTTCTCTAAGAGTCAGTTAATTGCACAAACCACATATAACTTGTGGTTCTCTTCCCCTCATCCGACTCTAGATGAAAGCCACACCATACCCGAGACTGTCATCTCCGCACCATTAGCCTGACTAATTATAAAGTCTGGTGTCTTTAATCTCTTGCAGGTCTTCAGGCAATCATAAGCAACCTTACTGATTAGTGACATGGATGCTCCAATGTTGATCAAAGATTATACTTTCATTTTATGAATCCTAACCTTACATGTTAATTCTTTCCTCTCCATTAAGAGTGAGAACACCTGGGCTTTTCTTTCTTTTTTTTCTCCAGTCCTGTGCCCATCTAGACATGGGGGCTGGTAACAGATATTTCTCGTCATCTGTTCCTACATTAGAGGACTCTACTTCCCTTTCTGTTCTCTCAAACCAGTACTTTCTAATGTGACCCAATCAACCACATTCCCAGCACTTTTTCCTATTCCTAGGGTTGCTATATCCTGTCCTGTTTTCTCTTTCCATTCGTCTGGGACAGGACTTCTAAAAGCGGCCTAACTTCAACACTTCTTATGAAGACACCTGGCGGACAGTTGACCTGGTTGACTTTAGGTCCAACATCTGAATTCTTTCTTTCTAATCAAGGTCACTTTGCTGATTGGCCCATAGGTGCTTCCCTGATTCCTTGGGATAGGTTTGAGTCAGACATCAAGTCATTGGTGGCTTTAAAAAAATTCTCCACCAATGGCCAAGTTTAAGATGGTTTTTCTATCAGGTCACAGCTGATAATGTTGCAAGAGCATATAGACTTTTGACACAGAGTGAGAAGGAAAACAAATTGTTTCCCTTCATCATTGAAAGAAAATGATAAACAATCTGTTTTGGAAGTGCTGTTTTGACAACTGTCAGAAAGTTATGACTTGTGCTGAAAGAAAAAACAAGTCTCACAGCACTTCTTTTTACAGATTTCAGGTAAACTTTCAACAATTTTCAAGGCTGGAAACTGTCTCAATAAAAGCCATGAAATATGAGGATACTTGTTCAAAGGTAAAAAAATTCTTGAACAATACAATATTCAATCTCATCTCAGATTATCAAATCAAAATTAAGGAACTATGATGGTACAGGACAATTTCAAGAACTACCTATACATGTACATAAGGGAGCCCTAAATTGAATTCCAGCTTGTGTCAGAATCCACCCTCATGGAGTGGTAGATAAATATCATCTTTTGATCAATAATATCCATCTTTTTAAAAAGTTTATCTTACTTACCTTCCATCCCTTAAAACTTTAAATTTTCCTGAAACACTGAGGTCAATCACTGTTGAACCTTGGCGTGAACGAGCACTGCTTTCAATTGTATCACCATCACAGATAAGATCCAATTTGGGCCACAAATTCTCAAACTCCTATTTAAAAGATATTAATTACCGTGAATTATAGCATATACATTGACCTTTTAAACCTGAAAAAAAAAAAAAAAAAAAAAAAAAAAAAAAATCTTTGCCAAACTAGAGGTTGACTTATATAGCAGAGCTAAAATCCAAAATTTTACTACAGTGGTAAAGGTTTGGATTTTGGCTTAAAAGGTTGACTTATACTCCACAATTCATGGTAATTAAAAAAAAAAAAAAAGACAAAATTTACAGTAATTGCTAAAATATCTTATGCTATCTGTCCTACAATATTCTATTTATCTATTACTAAAATTCTCTTTATACCAGTATAAAAATGAGTCAGCAAAAACAGCACATCAAATTGAGATTTTTATTAAGAGTGAAACACTTAAAATTCTCTACAAATGAAGGATAATTTTGTGGAGTTGGCGTTAGCACTGACTCATTTATTTTTATCATCCAAATTCTTTATACAAGGGAGATAACTAGAAAATTTTAATGAAAATCATTTGCTACTTTCTAAATAGAAAGTACAATGTCATCACATACTGCTGTTACAGGTTCAATAGTAGTCTTGTTTACATATAAATTTTATACATATAAATGTAACTATTACAAGATAGAGATAGTAGCATTCATGACAAAAAAATCGCTACTTTTTTCTGTTCATAATTTATTGACACAAAATGATAATAAATGTAAAAAAAGCTAAAATGAAGAAAATTGAAAAAAAAAAAAAACATACACATATTGTACATACTGACTTCATTTAAAAGAAAACAAGCACAGAACTGGAGTCTTACCATCAAATGCAGTTTTGTGTCATAGCCAGGATACCTCTTTTAAGGTGTGGTAGTCTTACCCCTTTGCAGGGGATGCAGTCAGCATATTTTAAGCCCAACCAACAGCCTGTGTGCTGATTGTTTTACTTTTTTTAAGTGATGGCAAGACATACACCAATCACAAAATCCTGTGTGTGCACTGAGAGTATTGATAGAAATTCAACTATTATCACATAAGGCAGTGAAAGGATTCAATGCAATAAAGAGTTACTGTTTGTACAACATATCTCTATAGCTCATTCAAATTACTTAGTTACTCTCATTTATAAGCAAGAGGCTAAATCTATGAAAACTTTTGTTGACAGGACAAAAGTGAAATGATTGTGGTATGTTCCAGAAAAGAATGTAGTCTGTCTTAGCTAAAAAGCAAAATTCAACTTACCTGAATAGATAAAGAACTTTGCTGGTCACTGACATTGGCACTAGTCAGGGCCAGAGGTCCACCTAAAGCTTGTGCTAACATTCGAATAAATTTGTGGTCAGGAATCCTTATCCCTACAAAGTCTGTGTCAGGGTTCAATCTTGGATTCAGCAAAGATGTCCGCTGGAAAACTAAGGTCACAGGTCCAGGCAATAACTTATTTAATAGCTCAATTGGAACAGTCACAAAACACCATCTGAAAAACAAGTTAAATGAGTATACAAGATATGCCTGAAAAGTAATGGGACTAGTATCAGAAACAATTTATTTCAATTCCAAACAAACTACATGGTTTTCCTTTCAAAGTAATCCCCTTTGAGTCTAATGCATTTTCAACTCCTTCTGTCATGCTACTGTGCACTGCTGGAAGAATTCTTCTGAGATGCCTCTCAACTCTGTTATTACAGCCCTCTTGATAGCCTCCATCCACTCAAAACAGATTGCCTTGATAATCCCATTGAGCTTAGGAAAAAGAAAAAAAAGACACACAGAGCAAGATCAGGTGAATATGGGGGTTGTTCCAGTACAGCAATGTTCCTCTCAGCCAGGAACTGTCAGATGCTTAGGGCATTGTGAGCAGGTGCACTGTCTTCATGAAGCGGCTACAATTTTTTCTGTTACAACCCTCATTTCTTCTCCCACACTGAGTGAAGCATAAATTACAAGATCTTGTTGATTTACTGATTGATCATCTAGCCCTGTGGCAAGAACTGGCTGTGGACGATGGCCCACACATTGAAGAATGTAATTAACATGACTTTAACTGTCTTGTTTTCTTCAGCCTCAATGACATTGGAGACTTGCTCTGAAAGTTATACTATTTAAGAGTTTGTTTTTTTTTCAAGTTATACTCAAAAGGTAAACAGTAGAAGACTTGAAGAATAAATAAAAAGAGCGAGAGAAAAACAGAAAAATACAGCAACAACAAAAATAACACAAGGACAAATAGGAAAAGAGGAACTATAAAGATCAAGAAAACAAAAAAATTTTACATATAAGAATTGATACTGAAAACTGCTATATTTTGGTTTTACAGAGAAATAGAAGGCAAGAGAAAAAAAAGACGGGCAGACAGTTGTTGTTTGAACAACAGAAAATATTGTATCTGTGATATGTCAAAAAAGATGAGTTTCATGACAAAACTTCAGGTGTGTAAAACATTAGTTTTAACTTTTCATGAATGGACTTTGATAGTAAGTTGTAATTTTTATGAATGGAAGTGGGTAGTAACCCATAAATGCTCATTGTAATGCATAGTAATTTCTTTTTCTGTTTGTCTTTGATTCAGAACATGCAAAAGGTTCTAGGCAACTATAGCATATAGTCAGGAAGAGGCTCATATTGTATCTTTGGATCCATAATTAGGTGAGTAGGACAGAGTTTATGAAGATGTTGGTCCAGTGATGGATTGGAAAAGTTGGCGAAATTGGACATATTGTTGATGTCTCCTTAGAGTGGGATCAACATTTTTGGGATACTGGTTAGAGGCCAGTTTGTGAGGGTCCCTCAAGAATGTGATCAAGAATTTTTGAGTGTTGGTAAAAGGCCAAACTATTGTGTTAGTCAAAGAAAAGGATATTTGAAATTTGGGTTAAGAATTAGTATGTACATGTGCAAAATCTTGATGTGTCTTGTGGTGCGCACTGGGAAATCCCAGACTTGGGTTCAAATCAAGTTTAAAAAAGAAATATAAATGGATAAAGTACGCTCGTTAACCATTGAAAAAGAGAAAGGAGATAAACCAATGGGCAGAGGGGAAAAAAAAGGGTTGATGCAATCAGAAACAGTTTATGCTGTTTGGGAAAGAATCCCCAGGAAATTTTATCTCACCTTTGGAAGTGAGCAAGAAACTAGTGTTGTGCTGTCTTGATCGGAATAGGAAAAAGGTGAAGATACTTGGAGATACTTTAAAAAAAAAAAAAAAAAGAAGAAAAATAGCAAAGTGCACAGATGAACCTATGTTGGTTTAGGTTATCCAAAAAAGAAAACAAAGAGCAATAGACATAAAAAAATTGAGGAGTAGTAGTCTGCAGATATAGAGAGACGTGCACAGAGAATAGGCAATTGTACAGAAAAAAAATATAAATATGTATATGAAAATTATGAGGAAAAAATAGAATAACTGCTTCATCTTTGAAAATAAAATTAAAAAAATTACAAAAAAAAAAAAAAAAAAAAAAAAAAAGATACAAGGAAAGAAAAAAAAGAGAAAAAGTTTAAAAGAAGAAAAATGAAAAAAAAATTTATGGAAGTTGAAAAGAAATGAGAAGGCAACTCAGCAGCAAAGAAAACAAGAATTTTAGAATTTGGAAAAAAAACAAAAAACAAAGAGAAAGTCGATACATACACAGACCCTGCACCTTTGCAGGAGAAAGAGAAAAGGAAGAGAAAGAGGAGGAAGAGACATTTTTTAAAAAATAGGACTGATAAAAAATTTTTCTGAACTTTGACATTTCTTTAGTTGTAAACATTTGGTTGGACATTTTATTTCGACTTGTATTTTCGCAGAATATTTATTTTTGAAAAAGAATTTTTCCCAACCACTGAGGGGTTTGGGAAGGGAATAATTGTCTGAATTTAAGGCAACATAGGAATTTTTTTTCATGATTTACTTCATGAAATTTTGATTTTGGTTTTGGTTTTTCATTTGGGAAGATGAGGTATGTTTACATTTTTCTTGTTTTCTCGGTCAGACTTTAAATGACACGCACTGTGAATAAAGGCAGTTCTTCTGTGTTCAAACATAGCATGTTTTGAAATTAACAATTTACATGTGTGATGTTAAACTTGAGTAGAGACATGTATAGTGTTAATCAAAGGTCATTTACATAATGTCAGTTTGAAAAATGGGGCACAGTTACTGCCTATGATAGTATAGTTATGCATTGAGATGTCTACTTGTATAAAACAAGGAGAAAAAAAGAAATTTGAACAAATAGATTTAGGAAGGTGAATCATTAGAAGTAATAATTGATTAAACAGAAAATTAATTGCTGATAGATGTTTTGGTGCAGTTTATTTTGGTTGTTACTATATGCATATCAATTTATTATGCCATTTTGAGGTAATGTTTTGGGCTAAGGTGATATTGTTTGTTGAATTTTTGCAAATGTTACTCCAGGTAGGATCCAGGGGAGTGAATGACTGGCATGTGCTCATAAGGAATCAGAACTTGACCCCTCATTACATGAAAGATGGTTTGGTTTGGTTTATTTAATAGTACATCAAGCTCCTCATGAGTTATTTAATGCTAAAATTGGCTTCATTTGTAAATGCTTGATAACAATCATAACTATATTTTCAATGTTCCACTGCAATCATTTTTCTTAAAATCACACTTATTTGTTTATAATTCATTTGCACATATGGTTTCAAGTATCATATCCCTATATAACACAAGTTTAGTTTCAGTTGGTTTCTTTGTTTGATGGCGTATCAACCTTCATGGGTTATTAAATGCCAAAACCATTCTAATAGAAGGACAGTAATGGTACTATTTGACCCATAGCTGAGGGGTAAGGAGGTTCAAACCTTTCCTAAGGGTATTAGTCTAAAAGGGAATGTAATAGAACAATTTGAACTTGCTTACTATGATGCAACAATCCAGTATGTTAACCACTACGCAACAGGGATTCCCTCACCTATCTGGTTTCAAGTATTTATTCTTTTCTAATACTAATAATTTATACATAATTATGATTCCAAGTAATAATCCCTATTCAATAACAATAATTTTTTGTGATACTGTTATATGGTTACAAGTATTCCTGTTGCATTCTCATATACATGTTCATGCAACATCATAACGACACAATAATAAACAGACGCAGGAAGACTTCTTTAACAAATATATGTACCTCTCACTTTATTGCAAGGATTCGAAAAGGGTTACTCAGGATTTGCATGTGAGAGGGAGCTGGAGACCAAACAGAAACTGCAATATTTTGACCCCCACTCTTATGGCCGTCAACATTGTTTCTTTCTCGTTCTCCTGATGCTCAACCAGAGGCCCAGGGCCCACTCT
This sequence comes from Sepioteuthis lessoniana, assembly GCA_963585895.1. NCBI lineage: Eukaryota > Metazoa > Mollusca > Cephalopoda > Myopsida > Loliginidae > Sepioteuthis > Sepioteuthis lessoniana. The sequence goes on from OY757930.1 coordinate 48,395,236, forward strand.
GCTGGGTGATAGCTTTCCTTACTGCATCTTATCAGCATCTTCTCTGGACCCCAATTCATTAGGGCCCCAAGCCCCTTCGGCCTGGTGTGGCTTCCCTACCACATCTCGTCTGCAACTCAACTGGCTTCACTTCCGTCTTGACTGAGCTATATAATAGTTCACCACCCACTCAATCTTTGAAATCGCATGTTTAATCGTCATCAAGCAGAAATAACTGTCTTGCAGTTCACAGGTCACTTTCTTCCGGTGCATCAGTCTATGAGTGTACCATGGGAATTTTTTTAGCTCGCCCCATTTCATTAGTCAATTTCTGCCCACGCGATTTCCTCTTATACCTGCCATTAGAATGTGTCACTTCCTTCCGGTGCATCACCTTGGAATGGCATTTTTGGCCGGGTCAAAGGTCAAAATATAACATTCCTATCTAATACTAATAATTTTCAAACCAATCTATTCGACCAATAGATGACAGGGTGCAAGTACTCCAAGTTAGAGTGGGCACAAGAGTAATGGCAATGAAGGGATATTCCACACTACTTAGTGCTCCAGAATTGGAGCCTCACCACCAGATATAGTTTAATGTCACACCTATTACATCCTTTTTTTTCTTTTTTTTTTTTAGAGGGTTTTACCCTTCTGTGTTAATGTATTCTAAGCCCTGCCAACAGAACAGTAAAAAAAGAGACTGGGGCAGAAGTAATAGAAGACCTAACAACAACATATAATTATTGACTGCTCTGTTATTTCTGCCTGACCCTGAATACAATAATTCAGGCTTATATATATATATATATATATATATATTTTGTTTTGTTTTTTTAAATAGAATTATATACAAAATTTTTTTACTCACTTTTGGATGTCAGCTACATCAGCAATACTAATTGCTATTGGCTTTAGTGGATTTCTCTTTTTAATGGCATAGATTCTTGCAATCGCATTGTCATTTTGAGCTGAACCAGCAATGCCATAGATTGTATCTGTAGGTACTGCAATCACCCCACCAGCTACAAGTTTCTGAGCGGCAATTGCAGCCTGGGAAGGAAGATCTACAAGAAGTGAAAAAACAAAAAATATATTAATATTCATAGAAACAACAGAGGGGGAAAAAAAAAAAAAAAAAAAAAAAAAAAAGGAAGGATTTAGCACCGAGTTCAGAACATTCCTGCCCGCAAGGAGAGGTTTCTTTGCTTTCCGGGTGAATTAGACCTTTGTAATCAATTTTAAGCTAAAATCAAAGAGTAGAGGTCAGGTCCACTGCATCTCTCTCTCTCTCTTCATACATCTACCCCTTCAGATGTCTTTAAAACACTCCTTGAACTCAAGGGAGTTCACGTGCCAAACTTCAAGATTGGCCTATTAGCTAAATGGTTCACAGATAGAATGTGTCCTCCTAAAAGTTTTGGTTCCTCAATGAAGAGAATACTCCTGAAGATGAGTTTTATTTATTTTCTAGATGACTTAGACTCCTTATCAATTTTAAGCTAAAATGATACAGGTACTACCAGGAACAGAAGTGGGGCTCCCATGCATCCTGTTTCCCCAACTAACAAATACTAATGAAATACTTCTGGAGATGAAAGGAGTCCATATACCAAGTTTCATCAAGATTGGCCCATTAGCCTAAATGTCCCTAGCTAACACGTACACAAGACAGCAAACAAAGCAAATTATAAACAAGAATCAAACAAATGAGGTGATTTGAATACTCTGAAACTGTGAAATGAAGCAAAGGAGACAGTCCACTTACCTTAACCAATACATTTTTTTTTTATATATGCTAAGATCATTTGGGTCAGTCAGTTGATTTTATGGCATGTCAACACTTGAGAGATTTTTATATGCTGAAATCAGTTTAACAATTATGATCTCCAATTATATACAGTACGAAAATGTATCCATTTCATACTGTGAGGTCAATCTACTTGGATTAAAAAGTAAAATTCACATCAGAGTATCCTGTCCAAAAAACATGATGAAAGGATTGGATTAGTTAAACATTTATAAACATATTAGGATTTGTATTTAAACAACTATGTTTTTAGTGGTTTGGTGTATTGGGGTCAGAAAAGACCAAAAAGGTCAAAAATGTTCTTGGTGAGAAGTTAGTATAATGTGTGAGTGTGAGTGAGTGAAGGCACATATTAGCAGAGTGTATGTTTGATTGAGCGTTTGTGTATGTGGAAACAAAATCTGACTGAGGCAATTCCATAAAATAAGTAGACAGAAAGATAGTAAACTTACTTTTGCCACAAGTATGAATGTATGGGATACAAATTTCTTCTAGTCTTAAAATAAGCAATAAAAACATACTCAAGAACATTCTAGAAATTTAGGATCAAACCCGCATTAGCATTTAAATTACATTTTTATATTTTTCAACCAATCAGCTAAAAACATGGAATAGAACATTCTAGAAAATTAGGATCGGAAGTGAACCTACAGAAAATATTTAGGCTCGAAAATAAAATAGTAAAATACAAATCTGATTGGTCAATAAATGTCTACGTGCAAAAATTTTAGGACGATTCTTTGATCCACCTGTAGGATATAAATAACACAGAGTTAGGAAGCCAAACACACAAGACACAAGCAGTCAGACTTGCTCCTTCATGTTGACTAGAAGTCGAATTTTTTTTTGAAAAAGATCAGTCTATCTTGTTATTACCTCCGTTACTTGGATTAAGTTAAATTGGTTATCTCGGTAAGACTTTGTTTTTTACTGTTTGAATTTTTTATCTTTTATTTTTTTTTAAAGTCTTACCAAGAATTCTTTATTTGTGATGCTTGTCAAATCTCTTGTTTTTGTTACCCGTTATCCGACTTGTGTTTTTGTCGTCGGACTTTGTTATTTGTCTTTGTGTTTTTAATTTTATTTGCTTGTTTTGTCGTTTTTTATTTTTTAGGGGTTCTACGTGTTTTTGCGGCATTTTTTCAGTTTTTTGTTTGATTATTTTTGCGTCTTTTCTTCAGTTAAAACAGTAGAATACTTGCAGCAGGTGGAGGTTTAGTTCTTTTACCGTCCTGGCTGCTAATTCTACCTCAGCCATGGAGGGGGAAACGACAACCTCTACAAGCCCAATTGGATCGAATTGGCCTTCGCTGCCGATCCCCAGAGATACACCAGAAACCGAAGCTTCCCAGGACAGCCCGATTCAGCCGGCCCAAAAAAGCCCCACAGCCTGGAAAGGCCAGCAGAGAGGACCAGAAGAATATGAGAAAGACTGGGTGGGCAGATTCGCCAAATATTTCAAAGGAAATGAAATACTGCCCATCCCGGAAATCGCAGACAAAATCACACCTAGAGTCCTCTCGCTGGCCATTTCCGACCTTAAAACAAAAAGGCTGGTGGGGCTGACAAAAGAAGTTTTTGAAGAGCTGTTGAGGAAGGCAGGCATCCCATGCCAATACTTTTGCCGTAAAAGTTTTGCGACATGGGATGTCCTCCTTCCTACGGAAAAACAAGCTGCCAAGACGGCTGAAACGGACATCATTACGAAACACTTCAGGCTACAGCCGGAGTACAAAGGCACCTGTAGGCTCCGTGTCACGGTCTGTAATGTCCTGGCCATCATCACTAGGGAGGTCCTCGCGGCGTATCTAAGTGCCTATGGCCACGTCGAGGAATTTAACCTCCTCAGATCCCCGGCCGGGACAGCCTACAGGGATTATGCCTTCTGGCTGTGCCTGACAAGGGATGGCTTCAAAGCCATCCCTGAAACCCTGATCTGCGGGGATCGGCAGATGATGGTGATGGTGGAAGGAAGATGCCCCAGGTGCTGGGGGTGCAAACAAGTCGAACATATTGCAAAGTTTTGCCCCCAGCGACCTGAAAACAAGGAAAAGGCGTCAACAACAACAACAAAAGACGCAGCGGCCACCACCATCATCATCAACAAAGAAGCGGAGGCCAAGGGCCCAGGTCAGGTCCAGCCCAAAAACAACCAGGAGGGCTGGACTGAAGTGACCAAAAAAAGGGGGGAAAAAAAGTCCAATTACATCCCCTCTTCAAAAACAAACCAAGGCCCCAACACAAGCAGCAGCAGCAGCAGCAACAACAACAACAGAACCACCGGCAGCAGCAGCAGTTACAACAACAACAACAGAATCACCGGCAGCACCAGCGACAATCGGAGTGACACCCAAGAAACAAACCCAAAAGAAACCAGCAACACCAGCACCATCAATAGCATCACCAAAGAAGACTGAAAAGAAAATTAAAAACATGAAAAACATTGAAGACATGGAAACAACAACAAATCTGAAGAGGAGAAGGGACAGTGGGGAAGGGGCAGCAAAGAAAATGTGCCAACCTGAAAAAACCCAACCTGAGGCAGGCCCCTCCTCTCAACCACAGTTACCTCTCCCATCTCCACCAGTACCTTCACCACCACCTCCACCACCGTTTCCACCTCCAAAAATAAGTCTCCTCCCCAACAAATGGACCCTCTTTCACCCCAACATGAACTTCTTTTCAGAAAATATCACCGCCCTTACAAAATCCCCCTTCCCAGATCTCAGTCTGCCGAAAGGGCACAACCCTCGGGCCTAGCCCGAACCCCATCCCTTCCCTCACTCAGCCCTGCAGACATTTCTTCGCAAGAACTATTCCCGGCCATCATTTCCCCAAAAAGAAAAACCAACCCTCCTGCTGAGAAAAAGAAACCTAGTTACAAAGACAACGAACTATCAATCGGACAGATAGAGCAGGCAGCGGCTTTGTGCTCTGCGGAGCTGGAGGCAGTTGGGGACTTCCAGCTCTGGAAGGCACTAAAGCCGTTGCTCAGCTTAGAAAAAATCAAAAATCTCAATGTATCAAACCCCGCAAATTTCAGGAGTGCAGCCATGGTGACCACTTTTGTCCAGTCAGCTGGCGACCGTACCAAGGGCGTGTGGAAGTTCTTGAGTACGGTCTGTCAGACTGATACGGGCATTAAGCTGGCGGAGTTGGAGCACTCCTCCCTAAAAAAATGTATTCCTTTTTGTTCGGGTAGGGTCCCTATTTTGGTTCACCTGTCTCTTTATAGGGCCCTAAAGCTGAAGTTCCCAATAGATGTCGGCGGAATCACCAGGGACAACCGAGTAACAACTGAACTCGGCACCGGTTCCCTGCGTCAGGCTGTCGGCATCCTCACACCCAAGGATTTCCGGCCTGTAGTCGACGATGAGTAAGGTAAGTCGGATTGATGGCTTTAAACGTTGCCAGTTTGAATGTGAGGGGACTGAGGAATTCAAGCAAGTGTGCGCGCTTGCTTGGTGAACTCAAGAATCTCGATGTTGCTGCAGTGCAGGAGACCCACTTCACTTGCGATGCTGACTGTCGGGTGCTGGAAAACGACTTTAACGTTTTCTCAGCATACGGCAGCCACGTCAGCGCTGGGGTATCCTTGCTAGTTGGACGCAGCCTTGATGCTGATGTTGACGTTGTTTTTGCAGGTGACAGGGGCCGGCTGGTTGTGGCCGATGTTGCCGTGAAAAGTTTTAAGTTTCGTCTGGTTGTGGTTTATGCGTCCAATATCGCTGCGGAGAGGGTTTCCTTTTTTTGTCGGTTGGCGCCATTCCTGGACGATACGAAGCGGCTAGTCTTAATAGGTGATTGGAATGTGATCATTGATCCCAAGATAGATAAGGTCGGTCGGGGAGCTAGTCGTGCGGGAAGGTGTGAGAGCAGCCTTGTCGGCTTCGTGACTCGTCACGGTCTCGTCGACAGGTTTCGTCTTGATCACCCAGGGTGGGAGATGTGGACATGGCTAGATAGCTCGCCCTCTGCCAAAGTAGGTTCCTACTTGGACAGAGTGTTAGTTAGACAAGCTGACATTGATTTCGTTAGTTGTCTCACGTTCCACCTGATAGCATGGACTGACCATAAGCTTGTTAGGGTCAGTCTGCGGTTAGCAAATAGGCCTAGTCTGGCCGGCTACTGGAAGTTCAAAACCTCCTTACTGGAGATACGGGACTTCCAGGACCGGTTGGAATCCCTAATTCAGTGGGTGTTAGTGGGGGCGGTTACCGGGAATAGGTGGTGGGCTTCTCTCAAATATAGGATTAGAGACTTCGCCACCAAATATGGTCAACAGCTCAAGCTAGATAAGGCCAAGGAGGCGAAGTCTATAGACGATAGACTTTCCCGGGCGGTGGCTGGGGGGGGACTCCCTAGGTGTAGAACTAGCTAGGAGGGACATTGAGCGTGAGAATAGCGAGCGCTACAAGGGACACGTAGTTAGATCTAGGTTAAATAGAGTTCTCTACGAAGCTGTGAAATCGAACGCGACTGCGCGTGAGGAAGAAGTGTGAAGGTTCCCCGATCGGTACATCGCGTCTGTCAAGACCGTGGACGGGCGACTGCTGCATTCGAGTCATGAGATACGTGATGCCTTTCGGGCGCACTTTCGGGATTGCTTTGCCCGCTGCCCTGATCTCCCAATCCGGGAGTTTCGTAGCTATCTTGCCGACTTCCCCTGCCTTCGGGTGGCTGAAGCGGCTCGCTGCGAGGGTGTGGTTACTGAATGCGAAGTCCGTGATATGTTGAAGCAGGTCAGCCTCAACAAGTCGCCGGGACTAGATGGTTTGCCCTACGAAGTGTACTTGAGGATGTCGCACATGTTTGTCCCTATTCTGACGGATATGTTCAACCATTGGTTCGCCCAGGGAGCCATCCCTGGTAGCGTTACCAAGGGCGTGATCACATTGCTGAAAAAAGGTGGCAGGCAAGTTTGGGAAGGTTTAGATGACTACAGGCCCATAACTCTGCTTAACACAGAGTTAAAGATTTTTGCCCGGGTCTTGGCGAATCATTTACAGCGTGTCATCAGTGATCTGATCGGCCCTGAACAGACCTTTGCTGTGAAGGGAAGATCGATCCAGGACAATCTGCACTTGATTCGCGAGGTCCTAGAGGGGATAGAAGACGACACAGAAGCCGCGCTGATCAGTTTAGATCAGTCCAAGGCCTTCGATAGGGTTGACCATCAGTTCTTGGCGTCTGTTTTGGAGACTGCCGGATTCAAACCGGAGTTCCACAGATGGATTAGCATGATGTACCACAATCCTCAGGCAGTGGTGCAGGTGAACGGAAGGTGTTCGAGGGTATTCGTGATCGAGCGTTCGGTCCGGCAGGGCTGCCCGTTGTCTCCTCTTCTCTATGTCCTCGTGTTGGAGCCCCTCCTGCGCAGGCTTAGGGATGAGAGGACAAGTCCGTCCCTGCGCGGTATACCTTTTGTTAGCAGCCTTGCGGCAAGGGTTTCTGCGTTCGCTGATGACATCACAGTCTTTGTGTCCCGCCGTCTGGATATAAAGGCTGTGAAAGAGGCGGTTGTCGAGTACGAGCGGATCGGAGGAGCCAAGGTCAATTTTGACAAAAGCGAAGGTTTGCGGCTTGGTGCTTGGAGGGGTAGCAATACTCTTCCAGGGCCCTTCCGCTGGAGTGACGGACCCATCCGCATCCTCGGGGTGTGGTTCGGGCCCGACCTCCAACTGAAGCGAAATTGGTCGGAAGTACAAACTAAGGTGAATGCTCAGGTGGGAATCTGGCTTTCAAGGAGGTTGTCCTTAAAGGGCAGGGCAAAGGCGTGCGCCACGTACGTCTTCCCTCTGATCCTTTACCGATTGGCTGTACTTCCTCTGCCTAAGGCATGTCGGTTGGCACTGCAACAATCCCTCTCCAGATTACTCTGGGGAGGTGCAAGGCCGATGGTCCGTAGGCAGGTCTGTATCCAACGTACACACAACGGGGGTCTGGGTATGCCTGATCTGGAGAGCCACTGGCTTGCTGAAAGACTTGCATACTTCGGCCGGTCCTTGACAGGGGACTCAGTGTGGAGACGAAAGGCGAGTCGGACTTTTCCTCGCCTCAAGTCAGACCCAAAGGCTGATGGTCGACATAGGCCTTTGGGCGAAGCACTGTTTTTTAGCGAGTGCCGAAAGGCCCTTCGTAACCTTCTTGGGTCCAGTGACCTTTCACGGCCTCAGAAAGAGCTATATCGGGAGTTAGTGGTGGGTTCCGCTTCTGATCATCTTAGCGAGCGGCGAGGCTGGACGGCGGAGGAGATCCGCTCTCACTGGAATTGGGTGCCAGGATCGAGCTTCTTGAACAACTCCGAGTTCTCGCTCACCTGGCGACTTGTACGGAATGCGTTACCCCTTCTCAGCTTGAACTACAAAGCAGGCCTAGCAGACATGCCTGATTGTCCTCGCTGCGGCAGTGGATTAGAAGAAACGGCTGAGCATGCCTTCTACTACTGCGAGTGAGTTCGCCCGTTTTGGGATCACATCAGGGAGTGGACGGCTCGCATCGAACCCAAGCAGCTCGTGCTGCTTGACGTTGGTTACGTCGTGGACAACGTTCTTCCTCTGTTTCAGGGTGAGAAGCGTGTGGTGTTTCTTGTGATCCTGGCTGTAGCTCGAATGGTGATTTGGATCACGCGAAAGAAGGGATTGTATGACGATGCAAACTTTTCTCATCGTGATCTGGTTTTGTATTTTCGGCATCAGCTGAGGGTCAAAATCAGATGCAATAGAAAACACTTGGATCGCATAACATTCAACAGAAGGTGGGTGAATGCAGCGAGCCTGGTCGTGCGAAAGGGGGCAACGTTGGAGTCATCCTTCCGCCCATGGCGTCTACGGTATGGGTCCTTCGGGACCCCACCCCCGGTAAGTAGGCAATGTTTTCCCCTTGTAACCTAGTTAGCAGTATGTTGTCAGTCATTGTCCCCGTCATCTAGTCATTAGTATTCAAGATCTTCCCCATCCCCATTATTTTTCGACCTCAACCCGTATCCCAGTCCACTTTTACTGAAAGATCTTGAACATTCATATGTATAAAAATCATATTAACGGCTTGTATCGACCCACACCGCGCCCGACCCTTTAGTTCTTTTTTCCCCTATAGATTAGGATCCCAGTCCCACCTAAGGCAGGTCCGACTTGTTTCCAGTTCTTTTGCCCCGGAAAACAGTCGGCCTCCAATTTATGGACGGGGGGATGGGAGGGCAACCAAACGGGGGACTTTTCCTTTGTTTCTTTGTTTTTGTATATATTTCGGGGTTTTTCTCCCATCCCCATCATATGAATTCATTTGTAAAAAAAATCACAATTTGTAAATAAAATCATGCATCACTTCCGGGGTTTTAAGTAGGTCTTTCTTCATAGAGCAAATGTGGTATTTTGGTGGTAGCAGCACGCATGGCGACGGATGAATGACTATATATTGTATTGTTGAATGGGTCGGCGAATGTGGCTAGCTAGGTCCCCTTAGTAAAAACATAGTTAATGCAAGACCGCACCCTTCCCCTTCCCCCCAAAACTTAAGGCCTTGTCCCTTCCTGTAATCAACAGGAAATAAACACACAACACACAAGCTTACACACAAACGAAGACACAGACGAACACAACCCACTAAGCCAGTGGCTGATACTATGTCCAACAAATTCCTTTCCTTCCTCAACTAAAGTTCATGACCTCTTTTCAAATGGCCGAGAATTATATTCAAAAGGAAAACCCGACAAACTTTCTTTCATCCACGAGACACGATGTCGCCACAATCATAAAACCCGCTATAAACTTAATGTAAGTAAGAACGACTTATTTACGGACTCTGATAACATGAACAATATAGCAGCCAGTGTGTCTTCATTACTATGGCGGTGTTTTGTCTAGAATTAGTATGTGTTATATACTGGCCATGTGTTACTGTGTGAGGAGTTCTCGCATGTTCGGCTGTGTATAGCTATGTACGTGGTTGTGTCTAGAAAGACTTAAACAATGGTAATTGATGCAGCTTTCTTTAACACTCAGTATTGTAAAGTACAGATATAGGGTAAAGTGGAGCAATCCAGGGAAAGGAGTGGCGCTCTCCCCTACATTTCGGTGTAGTAGCTAATGAAACTGGAGACTACGGTCGCCAACTTTACTTATTAATAAATATACTATGATATTTAATTGCAATATCAAATTTAGCGAATTGCCTGAGTAGAGGAAGTTCTGAATGGAAATCACCCTTAATATATTTTGTGAAAAAAAAAAGTCAGACGTGCCAAGGATTTTAAAAGATATGTATGAATTTATCAGATTTCCCACTAAGTCATTTTATAGTGGCGGCCACGCACGAATTAAGACATGTGTGGCCGTCACAAAAAATGTTGGATCCATTCGGCATTCTCTTTCGGGAATTTTGAAAGACATGTATATAAATTAATCTTCAATATGTCATAATAAACATTTAAAATATCTACCATTATGTTAACAATTTTTTACTTACCTTCTTCGTGATGAACAGGAATAATTTTCCCCATGGTCGACATGTGACTGGACTTTAAAACTTTACGAAGAGCCATTCTACTAAAAGCTAAAGACTGATGCAATTTCATCAGCGTCCTACTTATATGCCTAATAGTTGATTGACTGGTGTAGTTGGTCACTTTAAACTATAATATTAATGAATAATTACTTAAAATACATTTTTAATGCTCGTATTTATTTCATCAGCCGCGTAGGAGCCACTTTGCGGTGTGGGTTTAAAAAAGTCTACTCTAAATCTGGACCGGTTAATTTTTCATATGTTCTTGAAATTCACAAGAAACGCAAACGTGCCCTAGCAGGTACTGCGCCAAAATGAAAAGAAATTTGCGTAACACAATCTTCTCATTTGACTTTGTACTTCCTGTATTAAGCTAGATCATTTTCCTAATTTTCTCTCTTTCTAAGCAATTATTCACTCACCGAGTTTGTTTTTTTTTTTTTGAGTGTTTGCTTTTTGAATTAGAGTAAGCGTATTTTTTCACCATTTATTTATCATCTGAAATTCAGAAAGTGTATAGCAACTTAAAATCTAAAATTAAACAATTATAAAATAATGTTTTAAAACAATAATTAATTCACTGTTCTTTATTTAACTGCAAAGAAAGCTGTTGAGTTTGTGAGATCAGTCTATTTAGATTAAAAAGTAAAATTTATATCCAAGTAACCTGTCCACAAATACAATACAAATTTAAAAACGTGAAAAAGCTATAAGAAGAAAACCAAGTTAAATTAGTTAAACATTTATATACATATTAACAATTGTACTTACACACCTATATTTTCAGTACTTGCTGTGTTGTGATCTGAAAACTTCAAAAATGTTCTTGGTAAGAAGTTAGCATAATGTGTGTGTATATGCGCGAGAAAATGAAAGTCACATATGTTTGCTGATTGAATGTGTGTGTAGTAGTAGTAGTAGTAGGAAACATGAAGTCCATAAAAAGGTTGAGTAGACAGAAAGATGGTAAACTTACTACTTTCGTTACGACTGTGAATGTTATTTTTAGGGGATGTATAGACGCGTAAAGTTAGAATTTTAGTCGATTATAGAATATCGGCGTAAAATGCATCTCTATGCAGTTAGATTCATCGTCAGTGATGTTCTTTCGTTCATTAGGGGTTTCAGGTCTTTTCAACATCATACCCTCGCTAACGTAACCCAGGCGAAACTGATCACGTCTCAGGCTACTGTATTTGTCCAACCAATCGGATGAGTTTGGCACAAGGCCTTTTTAAGGTGGGCCCGGGCACAGGGGCGTTGCCAAAAATGCCTCAAGCCCTGCCGGCATTCACCTAAAAAGGAGTGCCAGGTGATAAATCTAGCCCCTCCGCAAAGAGTTATAGCCTAGAGGATGGACCCTCAGAGACTCGAAGAGTGCCGGTCTTAGCACGCATAACATGAATGCTGGCTTCCCGATGGCATTTACCGGCGCAAAGAAGACCGCACTACCAAGATACACGAACTAATCCCTGCAGCGAGAAACATGACCAGCATCTGACTCGAATCACAAGGCCGCTCAATTACAGCTCAGTCTACATCCATTCAAAATTTATTTGTCAGGACTTATAAGTTTGACCCCACTGGTTCGCCGGCGAACCCTGTCCAGCAAAGGCAGACTTGAAGCTATAAAGTACCCGGCTTCGTCTGGGCCACCTTCGGGTGGGCTAGACGCATCATAGTCCTCAGGGCTCGAGCCCGACCTCCCCACTTTAATCGACCTTTGGGTTATTGACCTTATGTCAAGTCCTGTCTGGGGGGAAAGCAGCGACAAATATCGGCCTTCTTTACAGTATATAAATAATAATTTTTACACCGGTTGTAAATATCATGGCTACCTGCTCCAAAAGGATCAATATGTACAAAAGTATATTTTTTAGAAAAAATATTTATTGCAAATGCTTCAATGAAAAACAGCCTTTGTCATGTTTATTTAATGAACATATGTTTTATAATGGCAATTTTCACTCTTATGGAAAGCTGAAAAGGACCTTTTGTCTATCATCTCGCCAAACGAATAACAAATCTTTGGATAACACGAGAAATGGTCCCACAGACAAACATGTAAATGAAAAATTAATAAATTTTAGACAAAAACTTTCGCAGGGTCCGTCTATGATAGACTTTTTATCATCGGAAAATAATATTAACGGTGGATATGTGGAAACTGGAGCAGATGAAGCAATGGATATAATTCCGTATCTGCCTCAATCTATGTACACAGGTGAAAAACGTAAAGGTCAGTCTTGGTTAAATAAATTTATTCAAGAATTTTAGGATATTTTGAATTTGTAATTTTTTTTCTTTTTTACTTCAAGATTAATTTCTTAAGTTAGTTAATTTACATCAAGGTCACGATTTGTTTGACTATTGTTACAAATAAATTTCCGATTGAGTAAATCTCAAGAAAAAAAATGAATGTTATTAAAGGTTATAAATTGTCGGAACCCTACCAGTACCCATAGATTTTTAAAAATCTGCTAATTGTCTTATTTCACTTATATTTTTCTATACTGATTTATGCAGTGTTTTCCAGTGGGGTCCATATCACCTCCTGTGGCGTTATCGACTTACATTAGGGTATAATTTGAGGCCATGTGCTACGGATGCCCGAAGAAACACTTATACAAAAATCTTTGGGATTTGCTGTAATAGGGTCCAACAACTACCAGACACGAAGGAGCTGCCACTGTACAAAATGCAGGATTGTAAGCCCTAAGATCTGGCAAGCAGTTGAGAGAGCTAAAGACCCTCGCAAAGGAAAGGACAGAGTGGCTTCAAATGAAGAAGTACCGTATGTTGCAGTAGGATGTTTCAAACTACTACAACAGCAGAATGCTATAAAACACACATTGAGGATCGTAGATGGTCTTCAAATTGGCTCAAACTTTGATATCCCAACGTTATGAATATCGTTTTCAATGCATTAAAGTTGATATTCAGCTTTGTTCTCATTTCCTTGCGGATTGAGGTGCTCATGTGTTAACAGCTGTCCAGGGCTGACTCGCATGAAAGCCAGTGGGGACAATTTTTTTTTTCATGGAGGAATTCAAAGACACACCTATGCTTCATATAGACTTTTATGTCCAACACGATTTTGTCAGACTGTCACTCAACTACTATCTATAACAAGGCAAAAAAATTATTGGTTATTGGTGTGAAGGCTCAGCCTCTATTGCCATACCACCAATATAAAATAAGAGACATTTCTTTTGGAGCATCCCTTGTAATTTTTCATGAAAATACAAGATCATGTTTTTTCCGTTTCTGTGTATATATATATATATATATTTTAAAGGTTTTACTTTTATTGCAATGTTTTTGTTTACAGTCTATTTTGAAACTTATGGTTGCCAAATGAATGTCAGTGATATGGAAATTGTTTGGGCCATATTGAAAGAAAATGGATTTGAAAGAACAATGGAGATCAAAGAGGTGAGTGTAGATTTGCATCTGTCTCCTCAGAATTGCAAAAATCATTTTTTTAGCTATCTATAGAATTTATAGATATAAAGATTTTTTTTCTTACATTCTCTTATATTTGTTCAGTGCACCCTCAATTCACATTGATTGATAATCATCATCAGAGCCTGCCAACAGCATGAATTCCTTTTACTCTCTCTCATCATCCATCCCTATCAGTCATTGCTCTTGGGCTGTCTTCTAGACAGCATCCAATGTTCACACAAAGCTGATGAATGTTTTTGCTAGTCAGCCAACTCTAGTGTGTCCATGATCAGGAGTCCATAGGAAAACATTGCTTATGAGTCTATCCTTATTTCTCTAGCAGAGCTCAGCATGGCTTACTTAGGTGGTTTGTGAGATGGGAGATAAGTGGTCGTACAGCTGCTGTTTTGTAAGGTGTTGCTTCCAGGATTTGTTTAATACCACATGCAGCATCCTTATGTAGTTCCATCTAACTTTTTCTCCAAGCATTTTGTTAGTCCGAGTGGTGCAACCATACAGTAGTACTAGCATAGCTACAGCTTGGAAGAATTTCCATTTTATTTATCAGGAAGATCAAATTTCCATATGATTGATTATTTGTCAATAGCAGTCTATGCTTTACCAATGCTTATGTTGACATCACTTTTCAGTAGATGAGATATCACTAGAAGTATATGAACTGGTCTACTAATTGCAGAGGCTTTAATGGGAAAATGGCACCAACTTGATTACAGCACATCAATTCTTTTTTTTTTCTCTCTGAGTTTACATTTAGACCAATGCCTCTTGCTTGGCGCCAAGAGGCATTGGTCTCAATGTAAACTCAGGCTATGCAGGAGAAATTTGGTTTGAGCAGGTGTATTTCCAAGAAAAAATAAAATCTTGAATTTAATATTGTATACTTAGAAACCATCCAAACTGTCAGCACCAATTAAATTGGTTTGCTTTGTATGCAACCAGATTCTTGGCATCAGAATTGAACAGTTTGGCTCCAGTTATTTTGAAAATATTTTTAAATAAATAAATCTTAACAAAATTGTAGTTTAAATGTGTTTTTGGCATCAGAATTGAACAGTTTGGCTCCAGTTATTTTGAAAATATTTTTAAATAAATAAATCTTAACAAATTTGTAGTTTAAATGTGTTTTTGTGCTGTACAAATCATAAAATCACAATTTGTTTCACAAGAAAGAATTTCAATTTTCCACATCAACCTTATTCTTTGCGAAAATTTAATAATTCAAATAAACATCTTATTTAAATACTTATTTTGGGATAGAAAAACTTGAAACCATTTAACTGCATGCAAATAAATGGGCTCTGACTTGTTAAAAAAATTTACCTACAATCTATTTTTTTACAAATCATATATATTTGATATATATATATTTATATATAACAAGATTTGGTATTAGATAAGCCACAATGGTTGATATGCTATAAAACTCAACCAATTTATTATTTTGGGAGGCACACTTAGCATAACAGTTATTGTCATATGAAATGGAATTCGCAATCCAAGTTCAAATCCTGAACAAGGCTGTTTGCATTTCACTTCAAACTAATATCCCGAGAAAAAGCATAAATCCATCTGTTCTCCCTCAACTATGAGTAAATAGTAAGGCAGACTGGGCTCCTTAACCTTAGTTAGGTAACCCTTCTAAGAGAAGGAAAACTCTGAATTAAAACCAGCTTTTCTCTGCTTTAAAAGTTTAGTTTAGTTTGGTTTGGTTTTATAGCATATCAATCATTGTAGATTATTTAATGCCAAATCCATATTTATACATATAAACAGTTCTATTTGAAACAATTCAGTTTAGTCAACAAAGTTAAATGGCTCCAAGTATTGCTATGTATCACGAACATTCCAATTAAACATCAGTCATTTATTTACACAGTTAAATTTAAAAACAGATTAGTTTAGCATAAGTACGTAGTTTAAATGTCAAAACAGTTTTATTTCAAACAATTCAGTTTACCATAAGTGCACAGTTTAGTTCTATTTAACCCATAAATAGGACTCTATCAGGTGCTACCACTCCAGGCCAGAGTGGACCTGGGATTGATGGCAATAAAGGAGTACTCCGCATTCCCCAAAGCTCCAGCATTACTGGAGCCTCACCATCAGATTGTTTAGTGTCATACCCAGGACACTTGTTGGAGGAGTCTTACCCTTTTGCAGAGATGCAGTTGATATATTCTACACCCCCAGCTAACTAAACCATCTGCTTTAAAAAGATTGTCCTTATGTCACATCTTGCCTGTAAATACATAGTCATTATTTTTGGTTTTGATAAGGAATATAAATATGAAGTATAGGAACTGAAGCTGTATTTACCAAGAGAGAAACAACAAATGAAATATTCATTTTCTTTAAAAATTCTTTTTTTTTTTTTTTCCAAAAATTGTGATTTTTTTTTACCTATGTGCTGCACCAAAATACCCTTGAGCTACAAATGTCCCATATATATATATATATATATATATATATATATATATATATATATATATATATATATGTGCGTATGTGTGTGCATGCACATTTAGTTATAATATGTTTTTATGTATACTTGTATTTTGTATATGTGCATGTGTGTGTATAATATTTAATATGTAAGTTGGCCAATCATAGTCAAGGGCAACCCAAAGGCTCACTTTACAATGGCTAATACACCGAGGTACTCCTTTCTCTAGATTGCTTCACTTACCCTTGATTTGTGTCTTATAATGCTAAGAGTTAGGCAAGAGGCATCAAGTACCATTTTTTGAGTCTTCGGTATAACTCGACCTAGGATTGAACCCAGGTCTCCTGGACCATTGGCAAACACTCTAACCATTATGCCAAAATTGCATAAATATATTTTTTTTTTTTTTTTTTTTTTCATCATACAACGTGTGGAAGCACGTGCGATACCCTAGCCTCATCAGCCGCCATCCAGGGTGATAACACAGTTTCGGTAGCTTAAGGCGGTACTGCCACACCTGGCGCTACCGAGCAGCTTTTGCCACCGGCTAGGGTATTTAAAAAAAAACAAACAAACCTATGTATACATAAGATCAACTAAAAGCGGACATTACATTAGACGTTCGTTCATCTTCATTTTGGTGCAGTTTGTGATTTAAAAAAGCGTTTACTTACGGCCGTTAGATGTCATAGCAACCGTTTCTTGACTTTGCGTAATTACACGAGAATGGTGGTTACACGTGTATAACATTCGTGTTGAAATCCTTTCTATATCCGTTATCTTTTCGATTCGTTTTCTTTCATTTATGCGTTACTGCCCAAAAGCACTCGAGACAAACGTTATATATAATTCCGCTAAAAGATATTATTTGTTGATCAATGGGCCCTCAAGATGGGTGGTGAGTAAAAAGAAAGCTCGTGGTCTAAGTTAGTCCAGGTAGCTATCTGATTACCTTTGGGCCACTAAATTCTTGGCTTGCAAAAAATGTCTCCAGGACGCTGATGGTCAGCAATGGGCTTGTGAATACTGTGGGGGTAAACCGGACTCATAGGCCCATCAATCGATTTACATTCTCCGACAGGAGAATTACGTTCTTCGCACCAGCGCGCCTTGTGGATTCGTGTTCCTCGCAAGCTGTTGAATTTTCTACCGCAATCACACGTTGTAGCCGGGTACATATCCAGATCGTTACCGTAGGAGCAAGTAAGATGGGTGATATATTCTCCCTCCCCGCTACAGACACCCTGAGGGCATTTTTCTTTCATTGTATTATCCATATTTGTTAAAATTCCTGTCTTTCCAGGATGTCACTCCAACTTTCTGAAGAGTCACTTTGTCTTTCCAAAGAGTCATCTTGCTTTCCAGAGAGTCTTAGTGTTCAAATTTTCATCAAACAACGTGTGGAAGCACGTGCGATACCCTAGCCTCATCAGCCGCCATCCAGGGTGATAACACAGTTTCGGTAGCTTAAGGCGGTACTGCCACACCTGGCGCTACCGAGCAGCTTTTGCCACCGGCTAGGGTATTTAAAAAAAAACAAACAAACCTATGTATACATAAGATCAACTAAAAGCGGACATTACATTAGACGTTCGTTCATCTTCATTTTGGTGCAGTTTGTGATTTAAAAAAGCGTTTACTTACGGCCGTTAGATGTCATAGCAACCGTTTCTTGACTTTGCGTAATTACACGAGAATGGTGGTTACACGTGTATAACATTCGTGTTGAAATCCTTTCTATATCCGTTATCTTTTCGATTCGTTTTCTTTCATTTATGCGTTACTGCCCAAAAGCACTCGAGACAAACGTTATATATAATTCCGCTAAAAGATATTATTTGTTGATCAATGGGCCCTCAAGATGGGTGGTGAGTAAAAAGAAAGCTCGTGGTCTAAGTTAGTCCAGGTAGCTATCTGATTACCTTTGGGCCACTAAATTCTTGGCTTGCAAAAAATGTCTCCAGGACGCTGATGGTCAGCAATGGGCTTGTGAATACTGTGGGGGTAAACCGGACTCATAGGCCCATCAATCGATTTACATTCTCCGACAGGAGAATTACGTTCTTCGCACCAGCGCGCCTTGTGGATTCGTGTTCCTCGCAAGCTGTTGAATTTTCTACCGCAATCACACGTTGTAGCCGGGTACATATCCAGATCGTTACCGTAGGAGCAAGTAAGATGGGTGATATATTCTCCCTCCCCGCTACAGACACCCTGAGGGCATTTTTCTTTCATTGTATTATCCATATTTGTTAAAATTCCTGTCTTTCCAGGATGTCACTCCAACTTTCTGAAGAGTCACTTTGTCTTTCCAAAGAGTCATCTTGCTTTCCAGAGAGTCTTAGTGTTCAAATTACACTCTAACACTTTATGCCAAAATTGCATAAATATATATAAAGAGTGTACTTATTTTTGAAATTCTACATGTTCATATTTTTGGTTACAGAGTGTCAACACTCTAATAATAAATTATTATTGGTAATAGATAACACCTAATAATATCCATTTTGATTATATCATGTTCCACTAGAAATAATAAAATCCTGAGATCTAGAAGATTTAGAAGAAAATAAACATACAAAAAATTTTTTAGGTGCACTTGCATACTGTTTATAAAAGAAAAAATTAATGTATGACCCATATAGAGGTCAGTGTACTAAAATTTATATTCCTGCTACCATTTGCAACTCTTTGTTTTGTTTTTCAAATTTTTAGAGTAATGTTGTTTTTGTGATGACCTGTGCCATCCGTGAAGGAGCAGAGAAAAAAATTTGGAAGCGTCTTGAATATCTCAAATATTTGAAAAGAAATAAAGGAAAAAAGAACCCAATGAAAATTGGAATACTTGGTGAGTTGTATAGATATTTTGTTTAATTCTTATATTGAAGATTTAAGAGTTGTTTTTTTCTTAAAAACAAAAAAGAAATCATCTGTCTCCTGTGTACATAAGAGCACAAAATTAGAATTAAGAATTTTACTATGGGTTTTTGTATAATTATTTATTTGTTATACCTCCCTAGGTATCTTCACTTTTTACTATCTTCTCACATCAACCTTTAAAAAAGAAAAAGAATCTTTGGACAGAATATATATACTGTTAATATATCTATATACAGATCAAATTCTGTTTAATAATTCATCTGTTAGTTTTCAAAAATGCTCTCTTAAATTCTTTTTCTTACCATTGTTTTTGGAAACCATCTAATTTAATCTTAAAATATTTTACTATTTTTGAAAACTTTTGAGCAGCCATTTTTGGGGTGGTCTCACATCTTCCTTTCTCATTCAGAACCCCTACTACAAAATATAATGATTAGTTATGGAAATAGCTCCAACAGGGCCAATGTTTCATCTGTAAAAAAAAGCTATGCAAAACATCCACTTATTAGTTGGTAATTAGTAGAAATTCATAATTTAAAGTTGCCAAAGACTTTTGCACAGTACTATATATGTTTTGTTACTTGACTACAATTACAAATATTTTTTTGTTACACAGGCAAACAAACATTTTAAAGAATTTCTTTCTTTGAAAATTTTTTTAGGCTGCATGGCTGAACGTCTAAAAACAAAAATTATTGAACAAGAGAAAATGGTTGACATTGTATGTGGACCTGATGCTTATCGAGATCTTCCAAAACTGCTTTCTGTGAGTAACAAGGGTCAGGCTGCAGGTATGTATGATTTATATCCCCACCTATATGCATGTGTGTCTGTATGTGATATATATACACATATATAAATTGTTAGTAAATTGGCTGACTATAGTTGAGGGTGACCCGAAGGTTCTCTTTTCAATTGCTACTATGCCAAAGTGTAGGGGAGGATACTTACTTCTTTACTGGGATTGCTCCACTTACTCTTGATCCATACCTTATAATGCTGAGTATTAAACAAGGAAGCAACATGTAACATTTTTTTTAGTCTTTGGGAATTGAACCCCAGTCTCCTGGACCCTTGTCGAACACTCTAACCAAAATATATATATATATATATATATATATAATCTATTAAAGATGACTGACAAGGATTTGATGTTGAGTTTTTTATTGGCCTTTTTATGTTGGCAAGTGAGATGTTGCAACTGTGATTGAAGGCAATTTAAATTGTCCAAGTCTGTGATGTTATAACTTGAGCACATGTACTTTTGACTATTACTAGTCATTGATGAGGATGTGGGTACAACTACTCCATGAAGTTAAAGATTTTTTCTGTGGATAGGAAACATAGTGTAACGGTTATAGCTTCTAAGGAGACAATCATCTGGAGGTTGTAGGTTCAATCCTGACTGCAGGCGAGTAACAATACAGGAACACTTAACACTTGTACCCGGTTATGGCTAACAGAATCAGAACAGGCGACCCCCGTGGATTCGATAAAGGATGTAGTTCGAAGTTCCATGAAGGTTCCCAAGTTCAACAAACACCTGAAGAAGGCCGGAGGACATATCAGCTGAAACATTGTGGAAATAACAATAAAGATGAAGACAATAGTCCAAAAACCCTTAATGATAAAAATCATCAAGCCTCGTCTCAGAAATTTAGATAATTTTATGGGTATACTAATATCCATATCTTATTCTGTGCAGATAAACAGTACTATTCATTAGTATTTGAACTGATAGGCTATTTGCTTCTAAATGCTTTGAGTTTTGAGAATTTAAAAACAAAAACATTACAGAATGAGCTTAGTGCCCTTTATATATGTATTCCCCACCCCCAGCATGAGCAGGATGCAACACGTCAATTTTTAAGCAGAGTTTATCAGGTTTGAATTCAGAGTTTTCCTCTCCCAGACTGGTTGTCATACCAAGGTTAAAGAGCCCAGTCTACCCTACTATAACCATTACACCACGAGCACCCTTATAGATGAAGGATCTACATGACTCTTAATCTGCTACCCCTGTTTCCCAGGTTTAATATTTTATTCCTGTGACTTTTAGTATGTACTCAAACTGGTCCTTTTGGCTGTGATTTAGATTCTCACATGGATGTTTTCCAGTGGTGAACTCACTGTATAGAATCTAGAGGCAATCTTGATGGGTCCTTGTGCCAAATGTGCCCTATCCCCGAAAAATAGTTCCCATATAATAAGGCATGTAGAATCTCTATAAAAAGTGTGGGGGAATCCTTATCCTTCCAATAAAAGCAATGAGTTCACAAGTTTTGAACTGCTCTTTAATAAAATGAGACCTGTTGTTGCTTTGTTTTCTATAATAACCTTTCTGAGACTGAATTGCCTTTTTTGTCAAAACCTGTTTACTTTTCTTATGGTCTTGCAGTGAACGTAATGCTTTCTGCAGATGAAACCTATGCTGACATTCTGCCTATTCGGATGGACAGTGAGAGTAAATCAGCTTTTGTGTAAGTTGATTGCATTGGATTGTTTCTTGTTTTTTTTTTTTCTGCTTTTGATATAAGAGGTGTGATCAAAAAGTATCAAGACTGTACATTCAGATTTTTTTTGTTTTTAGATTTAATTGAAGACTTGTGCATAGCTAAGCAACTTGCATAATAATGGGATAATATAGTGTAGCAAATTGGGCATCTTTTGAAAAAACCACACTACTAAATCTTGAATTTTACTACTTATGTTTTTTCAGACTATTGAACTTCATCATAATCAAAAGAATTAGCACATTGGTAAAAAATAATTAAAAATTTTTTTACTCTCAATTGGTTTCAGCTTTGGCCATCATCAGACAATAATATTCCATAACTGTTTACATTTCAAGACTGATAAGCTTATAAATGCCACAGGATTAATTTCACCTGTGAATGAAAATTGAAATTAATCCTAATGACTTAACCATTCTACTCCAAGGTATTTAAAAATAATTTTTTATGTGAAAGTTTTTTTGTTTTGTTTTTTTTAAATAGATAACATATATGTGTGTATAGGACTGTTTATCTGTATGTATATGTACAGATCTATTTATATGCATGCTTGTATATATGCACTCATTTGTATTTTTTATTCTTGTCTCTTAATTTAGATCCATTATGCGAGGATGTGATAATATGTGTACTTATTGCATTGTTCCTTTCACCCGAGGTAGAGAAAGAAGTCGACCAGTACAATCCATTCTTGAAGAAATTAAACATCTCTCAGATCAAGTAAGAAATTAGAATAATGATTATTTAAAAAAGCCAGACTTATAGGATTAGAACTTTGTCGAAAACAAGGAATGATTCGAAATCTTTCTTGATAAACAAAAAAGAACATAAATTCTACACAATATTTTTAATAAGGCAAATGACATAATTTAAAACGACAAATGCTGATTCATTAATCAAATGGCCAACTTTTTCTTGTTATACAAATTTTCCCTAGGTTTTTATATTTTGCACTTTTTACACATCCATCATTGATTTAATGTCACTAATATCATCCCTCATAGTCCTGATGATGGGTCATTAGAACCAAAACACTATAGTATCAACTTTTGCTTCTCAATAAATCTCTCCTTCTACTTGGATTACCTTGTTATCTATTTTTCTTTATATAATAATGATTATTGTAAGCATTCTAGTAAAATCACTTGCAATTTATTTAAATTCTACATATATCATTCTACATATATCATTCTATCATTAATACTATCCTGACTACTGACAATTTATTTTATCCTTAGTTTTCCACATTAGTATATGAGCATATATATATATATATATATATATATATATATATATATATATATATATATATATATATATAATCATAAACAAAAGATTAAATTGGGCCAGTTTCCTTGGTTTAATGGCTAATATGCTGGATTAAAATGTCTTAATGAGTGAGTTCAAACTCCAGTCATGCAATTACACTTACTTTCAGACTAATTCATTTCAGAAAAGTATGAACCCCCTTATCCCCCCTCCCAGCTATGGATTAAATAATACTACTACTGTTCTTCTACAAGGATGGCTTTAGCATTAAATAACCCATGAAGGTTGATATTCCATTAAACAAAGAAACCAAACCAACTTCATTTGTAAGTTATGGTATTTATAGATCTGCACCTGGGTCTCAGTACAGTTCTAGGTGAGGTTGTATTGAAAGACTAGCACAGTTGCCCATGCTGCAGGTCTTCCCTCTTCATAACAATGACACAAATATCTTTAGCTCTTGGTTTTGCCACTCTACTACCTTTAAATTACCCTACCATGCTGGGTATGAACCCTCTTATCCTACCCAGCTATGGGTTAAATAGTATTACTACTAATATAAGATTAAACAAAGTAATGACACCAAACCAAAGAATAAAAACATAAACCTTGGTAAAAAATTATTTATAAATTTGTTAATCCCAACTGGTTTCAGCTTTTGACCATCATCTGAGGATAACATTTCAAGACAGGTTGACATATGAGTGAGTGTTTCTTTGTTTAATGGCATATCAAACTTTGTGGGTTATTTAATACTAAAACAATTCTTGTAGAATAGTAGTGGTACTATTTAACCCATATTTGTGGGGATAAGGGGGTTCATACCTGTCCCAAGGGAATTAGTCCAAAAGTGGACGTCATAGTGCCACTAGAGTTTGAACTCACTTACTTCGAGTTAGCAGCCCAGTACTTTAGCAACTATGCCATGAAGACCCCCCCCCACTCCCTCATTGAAGGAGATTTGAAATTTGTCTTAAAGATTTAACCATTCAATGAATGGATATGGAACACTGAAACTTGATGAAGCACATTTTATGCAAAGATTTTTTTTTTTTTTCAATTTAATGATTGATTGTTAAATTTTTTTCCAACTACCTGAAATTGGAAGTATTAGACTAATGATAAAGTCAGTGGATAGTAATAAGAAAAAAACTACCTACATATAATACAGTGTTCAGATGCAGTCAGCACTAAAATACATTTTTTGTTTTTGTATTTTCAGGGAGTTAAGGAAGTAACTTTGCTTGGCCAGAATGTAAACAGCTATCGAGATCTGAGTAGTTGGAACTCACCTGGTGGCTATGAATTAGAAACAGTGCCTGGATTCTCCACTGTTTATAAACCAAAAAAAGGAGGTCGACGTTTTGCTGATTTGTTGGATAGAGTATCTTTAATTGATCCAGAAATGCGAATACGATTCACTTCACCCCACCCAAAAGATTTCCCAAATGCTGTAAGTTTTACTGTATTCTTGATGGTATAAATCAGAATTGCCAGATCTGTACTGGTAAAAGTAGCAAACTGAGGGGCTTCAAGTAGCAGATTTGTATCAAAAGTTGCCCAATGTTTATTCAACTATTAATAGGCTTTTCAGTCCGGTGGCTGGATTGTTTTATGGCATATCAAAGCCAGTTTTTTGTTTTTTCTTTTCTTTTTATAAGTAATCATATGATTTCAATGATAGTAATCCTTTGTGCACCAAGCTTCAAGTAACTATTCTTAATTTAGATAATTTACACACAGTTATATAGTTTCATATATTCCAATCTATTTCTTATAATTTATACACAGATTGTTTCACTATTCTTAGCTGCAATATCAATATCTCCATGGCATAGTGGCTAATTTGCTGGACTGTGGTTTCATAGTAAGCAAGTTCAAATTCCAATCATACTACTTCATTCACTTTCAGAACGATACCCTTGGGAAAGGTATGATCTCCCTTATCCCTCCAGCTATGGATTAAATAGTATCACTACTGTTCTTTTACAATGATAGCTTTGTCAATGAATAACCCATGAAAGCTGATATGAAGAATATTTTGAGAGTCAAGGTTACCAATAAAGTTCAATGATTTTAAAATTATCTCAGACAATTATTTAGTAATTTAATTTTTGTATCAGTGTGTAAATATTGCCTTTGGAAATCCACAATTTTCTTTCATATATATAACAATGTGAATTATGTTCCTTGACCAACATTTGAAACTTACAAGTTATTATAAGATATACCAAAAATATCATTTCTAACATTTTATATGTGAAGATGTGTAATGTTTGTATATTAAGCCTTAAACTTGTATACCATAAATTACAGTGTACAAGTCAATCTGGTATATAAGTCAATGTCAAGATTTTTACTCAAAATTCTAGGTTAGACCTATACTTGCTGTATAGGTTGACCCTCCCCACACACAAACATACAGTTGGCTATTAATTGGCCAAAACTTACCCAGTAGCCCTGAATGATGAGGATATGTTATAATAACCTGTATCAAAAGCATCTAAAAACTATTTGCTCAAGGCATGGGTTATTGTATATACTGTAGGAAATTTTCAAGTTTAGTCTTATACTGATAGCAAACCTACAAAATTCAGCAGTGGACCTTAATTTTTATTACAGTTTTATTATGTATTAATTTCTGTGTTAATTTGTTAAATATGTTCACCAAACATGAGTTTAAGTTGGAAATGTTTGTGGCAGATTGATAGAGTTACCCTAAGTGGCATATATCGATTTTTAGAAGTACTGTTCCATTGGCTGACCATTCTGTGGTAAAGGTTTAGATTTTGGCTCTGCTGTATAAGTCAACCCTAGTTTTAAAGTGATTTTTTTTCTTGTTTAAAAAGTCAACTTGTACGTTGCAATTTACAGTGACTACTTTTCATAGTTAGGGGAGGTAACTCAGTTTTGTTTTTTTAGTTAACTGCTGAAATTTATTTTTTGTTTTTGGGAGTCGGGATATTTTTGTGTATTTTGGTTTCAAAACAAAAGCAATGCTAAACAAATTCCTCTCTACTTAAATGTAAGCCCTGATTTTACCCAAACAAAACTGAAATCTATAAATAAATGCTTATAAATATTGACTGCTGACTTGCTAATGCAAATTACCATTGATTCCAGGTGCTTCAGTTAATAAATGAACGGCCCAACATTTGTAAACAAATCCATTTACCTGCTCAGAGTGGAAACAATGAAGTGCTTGAAAGAATGCGAAGAGGCTACACTCGAGAGAGTTATCTTAACCTTGTCTCTCACATCCGAAAGGTGGTCCCAGGTGAGTGAGATATTTTCTATTGCAGGAATTCATTTTCATGGTACCAGGAACCATAAAACCATCATGTGATTGAACTTACTGTAATTTATTTCATATGTCAATTAACGGGGCGGGGGGCATAGTGGCTAACAAGCTTCATGTTACTAATGGTAATAATCCAGCTATGGGTTAAATAGTACCACTACTGTTCTTCAACAAAAATGACTGTCATTAAATAACCCACAAAGATTGATATGCAATTAAACAAACCAAACCATGTCAATATATTGTCATGAATCATAATGCAGTTTTATAATAGTTTAACCCTGTCAGCAAGGCTTAGAATTTGCCAACTGCATCTGATGGTGAGGTTCCAGTTCCGGAGCTCTGGGGAGTGTAGTGTACACCTTCATTGACATTACTACCAGGTCTACTTTGACCATAAAGAATTGATATGTTAAACAAATAAAATAAACCTTTAAAATAGTTTAATAAGTTCTCCTTTTCTAATACTGACATTGTTTCAAGAAGTTTTAAAGTATTGGTGGTTGAGTTCTCTTCTACCTTTCATTTTAAAGCATTATGATTGAATGTTGTCTATTTCTTGGCTTTATTTCAAGCATCAAGTCCCCTCCTTTAAAATACTTAAACTGGTTTAAGAAGTATGGTCAGATATTGTTTTTATTTCCTTCTATTTTGTAAATTCTGCAAGCAGCTTCAATAGTTTTGAGGCTCATTTTAAAATAATGAATCTGCTGAAAATTTCCTAGGCTGACCAAGATACCCTTATGGAATGTGAACAGATGTTTATTTTTTAAAATAGTCCACCTTTAAAGCCATACACTTTTTGCAGTGCTTGGATTCTATTGGTCAAAAAAATCAACAGCAGATATGATGTCATCATATGAACTTTACAGCCCACCCTCTTTATAGGTTCAACTGAAAAGTTCATAGGCTGCCTAAGGAACTCTCATGAAATGTGATCAAATGAGGTTTATTTTTCAACATAGTCTCCTCTTTGCAGTCCATACAACACACAGTGATGCAGTGCTTGAATCTCATTGATCAAAAAAGTTATCAAAAGCAAATATGACATCATCGTATGAAGTTTTTAGCCAACTCTTGTACCTTGAAATTGCCAGAATCTCAGTACTTAAAGTCTGCAACAAAAGGTGCACATATACAAATATTCATTTAGTAAAAAATAAAAAGATTTAATCTGACCAGGAGGGATTGGTATTTGAAATAGTTATGTAGCATTCAAGGCTAAGATTTTTAAAATTGATTTTCAGGGTTACTTAAAAAATAAGAACAACACTTATTTACCCCTCATACTGAACCGAGCTAAATTTCATGAATATCTTTCTCTCTGATGTTTTTCTTTCCCTCTCTTGTAGGAGTTTATCTCTCAAGTGATTTCATTGCTGGTTTTTGTGGGGAAACAGAGGAGGCACATAAAGAAACAATCACTTTACTTCAAGAGGTGGAGTATCATTTTGCATACACATTTCCTTACAGTATGAGACAGGTGAATAAATCTTTCTTTCTTCATTTCATTCTCATGTAACAGTCATTCTTTTCTTTTTCCCTCTTTTCTGTTTTTTCTTTATTTTAGTCATTCTTTTCTTTTTTTTCTTTTTATTTCAATCATTCTTTTCTTTTATCTTTTGATTTTTCTTCATTTCATTCTCTTGTAACAGTCATTATTTTTTGTTTTTCTTCTCTTCTTTCTCATGTCAGTCATTCTTTTTTCTTTTTGTTTCATTCTCTTGTAACAGTCATTATTTTCTTTATATATATATATATATATATATATATATACTTGTAATATCAATGTTTAAAAAACCTATGTAGTTCAAACTGGTTTTAAATAAGTAAACCCTTTCTACTGAGTTGCAATGTCAAGTTTTTACAAGCAAATTGTTGTTCAAAATCATTCTCAACATTTTATCTGTTTTAACCATAGATAGAACCTTAACAGGTACAATCACTCCAGGTAAGAGTGGACCTGGGAGTAATGGCAACAAAGTGGTGACTCTATTTATCCTAAAGCTCTAGAATTGGAACCTTATCACTGGATGCAGTTTAGTGTTAACCAAATTACCAATTGTCATCATTTACTTTATCAGTATTGATAGAATCATTAGTAAGTTGACGGCAACTTGAACACTACCTTTTCAATAGCTATTACACTGAGGCACTGCTCCTTTTCCTTGATTGCTTCACTTATCTTTAATCTGTATTTCATAATGCTGAGTGTTAAGCAAGGAGGCATCAAGTACTAATTTTGAGTCTTTGGTATAACTCAACCCAGGATTGAACTCCAGTCTCCCAGATTGGCAAGCACTCTACCTACGGGCTGGTTTTTCATATAATTTGAATTTGATAACCTCTACTCCTTGAAGTGTTTGGCTACTTTGGTGTGAGAGCAAGCTTGTTTTGCAAACCAATTATGTCAGAGTAGTGAGTTCAATCCTCACTAGGTTTTTCACAAAAAAAAGGAGTAAACTTACCATGGTGTAATGGTTAGCAAGCTATGCAGGTAGACCATTGTTAGTGTTTGGTTTTCAGTGTGTGCCCCATACATGTTCTAGTGCCAAACTAAGCTTGATAAATAGTGACTATGAGGAACCAGCCCATTGGCATAGTGGGTAGAGTGTTCACCAATGGTTTGGAAGACCAGAGTTCAATCCTGTTTGAGTCATACCAAGGATTCAAAAAATGGTACTTGATGCCTCCTTGCCTAACACTCAGCATTATATGGTACAGATCAAGGGTAAGTAAAGTGCCCTCCATGATAATATCTAATAGTATTGGCCCAAATACTTTCAAAATTTACAATACTCATGATGCCTCAAACTTTTCTGAGAAGAAGTCTCCGTGGTGTTATGGCTAAAGTACTTGACTGTGGTCTCAAATTAAGTGAATTCAAACTCCCGTCACACTATTACATTTACTTTCAGATTAATACCCTTGGGAAAGGTATGAACCCCTTTATTCCTCCAGCTATAGGTTAAATTGTACCACTACTGTTTTTCTACAAGAATGACATTAAATAACCCACAAAGGTTGATATACAGACTTTTTTTAAAGCTGAACTTAGATTATAAAGCTAATTACTTATGCTAAAGAATTTTGTTTATCATATAAAAAGAAATCATGAACCATATAGGTGTTTTCGCTTTAAAAAATTGTTTATATACATTACATTTAATGTTTTTTTTTGTTTTTGTTTTTTTTTCCATGGCTGAAAAAGAAAACTCGTGCCTACCACCGCCTGACAGATGATGTTCCTGATGATGTGAAAGCCAGGAGGCATTCTGAGCTGATGGACACTTTCCGCAAAATTGCCCTGAAGCTGAACACTGAACACATAGGACAAATTCAACTTGTTCTCATACAGGGTGTAAGTGTAAAAGACCTGAGGGTCCTACTATTTGAAATTCTTAAAACAATATTTGCCTTGGTAGTTTCAACTATCCAATGAAAAAGCAGAGGTTTCTTTTTGTATCATTTGTCAGATATTTACTGAATTGAGAAAAAAGGTGATTTTTTTTTTTTTAACCAGACTGAAATCCTTTTCTGCATAAACCTATTCTTTTCATGTTAGTATGTAAAAGGTATATGACATCATAATATATGTGATACAATAACATATGTAAAAGCATACACTTATATCACTTTCTATGAGAGGCATTTGTGGTGTAATGGTTACAATTGTTGGAAATGGACACAGTGACACAAGTTCAAATCCTGGATGAGACTGCATTTCACATACTACTAATACCCTTGGGAAAGGTGTGAATCCAATTCTTCTCCCTTCAGCTATGGGTAAATAGTAGGGCAGACTGGCTCTTCAACTTTGGTATGGTAACTCGTCTAGAAGGAAAACTCTGAATTCAAACCTGTTAAACTCTACTTAAAATTAACCTTGTTTCACATCTTGCTCATGCAGAGGGGTAGGTAAAAAATATATATATTTACCTACCCCTCTGCATACACACACACATATATATGGAGAAAATATTGAGAAACAAAGTGAAGAATTTAATATGAAAGAAAGTTGATGTTATAACATTTCAGTTTCAATAAACCTTCATCAGGACTTAGAAAAGATGTTTTGTTTAGTTTGGTATTTTGTTAAGCATCCATCCGTAATCTAATGACCTTTCATATCTTTTCTAAACCTGATGATGGTTTATTGTAACTGAAATGTTACATCAACTTTCTTTCATATTAAATTCTTCACTTTGGATTACTTTGTTTTTCAATATTTTCTCCACATTGTTGGATTATTTTTCCTTTATTTACTTCCATATATATCACTTTCTATGAAGGCACTTGTAACATAATGGTTATCATCATGAGAAATGAACTTGGTTCAAATCCTGGATGAGTCTAGTTGCATTTCACATTGCACTAATACTCGTGAGAAATGCATGAATCCAACTATTGAGGAGAGTCCCTGTGTGTAATGGTTAAGTGCTGAATCTAAGCCTCAAAGTATCTGAGTTCAAACTCCAGTTGGACTATTACATTCTCTTTCAGACTAATATCTTTACTAAAGTGGGAAACCCCTTATCTACTCCAGTTATGGGTTTATTACTATCACTGCTGTTCTTCTACAAGAATAGCTTTGGTATTAAATAATCCATGAAGGTTGATATGCCATTAAACAAAGAAAGCAAACTAAATCCAACTATTTTCTTTCCAGCTATTGGTAAATAGTAGGACAGACTGGCTTTTTAACCTTGGTATGGCAATAGGTCTTGGAGAAAGAAAACTAAATTCAAACCAGTTGTAGACCTGGAGAGGAATAGACTCTGCCAGGCTATTCCTACTAAAGACATGTTACATGAGTAGTGCCTCACCATGATCAAAACCAGGTTATTGAACCAATGAGAAAATAGAATGGACAAAAGTTTCAAAGAAGCAAGATACAAATTAGATTTAGAAAGTAATGAATGATTTATTTTTTATCTATTTTTTTTTTTAATTGCCAACCCTGATTGAAAATCAGCTGATCAATCTTGACCTTAAACACATGAAAACATCCAGTTCATGTTTGCCTATCCAAAATCATCTAAGTAATCTTGTCTTATTACAAGTGCATTTGATTCAGTGTGTTACAAAATTGAAACACAAGATAAAATTCTATGTTGAACTGCAGGACAATATAACAGAAACATTTTAACATTGGAGATGAAGGTCTATTCCAAGCATAGGTTTCTTTATAGTAGCACAAGGCATTTTGGAATGGCCAAGAGACTGTGGAAGATCAACCCCATCCTAGTTGATTGTTCATTTCCCAAATTGAAGTATTGATAAAAGTGAGGACTCTCTTCTGATCTGATCAACTTTTTATTATGTTTGAAAAAGGAATGAGAAATACATTATATAATGACTGTGCTTTTATTTCTTAAACTACGTGGTGTTGACTTCCTGACTGGAACTGAAGACTATTATGAAGGGAGATTACTTTTACTGGTTATTGGCCCAGTCGGCTGGGGCTGCAGAATACACCAACTGCATCTCTGAAGAGGGGTAAGACTCCTGGATATGACACTATACAATCTGATTGTGAGGCTCCAGTAATGTTGGAGCTTTGGGGAATACAGAGTACTCTTTTATTGCCATCACTCCCAGGCCCAGAGTGGTAGCACCTGATAGGTTAAATAGAACTAAACAGTGTACTTATGCTAATCTTAATTGCTTGAAATAGAACTGTTTTTGACAATTAAACTGTGTACTTATGCTAAACTGAATTGTTTCAAATAGAACTGTTAATATGTATAGAAATGGATTTGGCATTAAATAACATACAATGGTTGATATGCCATAAAACAAAACAAAACCAATCTTACTCGTTAAAGAGGCTATATTAGGACACATGTTTGGAGATGAATTAACATTAATCAGCTGATTTTCAGTCAGGTTTACCAACCTGAAAAATAAAAAAAAAAATAAGTTTCATTGATTCTTTGACATTACTCTCTGTTAACAAATCATTAGCCAAAAGGGATATTCCTGTTATACAATAGTCCTCTTACTATCTTGATCTGAGTTCATGTGACTATTTTGGTTATATCAAAAATTTCGATGATTAAAAAAAAATGCTCAGTACAAATGTTCACTCTTCAAAATTATCATACAGTTGCAAATTGGACTGGAAATTGTTTTATTCTCAAAGTTTTAAGTTCATTGCTCTAATAAAAACCAGACTTTTTGACTTTAAAAAAATTAAACAAATTTTCTTGCTTTATATATGGAAAAATAATTACAAATAAATAACACTGAACAGTTATTTAGTAAAATCTGTTTTTTAAAACATTATGCAAATTAGATATGACATGACACTGATAAACACCATTTGTTAGTCTATTAACTGATCTTGATCATGCAATATTGATGATTTAACATGACATAGTCCACTTTGATGTTTATTTGGATGCAGAAATACATGTAAAAATTTGCATTTATTCATACAGATAAAGAGTATTGTAGTAAAGTCATTATCATGGCTTGGCTCTTCCTGAATGAAGATCAAAAAGAGGGTGGTCCATGCTGACTACAGGCACATTCATGGGTTATAGGCCGGCACAGTGGCAACAGCGGTAGGTTGTGGTCAGGGTTTGATGGCATAGTGTTGTAGTATTTCCTCCTGTGCTTTTTATCTGTGAGAGAGGCCTTTCAAAGAAGGAGAAAATATGGATAGGGGAGAGAAAACAGGCATCATGGTTCTTAGCTTGGGTGAACCATCTGTAATAGTTGATGTGACAGGCACCAAGGGATTTTTTCAAACATTCCTTGTATCACTTTTTTGGTGCTCTTCTGTTCTGATGATTATTGGAGAATTAACTCACTGCACAGATACAGTATCACCATAAAATATCAGGATTTTATTATTTCTAATGAAACATACAATCAATATTATTTCCAAGTTCTGTAGCATTGAAACTATCCAACTAAAAATCTGAATACATATCAATCCAAAGTACATTCCTTATTTATTTATTTATATATATATATATATATATATATATATATATAATTCTATTTTTGGTTACAAAGTTGCTACAATGCTGTTGTTTTTGGTAATAAATAATACCTAATACCATCTGTTTTGACTGTGTGATGTTCCACTTTTTTACAATAAGGGTGTACTTGTCTATTGTAGGTTCTAAAGTTGAATAAATATAAATTAAATTTAATCTTTTATACGTGTTGTGTTTAAACTCTAGAATTCATTTCTTTTAGCCAAGTAAGCGATCCCCACTAGACCTTGCTGGCAGGAATGATGGGAACATTAAAGTGATTCTTCCACAAACTGAAATTCCAGATTTTTGCATGTCTCAGCACAAAAAAGCTATAAAACCTGGAGATTATGTTGTAGTTCAGGTGAGTTCTTTTTTTTCTTTTTTCTATTCAATTCCAAGCTAGATGGCTTGATTAGAGTGAGATTTAATCTTTTCTTTATAAAATATTTGTTAAGATAATACAATTAATTTTCTCTTTTCAAGTGTCTTAGTGCTTTGAAAATTCAGGTTACAGGGAAGTTTGAGTTCTCTTTTGTAAGAGTATTTAATTCT
This sequence comes from Sepioteuthis lessoniana, assembly GCA_963585895.1. Taxonomy (NCBI): domain Eukaryota; kingdom Metazoa; phylum Mollusca; class Cephalopoda; order Myopsida; family Loliginidae; genus Sepioteuthis; species Sepioteuthis lessoniana. The sequence goes on from OY757930.1 coordinate 48,428,951, forward strand.
AATTAAATGAATCACTTATCAGCAACTTAAAAAAACTTTTCTTTTTTTTTTTTTATATTACTCTCACCTATTTATCCTACTTTTGGGTTTAAAGTCAAGATTTTCTTGACTCTCATCTTACTCTTAATTTTAACATTAAAATCTTGATGTTTTATTGGTACAAATGTTCATACTAGAAACATTAAAGCAAACACAAAACTCTTAAACTGCTACTGTTTCTGTAGTTAAGGGCTTTTCAAAGTTGTCCATATAGATCCCTGGGGACAAATAAAATTTTGAAATGGTGAATAAAAACATGGTGGGGGTCCACAAGGGGTGAATTTATTAATTTATATTTATAACAGACAACTCTGAATCCAGACCTGTTAAATTTCACTTAAAAATTGACCATATGTCACATCCCTCCTTTGTGGAGTGGTTGGGTAAATACATACAATGCAACTTTTCAACATAGTCAATGTACTTGTCCAAAAGAACGTGGTGTCAAATTACACTTACGCCACTGAAATAATAGCAACATTTTTGTGGAACAACTACCTTTATGCTCCGAGTAAAACTTGTAGACATAAATAATTGAGAGATGCTATGAGAGGGGTTAATTTTTTAATGTTTTCAGTTTCAAGATTGATTTTTTATAAAATAGATAGAAGTTATTACAAACATAATATTGAATCATATAATGACACCCCTACCAACAAATACCTGGTAATACCAAAATTGACTTTCTCCATGGAAGGGAGAGGAGAGGTTCCTACCTTCTAGCATATTGTTGTTAGCATATTCCAGGCCCCATTGACAGGGTAATTCCTAAGAAGTACAATTTTCATGTCTGTATCTTATATGGACAATTGCACATATATTAATATTGGAAATATGCATAAATAAACCAATTTTTATTTTTATCTGTCTCAAATTCTTTTCTTGATTATTTTTCAGGTGACTGGTTGTTCCTCTCAGGTGTTAAAGGCAATTCCTCTTTACCACACAACATTGAGAGATTTTAATTCATTTGCTGTAGAAAGCCAACTGCATTGTTTTTCTAAATAACAACTTGGGTAATTAAGACAATTAAATCATTTCCTAAAATCCATTCAAGTGTTTTCTCTTTTTTGTGTCTTCTTCCAACTGCCACTCTTTGTAAAGATAATTCCAGTATTGGTTTTTCAAGGAGGAATATTAAAAAATCCAGATGCATTTCACAAAGGTATTTTCAAAAAAGCAAAAGGTTTATAACTTAAAATTTAAGGTATTTATCTGACATTTTTTTCACCCTCTCTTCAAATACAAGGGATGTCCAAAAGTTAAAGTACAAACATATAGTTGTTGGTCAACTGTAGTCAAGAGCAACTCAGAAGCTCCCTTTTCAATTGCTACTACACCGAGGTGTAGGAGAGGATACTACTCCTTACCCCCAGATTGCTCCACTTACCCTTGATCCATACTTTATAATACTGAATGCTAAGCAAGGAGGCATCAAGTATCATTTTTTGAGTCTTTGGTATGACTCAACCTGGGATTGAACCTTGGTCTCTTGGACCATTGGCAAACACTCTACTAATTCAATGTTTATTACTATACAAAGTAAAACATTACGCATATATTACCAGCACTACAATGCAACTGTATTGATGCACTTGTCTTATTTTTTCCAAAATAACATGGCATCAAGCAACTTAAACCACACTTACATTTCTGTAACAAGCAACTTTTTTATGGAACCACTTCCCAGAGAATTGATTATTGGAAGTAACCAAATTAGAATTATACAGTAAAATCTCTAAATTATATTAAACCATACACTAGAACTTGTGTTCTTCAGTCAAATTCTTTGGGACTCAACAAAATCATACTTTCCAATATTCCAATTTTTCCTGGATGATTTCAAATACCATCAACTTTATATCATTTCCCACTGCCATATAACAATGGTATGAACGAGAATTCTTCCAAGCTGTAGCTGGGTCAGTACTACTGTATGGCTGCAACATTTGGACTAAAAAAAAATGCTGTGTGTTGTTTTGCACAAATCCTGAAAGCAGCACCCCCACAAAACAGCGGCTGTATGGTCACTTACCTCCCATGACGAGCTGGGCACTGCTAGAGAAATAAGGACAAACTCATAAGTGACATTGTACTATGGACTTCTACACATGGACACACCAGTGTTATCCGATTAGCAAAAACTAACATAGGAAAAGACCATGAGAGAAAGTCAAGGGAATCTGTTCTGTCAGCACACTTTGATGAGGTATGTAACATAAAAGAAAAAAAAAATTTCATTAGAAAAATTAAAATCAGTTTATTAATATTCTTTATCTTTTTTTAACAAGAGGCTTTTGTCAATTGGTTTAATGATTGTTCCAGATTTAGTTGTTACTTTTGGTTGAGTCAGTTTATTAACTGCAGTCTGAGTATTCCATTCTTTGCCAATTGGTGCCCTTATGCTCTGAGCAAAATCTTTAGCATTTGTAAACGGGAATGGAATTTGCTTCACCTAAAAAGAGAAGGGAAAAAACATTAAGTCTTACTCTATAGAGTCCCCCCCCAATTTTTTTTTCTCTAAATAATCTATAGAATAAACGAGAACGTTTCACTTGGCTACCCTCAAAGAATGCTCACAAGAGTAGCAATAATACATTTTTACACAATACAATACAATATTTATTTAAAGTCATATCAGAGAAATGTGTTTCTGAAGTTTAAAAGTGTATGTTTTCCAAAAAATATTGGGGGGGGGTGATATAGTCGACTGTGACATCATAGTGAGTTCAAACTCCAGTCACACTATTACATCTATTTTCAGACTAATACCCTTAGGAAAGGTATGAACCCTTTATCCTCTTCAGCTATGGTTTAAATAGTACCACTGCTGTCCTACAAGGATGGCTTTGGTATATCAACTCATGAAGGTTGATATGCCATTGAATAAACCAAACCAAACCAAAATATATGTAAGTGTCCTGTTGTTTATTTAACATAAAATACTAAATAAAACTTGTGAAAATTTTTGAGACAAACTTTGTCCTTTTTTCTTTCTTTTATAAAAAACTTAATATCATCAACTTTTAGAATCCTAGAAGCATATATACATAAGCAGCCTGAATTCTATCCAGAGAATCCATATTTCTACATCACTATAGCCAATCAGATGTGGCCTTACATCTGAGCTATGACCCAGTGTATTAGGCTGATATTTGTGCTACTATCTAGAAGTACATATATCTGGGCAGTTTGAATTCTATCTAGAAAATCCTCATTTCTACATCTCTATTGCCTATAAAATGTAATCCTTATTTAAGTCTTAGAGACAGTTTGCCAGGTGCTAAAAAGAATAATAGATTAATAAACTTTGGAGAAGGATTAAAGAAAATGTGTCAAGTGAGTTGAACTGTAGAATAGCAGCAATAAGTTTGGTTTCTTATAGCATATCAACCTTTGTGGGTTATCTAATGTCAAAGCCATCCTTGTAGAAAAACAGCAGTAGTACTATTTAACTCATAGCTGGGGAGATAAAGGAGTTCATACCTTTACCAAAGGCATTATTATGTAAGTGAACATAACGGCGAGACTGGAGTTTAAACTTGTGTACATCTTAGCTACAGTTCAATATGCTATGGGAACTCCCCCTTAGCAGCATTAGATCAAATGATTTAGCGTTTAATAAATGTATATTTAGTTGAAAATAAAATTCAGCACTTTTATATTTTCTCTTGAAAAAACAAAAAATTAAAATAGTAGCAGCATTTTAATAACAAGAAATTCTTCTTACCTGATATTCAGAAATAACTTTGTCTTTTTTCTCATTTATGATGACATGTCCTAGATGGCTATCTTTGCGTCTTTTACGGTTAGCTTTGATGGTAAACCTAAAAAGAATAAGCAATGAATTCAATTATTTCTGTCTTATTTTACAGCAGAGAAATGTCAGGACCAATGCAATTATTTCGGTAAAACATCATATCTTCTTATTATAAGAAAAGCCTTGTTTTAATTTTGATTGATATCTTAGCCACTAAATCTAAAATATATTGGTAAAATTTCATAGTTGCATTGTCATGTTCTACTATATCAATAGCAAAAACAATCTTGATTGAAATCAGGCTTTTAAAGTTATCAAGTGATCAAAATCTTGGCATCCTTAAAAAAAGAATCTAGTTAAGCTAGGTGAAAAGCATTGTTCATCTAGACTAAGCGGTAAAGGAAGTAATAACAGTGTTTTGATTTTTTTTTTTTTTGCATAAAATCAACAGGATATCAAATTTCTTGTAGGGCATAATAATAATGAACTAGTCCGACAGAACATTACTCGTGTCTAGCAAGCTTAATCCTCATTGAGATGTCAAAATTTGTAGCCTTGTCCCAGACTAAGCTAAGTCTAATGAAACAATATCATATTCTTCATATTCATTGAATGAGACTAACAAAGGCACAAGGCTAAACTTGAAGAGTTTTGGTTCCCACATTTTTTTTGACAGTACCCCATTTGACTTTGGACAAAATTTAGGGCCCAGAGCTTGTTTGTTTTTCACAAAGGTTTTTCTTCATGGCACAGAATTATATTCTATCCTTCATTATATCTAATGGCACTTTAAGTACAGTTTCAATGTCAAAAACAGTTCAATAAGCATGCAGTTTAAATATTAGTACAGTTTAATTGTGAAAAACAATTCTATTTCTAGCTATTCAGTTTAGTATAAGTACAGATTTTGTTTACACACAGTTAAATGTCAAAACATTTCTATGTTAAACAATTCAGTTTAGTGTAAATACAGTTTCAATGTCAAAAAACAGTTCTATTTGAAATAATTCAGTTTAGCACAAGCACGCAGTTTAAATGTAAGTACAGTTTCAGTTTAGCATAAGCATGCAGTATAACTGTAAGTATGGTTTACTTATCAAAAACATTTCTATTTCAACCTATTCAGTTTAATCAAACAATTCAGTTTAGCATAAATATGTTGTTAGTTCTATTTAACCCATAGATAGAACCCTATCAGGTGCTACCACTCCGGGCCAGAATGGACCTGGGAGCGATGGCAATAAAGAGGTACTCCGCATTCCCCAAAGCTCCAGCATTGCTGGAACCTCACCATCAGATTGTTTAGTGTCATACCAGGACACTCGTTGGGGGGAGGGTCTTACCCTTCTGCAGAGAAGCAGTCAGTGTATTCTACAGCCCTAGCTGACTGGGCAACGTTATGATATCAAGTATTCATATCTAATATAAATAATTTGCACACAGTTGTATAGTTTCAAGTATTCTTATCTAATACTAATGATTTATACACAATTTTAACTATTTCTATTTAATAATAATCATTTGTTTGCACACAGTTATATGGTTTCAAGTAACTAATAATAATCCTTAGTAAGCAATTATAGCTTCAAGTAACTATTCTCAATATAAATAATTTACACACAGTTATATGGTATCAAGTATTCCTATCTAATACAAATAATTTTCAAACAGATCTATTCAACCTGCAAATGGGACAAATACTAACACTCTGGGGCAGAGTCAACCTGGGAGTAATGAAGATGAACACCATACTCCTCATATCTCCATCAGATGCAATTAGTGTTATACTCAGAATACTTGTCAGTGTGTGTATCGGAGGGGGTTAAGAACCAAATGCAAAGGATACATTCAGTGTATTCTAAACCCTGCCAAACAAGGCAGACTAATACTTACCTTTCTCTTTTGCGTGTTGAGACCTTCAGGCCATTTCCACACCATGACCCCCACCCAGGAAGGGTGAGATTAATATCTTTGGGATTTTCAGCATTCACATTTTGTTCCTTCTCTTCTGAAAAAGCTTGCACAACATCATCATCAGCAAAAGCCTGATTTAAAGCCATTTTGTCAATATTATTATCATCATCATCTTCATCTGATTCGTCATTCACCAAGAGCATCGGGATGCTAGTAGAAATGTTCGTTTTGGCACTCAACACCTCTTCAGCATCAATATAAGATTCCTTTTCTGGAGCTGCTGGTGCTTCCACTTGTTCTTTTCCTGGCATTGCTTTTCTCAGACTTGTGGGCATCACTTCTTCTGTGATTAGTTCAATGTTATCAGCCTCAACAGGAGTTTCTTCCTCCTTGTTTATTGCTCTCATATTCAAAACATTCTTTATTTGAATAGGTATTTTTGTTGATGCATTATTTTGGCTCATCCAAGAATTGGTGGAATTGGTAACAGTTCTTGTAGGTCTTTCTTCCTCATTGTTGTCACTCTCATCATCACTGCTTTCTTCAGAAATGTCCACGGGCTTTTTAGTCAATTCCTTGTTCTTACTAACCATTGCTGCAATTCTATCTCGTGTCTTTGAAAAAAAGAAAAAAAAAATTTATTGTTATTATTTAGTATATTTTCTGGCTAACATCCTTTTCTTTATTATAGATACATACAATAATACAGAAAATCTTCAGCTTGTAACTCACATATTTACAACCTAACAGTATGACTGAAAACTAAAAGTTTTTAAACGATAAGAATTTTCATGTGAAAAGCAGTTCAAATGAGTGTTGGTCCCAGCTTATCATATAAGATAATAAAAATTGATAAACAAAGAAAACTGTATGACTACAAAATGTAAGAAGATTATAAAATGTACTTTACTCAAACAAAAGAAAGATGATAAAATGTTAAAATTATAATAAAAGAATGAAATACAAAATACACTAAATGATGAAAAGTGATACTCATTATAGAATCAATCAAAAAATACAAAAGACTACTAATACTTCCCGAGGCAAAAATTATGCAATTAGTACACTTAGAGGATGTTCACTTAGGTTTTTTATTAAACAGCAAATAAAGAAGATAAGACACAAAACATTTTTCTTTAATAGCTGAACATTCTGGTTTCATAAAATATACCCTAAACAAACTAGATTTAATCATTTGAATTAATGGTATAATTCTTTGCAAAGCCATGTAAAGGAAAATTATGGGATTCATTGACAAACAAATAAGAATTAACACTTAGCTTATGCTCCTCAAGCTTTTATGACAACCTTAATTCTTTCAGGTATGGATTTAATTAATTTAAAGCAATATTCTTAATCAAAGTGGTTCAAATTTTTCCAAATCGCAGTTAATAGATATTCTTTGGTAGATGAAGCCTTCTCATGAACACCCTTACTTTTTTTTAAAAATTTCCACAATGAATTTTTACACTGTTCACTGGCCATGTCATTGATTTTAAACGTGGGCAATTAAAAGGATAAAATCATGTTAGACTTTGGGTATACAATACAGGAGCTGTATATAGTTTGCTTTCTTTGTTTAATGGCATATCAACCTGTAGCGAAAATTGGGATGAAAATCGCCACAAACATCAGCGTATTTGCTCCATGTGCAAGATTTATTTTTTTGACTGGAAAAAAAGTGGCTGCCCTGAGCAAACTTATATCGCAAATGGTCACATATCTTCACGTCGGCAGTCAGGTAAAACCACGGAGAGTGAAGATGCACATGCAAATGAGGGCAGGCAGAAAAGAACATAAAAACAACGAATGTCGTCACTCGGTATATTTTTGCTTTTACGTTGGACAAGAATTGGTCAGAAGAGAAGCGACAGTCAGTTTAAAGAAACAAAGGAGAAGAGAATTATCGAATAAAGAAAGGAGGTTTTGGCTAGTGATTGCAGGTTTTTGCAGTTGAGACACAGTGGCAACTCTACCAGACACACAACCTTTATGGGTTATTTCATGCCAAAGCCATCCTTGTAGAAGAATGGCAGTGATTTTAACCCATAGATTTTTTAAGAGTATTAGTCCAAAAGTAAACATAATAGCACAAGAATTTGAACTTGTTTACTTCAAGGCCATAGATGAGTACTTTAGCAATCATGCCATGAGGACCCTCTCCACTTCCTAAGGGCATTAGTTCAAAAGTAAATTCAATAGAATGATCAGAGTTCAAAATCAAAAACTACAATGTCACAGTCCAGCATGTTAAACACTACACCATAGCAACTCCTCATCTCTGAAAAATGATTCAGTACCTGTAATAAGATTTATAAGTAAGTAAAATTCGTGACTATAGTCAAGGGTGACCCAAGGGCTCTCTTTTCGATAGCTACTACACCAAGGTGTAGGGGAGGGCACTACTCCTTTCCCTGGATTGCTCCACTTTACCTTTGATCCTTAACTTATACTGCTGAGTGTTAAGCAAGGTAGCATCAAGTACCATTTTTTGAGTTTTTGGTATGACTCGACCAGGGATTGAACCCAGGTCTCCCAGGCTATTGGCGAACACTCTAACCATGATGCCAATGTAAGAGGGATGAAAAATTCATTCTTACCATAAATCTTAGCGACCTCAGCATAATTTTTTCTCCTTTCTTATTAAATAATTAATTTTTTTTAAAAAATCAAAATATTTTTGTTCAACTTACATTTGGATCATATTTGGCATACATCATTTGCTTCTTTTGAAATTTGCTTCCTCCTCGATGTTTTAATGAGGCTCTTTCCTGAAAAATTTTTTATAAAAGAATAAGGAAAAATGAAAAGAAAAAAGAAAAATGACAAAAAAAAGCAAAAATAAAGAAAAAAACAAAGAAAAAAGAAAGATAAAAAGAAAAATAATGAAATGAAAAAAAATGAAAAACCCTAAAAACAAAGAAAAAAGAAAGAGAAATAAGAAAAATAATGAAAAAGTAAAGTAAAGAGGAATAAGAAGGAAAAAAAAGAAAATAATGAATATGGTTTTGAGACAAAGTATTTAATTTCCTTATAACATTCATTTCATTGTTAGTTTTGGCTTATTTTTAAATCTTTTGTTGCTTTTCAAGTGGATAACCAAATCCAGTCATCATGAACAAGATGAAAATTTATCAGTAGATATCAATGATTCAGCAAAATGAAAGGGAGTGAAAAGCTGGATAAATATTTTGTGAATGAATCAAAAAGACTGTGGAACATGAAAGTGATAATTTCACCCATCATTAATAGAGCACTTAAAATAGTCCAGAAAAATGGTGCCACAAGATTTTAAAAATTAGAAGTCTAATTAAAACCATGAAGACAACCACACAACTAAAATCAACAAGAATATACCAAGGAGAATGTTGGAGTATCAAAGAGACTTGTTGTCACTTGATTTCTTCAAGTGATTGATGATTTAATGACATGTTCACCAGGCTAGTGGGGGAGTGTCCTTGTGGTGTAATGGTTACAGCAATGGACTGTGGAATTGTAGTTAGCAAATTCAAACTCCAGTTACGCTATTACATTCACTTTCGGACAAATAATCTTGGGAAAAGTATGAACCCCCTTATCCTCCCAGTTATGGGTTAAATAGTATCACTACTGTTCTAGGAGAATGGCTTTGGCATTGAGTAACCTACAAAGGTTGATATGCCATTAAACAAAGAAACCAAACCAAACCAGTCTAGGGTTATTTTATGCTTAGAGGTTAGGGAATCACATTCATTGTACATTCATATTTACTATTTTTATATAGTTGTTTATTAAAAGGTTTTTGTTTTGTTCCTATTGAATATGAATAATTTTTAAATGGATCTATTTGACTGATAGATCTTGGATGCAGGCTGAGACATGATTAATCTTGGCTGAGCTAATTTAGAGAGTGGGTATGATGCTAAAACCTCCAATGAACAAAAAATATTGATGATGCATCCAACAACATCCTAGAGATGTATTTTGAAAAATACATAACCATAACCCAGAAAAAACATCACATTATAGTGAGATTTTTATTAGAACACTTAAAATACTTTAACTTAATGAATAAAACCATTGGCAGTCAAATCAGCAACCAAACAATTTTGTGTGATCTGTATTTGTACTGAACATCATTTTTTAATTATCCAAATTTCTTATATAACAGTGATAACTGATCATTAGAATCCTTCACTTCTTAAATAAAAGCATCTATATCATTATGACCTACTTTTTATAACAGGAAAAAAGGTTCATGTGTTTTCTAGTTTAAATCCAACAAAAGTGTAAAACCAACAAAAGAAATTCTTACCTTCACTCTGGATTTTTCAACCATTTTCATTCTCTCCTCAAACTTTTCTGGATCTTTGTCAGCCAATTCATGAATGTTACTTTTTTCTTTCTGTAATCTTTCTTTCTTTAAACGTCGTCGATAGCTGAAGAAACAAACAAAATAAATTATTATAATATTAATAGAAAAAGCTATGATCAAATGTGTTTGAACGTTACATCCACAGCCATCACTTCAGATCAATTCCATTTCGATTGAGGGGAAAAAATAAAGTAAACATGAGAAAGGAGGTGATAAGATTATAAATCAAATGTTTTTCTTTTCCTTTAATGGAATAGAATGGAAGGAAGAAAGGAGTGAAAACAGAAATGAAAGAGAAAATAAACAGCAGAAGAAATGAAAGAGATAGAAATAAGGGAAAAATGAAGAATGCTTATTTTGGAAACTTATTCTGAAAGTTTATTTTCAAACAAAAAAAAAATGACATACTTCATAAATAACAATATGTAACAAAATTTTTATTTTCACATCAACATATAGATAGGAGGGTATGCTTAGCATAATTATTGACATAAGAAATGGAATCAGTGACCAGAGTTCAAATCCTGGATGAAGTTGTTTGTGTTTCACTTCATGTTTTAAGTAAATAATAGGGTAGAGATTGAGTTCTCTAACTTTAGTAAGGCAACTAATCTAGGAGAAGGAAAACTCTGAATTCAAACCAGTGGCACTTAAAAAAAAAAAAAACTGACACTGCGTCACAACCTGCTCGTGGCAGAGGGGTTGGGTAAATACCAGCATGCAGATAGTGAATTTTTTTTAAACCGGCTGAAATTGACATCCCTAAGCTATGTACACAAACAATAACTAAAATGATTTTTTTTTATTCATATTTTCTATTTATTGAATTCACATATACATTGGTTGATATACAAACTTTTTTGTGCCATATAGTTACTAAATTCAACATCATAATGGAACTATGTTTTCAGGGTAAAACACTTCAAATTTAGAATCAGAATCACTGAAGTACAAATTTAAGAAATTACCATATTTGGCAGCATATAAGGCACACTTTTTTTACTAAAAATATCTTTTAAAATTCTCCTGCATCTTATATGCCATATGTAGGTTTAAAATTCATGATCATTGGCCAAAATTAGCTATCTGGCAACTCCTATTAGTTTGGACTTTAGAGTAACTTTTATATACCTATAGTCATTATTTAAAAGGTTATTATGCAGATTAAAAGTGTTATCATTGATAATATTTATTATATTAATTTCATTATGTTTATTACAAGTATTTTGTTTCACTAAAAAATTTTCTTGATTTGCCCTGCTGAAATTGGGGTGCATCTCATATGCCGTCAAATACAGTATCTTCTACCATTTTGCTTTGCTGTAGAAATTAGTTTCACTCTTGTTCTAAATTTAGAAATACACCTCACAAGTTGGTGATGTAACACAATGATCATATGCAAATTAGGTCTCACAACTAGTAAAGATAAAATTTGTGTACTATGTCATATTAAACGTGATTCCAGAAAATATCCCACAATCAAAAGTAAGTTAATTTGGTTCCTGTTCCTCAAATGTGAGAGTTAGTATCCACTGCAAATATTAAGTCATGTCATTTCATAATTGTATTTTTTTTTACTTACTTTTTACTTTTGATTTTTCCCTTCCATCTTGCTTTTAATTCTTGGTAATTCAACAAGGCTTTGTACTTCATCAGTTCATTTCGGCGTCTTTTAGCCTTTAGAGAAGAAATTTAAAAGATTTTTCATGGCTAATAATTACAAAACAATGAAAAAAAATCACATGCACTTCCTAAATACCATCATACCACATGCACTTTCTAAAAGTTATAATCATCAAGTTGAAAACTTCTTTTCTAAGAGAACAGTAATTTTCATTGTTGCATTTACCTCAGCTTAAAAATAACCTACCTGTGTTGACTGAACATGTCGTAAATTATTTATATAAGGCAGATGGGGTTCTTTAGCTTTGGTTAAGCGACCAGTTTCGAAGGAAAATCTTGAATTCAAACTAACTTCACTCCACTTAAAAATTGACCTTGTGTCACATCCTGCCTATGGCAGAGGGGTTGGGTAAATACATATTAACTATAGAATCAAAATTAAAATCTAAACATTTTGTTGAAAAATAAATAAATGAATAAATAATGATATTGAATTTTCTTCATACAAACAACTGATCATAAAGATGTCATATATTGCTTATATTAAAGATGTTATCAAAATTAAATTGAAATAAAAATCTAAAAAATAAAATAAGATAAATGAATAATACAAAACTCAAACCTACTTCTTTGACATCCAAGGCTTTGATAACTTTTTCTTCAATTGGTGTTAGCTCTTTGTTTTGTGTTTCTACATTATTCTTTTTCCGAAGAAGTGCTTGGACCTCTAATTCAAGAGGATTCCTTGCCTGTAAAAGAAAAAAAAATCAATCATAAAATATCAGACACAGTGAGAATTATTAGTTCCTGAAAAAAATAAAATAAATAATTCTACCTTTGTCCCATAATAGTTGTTGTTACATTTAGGACATGAAATACATATAAAAATGATACAACAGAGGTAGTAATGAAATGCTTCTCATGGGATAGCATTTATTCAGATAAAACAATAATTTTAAAAGAAATGTTAAGTTCAGAATATTTTAAATTCGATAACCATTATCTTCAAAAGATATTAAGCAATTCTCTAACAATTGACTTAATTATGTACCCTAGATACAGACCAATTCTGAACTCTGGAAAATATTTGGTCCTAAAAGATTCTGATAAGAGATTATGTACCTGAGTTTGTATTATCAGCTGTAACTAATAGAATAAACTGTTTGAAATCAAATAATGCACAAATAAGCACTGAATATTAATAGCAACAACTAAGTCAGCTTTCCATTTTTATTCTTGTCAAACTCATTACAAATTCAGACAGCATTACAAGGAAAATTCTCTATTCATGTGTATGTGGGTTTCAATTGTCAATTTTAACAAGTTATGAATTAGAAGAGACCAGGTGTCTAAAGAATAATGAATGAAGGTGATCAGGCAGTCACTGAAAATTTGAAAACCATCAAAATAGTAGTATTCTAAGCTTGATCACCTATGCAATCACAAAACAGGGAAAATATTTCAATATAAAAAAGATAAATATTTTTTGAATCAGCAAAAATGTACAAAAAAATGACTTGATATTTACCACAAATCTCTTGCAAAAAGTTTGATTATTGAAAACTTCCACCTTTTGTGACTGCAAAGGAAATTCTTGATGTTCTTTCTAAAAAAGAAAAAAATATGAGGACAAAATAGGTTTCATGAAACAAGGAAACAATATTAGAAAGTCTCTTGAATAAGAAAAGCTCTAGTTTATTAATAGCAAAACTATTAAATGGATTGAGAGAAAATTTGGCATACCCATGCATTTTTTAAAACTTTTGAATAAGTATTTTAGAATTGATGAATGGATATTTGATTTGTTTCATTGGTTAGCTGGCTATATAGCATATCAACTCTAGTTGGGTTATTTAATGCTGAACTCAGTCATATTTTTGCTAGTAATTATATGGTTCCAAGTAACTGATAATAATGATTTGTAAATAACTATTTTTAATATAAATAATTTTTACAAGTATTCTTATCTAATACTTTTCAATTATTCCTATCTAATGCAAATGATTTTCAACTAGATCTATTTAATACATAGATGTGACCCGCAAACAGGTACTTAATCAGAGTGGACCTTAGAGTACTGGCAACAAAGGGGTGACTTAATGTTCTACAAATCTTCAGAAGTGGAATCTCAATACTGGATGCAGTTTAGTGTCATACCCAAGACACAGGAATGGATGTATTTTATATATATTTGTGGGTGTCAATTTCATAGGAATATTGAGATTATACTAAATTGGAACTATTATGTTATATCAATAGTATTTTGCATATGAAGTGTGGTCAAAAAGTATCAAGACTGTGCAACTTATATCATAAAATGATGAAGTCTAGACATACAGACAAATTAGTGTCAAATCCAGATACTTTTTGTTCAGTAATTTTTGATGAAACAGGATTGTTCAAGTACAGCATCCTCTATACACATTAGATCTTGCTACATGCAACTTTTTCTTGTTTCCTAAACTGAAAATTCATCTTAAAATGAAGATTTGAGGATATGGAGGACATGACAAGAAATATGATGATGCAGTTTCATACCATATTGCAAGAGGTGCTTCAACAAATGGAAAAAAACACTAAAATGAGCATGTTAAAGGGACTATTTTGAAAAAAATTAACATTTCATTTGTTGTCCACTTCTGTCTTGGTAAATACAGCTTCAGCTTTGATACTTTTTTTTTTTTACACACCTTTTGTGTGTGTATATATATTAAAAAATTTGAAAAAACAAAATAATCCAAAATTAGATGAATAAATTGCAAATTGAAACTCAAACTTGAAAAAAAAAATGTCGCAACAAAGTTATTTATATTTACTAGCACAAGGATAAAATGCATTACTAGACTAACTTGTTAACCATAACTCTATGGTGAAGTAACTATTGAGTATTATATCCATCTATGTACCAAATATTTTTTATCAATTTTTTTTTTTTTTACAAAGATTCACTCGATGCAAGGTTAAATTTGGCCACTAATTAGCAAATGCTTATGTGGTGGTGAGATCAAGATTGGAATAAAGATGGGAGTGAGTCAGATATCTAAGGATCAATAACATACTTATTGAACTTGGATTTAAAGAAATTAGGGTCATAAGCAGTCGAAAAAAATCACAGACAAGTTTATTCCATATTTTTGGTGTCTATGAGAAGCTGTTTATAAAGAACTTATATCAAGATAGGATGAATGAGATATACAAGACTTAGTTAACTAAGTTTGGATGAAGAGCTCTTCTGAAAACCTTCCATGAAAATAACAATAAAAATGTGACAGACAAGCAACACCTACACTACACAGATGGGAGGATTACTGTAGAAATGAAAAGAGATCCATTAAATTCAAAATCCCATTCAGTAAATATTAGCATCCAGGAATCATTTTTCATGATTCCTTTCTTGGAATTTGTCAGATTTAATATATATCCTTCTTTGTTAATCTTCAATCTATCATATAAAAACAAAAAAGCAGAAAAACTTACCTTACGGTTTTGCCACACAACAGAATTCCAAACAGACACCTCTTCACTGACTTTCTGATAAGCAGTGGTTCGATCAAGCTAAAAACAATCAAAAATATATAATATTTATTATACATAAAAAAGTTCAATCACTCAAACACTGCTAGAACATAAAATATATCAGTTTTGTAAATACTTTATAAATTTGATGATGATGTCAATTTGAAGAAGAATTTTAAACTTTTTTTGATATCTAGTACAGGGAAGGCCTTCAAAAAATAAATGTATATACAACTCAAGATTGATACAAATATTTATTACATGTAAAACGTTCCATCCTATTTATGAGACACTGAAAGGATCTAAAACAATAGCAATTTTTGCAACTATAAAATTCTATTCTTTTGCTTGGGATGAAGGTGCCTATTGGGTTTATTAAACTCAGACACTGATTACATGGAAATGAAGAAACTATCAAAAGCTTTTGCTCAACTTACAAATCAACAATGGTGAGTTGGTTTTGTACAAAGTGTTTTATGATAGCATCCTGGTTTAAATAAGCTCAATTAAATCCCCTTTTTAAAAACAATTCTTTGTTTACTCCTTCTATCAGATTCCCTTCAATGTCACTCCTTCATGAAAATTACAAATAGTTTTAAGCTTACCTTTTCTTGTTCATGTTTGGGGAGGGGTTTATCCAGGAGGTCAGTTTTCTGAATTCTCTTCAACTGCTTTTTAATGTTCTTGTTTTTCTGAACTTGAATCAAAGATTGGAGCAATTCTCCAACACGAACTTTGCTGGATGCTTTAAAAAAAAAGTAAAGATAATTTTAATTTTATTAATTAACACTCAACATATTATTATTACAAGGATTAGAAATGCAACATTCACACCTTCTGAATGACAATTATCACAGTAGAGAAATATTGCCAGAAAATCAACTAAATACACAAAGAACTGCAATGTTGGTCAATCAAAAAGTACCAATGCTTTTCCATGACAATGCTTAACCATGTCTTACAAATGTCTCTGCAGAAAATGAATGAACTAAACTATGAAACTATTTCAGCCGACTTATTCTTCAGACTTATCTTTGATTAGTTATCACGTTTTCAAGCATAACAACTTCCTGCAAGAGAAGGTACCCAACAACCAAAGATGATTTTTGCCACTCTCTGAAATAAGTTTCAAAAAGGTGATATTTTCATGGGCTTGTTCTAATTCTATGCTTAAAAAAGTAAATCAAAATTAATGCAAAATAACACACACACACACACACACACACACACACACACAAATGCATATTTTCTTTGGCTGCCAAGGGACTTTCACAAAGAAAAAAAAAATATTACACTGCAACAAATTCACTGATCTTATGAATTAAAAGCCAAGCACTAAAAGGATGAGGGGCAGTTTTTTAAATTCTATTTTATCAATTAATTTTAGTGATTCATCTTCAAAGGAGTCAAGCATTTTATTGCTTAGTGGGGTATTGAGTGATTTCAGTTGGATTGTGTCATTTTCTTCATGTATTGATACCAGGTTGAGAAAAAAAGAATGCCTTCTAACGTATTCTTTTTATAAAGTCAATAATTTTATTCATTAAGGATAGGATAAATTAGTTTTTTGATGGATAGGGAATATTTTTTATGTGAATTTAGCCATTGTTCTTGTATTTTCTTTCTTTTGTTTTTCTCGTAAGGATAAATTCCAGGGAGTACTCAAGTTTTGTTAAGGAGACGTATTAATAAGAATTTTATTAACTTCATATTCAAATTTTATGTAACCTTTAGTGATTAATAATATGAGTCAAATTAATACTAATATGTATCTTAGTACTATTGATATGACCAATTTGTATACAAAAAATTTTATTCCCTAATAAACTTACATATTTGAAAAAAAGTTTAGTGGTTGAAATATCAACAATCTTATTTTATTTACAAAAGAGCAATTAACATAATTAACAATAAGAAACTTAAAATTTCCATATTATTGCAATTTATCTAATAACAATACAAAAAATTTGATACTAAGTTACTAAAAATTTCGATTTAACTTATAAATTTAATTATTAGTCCCACTTATGAAAAATAGGAAAAAAAAATTGTTTTTTTAAATCTAAAATATTTGAGTTTAATAGAAAAGAAGACTAAGGGAGCTAACTATTAAAAAAAATCAAACACTTATTTAAAAAAAAAAAAAACATTTTTAAGAATCTTAAAATAGAACAAATGATCATATTATTAAAAAAACAAAAATAGAGAGAAAAAATGTCAAAAACATAGATATAGGTAAAAACTACAGTTGGGTAAAATCAAATAAAGACAATGTTGAGATACTACGAATTTATAAAAAAACAAATTCAAAAAATTTTTTATAAATAAATACTAATTTAAACTAATAAAAACTGATGGATAAAACATCCAATACCATCTGTTAATTTTCTAAAATCTAAACAAAAAATGATAAATAAAGTATTCAATATCATGAATGAATTTAAATTAAACGTTTTTTAAAAAATGGAGAGAAATATTGAGTAGATATATTACTAAATTCTTTAAAATAAATTTGCAATTAAAAATTATATAATGACAATGAAACCAAAATTATGTCTAGTGGTAATAAAATAAAAATAAAAAGAACAATACCAAAAAAAAAATAAGCCAAAAAATGAAGATAAAAGTAAATGACTCATTACAAATCAGAAAATGTTTTGCACATTGGAGGATTTTCTTAACAATGATATACAATGAAATTGATTTTTATAAATATTTAAATTAAGATATGTGAATCTTTACATAAGATAAAAAATATTCCCTAAAGTTAACTGTTAAAAGAAGAGAATTTTTCAAATCCCACCTGAAGATCCCAGCAAATGGGTGAAATAAATTTATAATGGAATATACTCATTGATTTTCTTGTTCTTCAATGATATCTTGCTCTGCATAAGCTTATTCATATATGTTTACATATAAGGAAACTTTACATTGAGCACTCAAATTGGATAATTTTGTTTAAGTATATCTACAGAAAGACCAGGCCATTGGCCTAATGAGTAGAGTGTTTACCAAAGGTCCAGGAAACTGGGGTTCAATCCCAATCATACCAAAGACTCAAAAAAATGCTACTTGAGGCCACCTAGCTTAACACTCAAGATAATAAGGTAAGGATCAAGGGTAAAATGGAGCAATCCAGAGAGTAGCGCCCTCCCCTACATCTCATTATGGTAGCTTTTGAAAAGGGAGCCTTTGGGTCACCTTGGATAATGTTGCCAACTTTACTTACTTATATCTATAGAATCTATTGATACAATATATACATATGCAGGACACTGCTGGAGAAGTAGGAACGAGCTCATAAGTGATGTACTCCTATGGACCCCTTCACATAGCCAAGCAAAAGCAGGGCGACCAGCTCGAACCTACATACAGCAGCTCTGTGAGGATACGGGGTGTAGCCCTGAGGACTTGCCGGAAGCAATGAACGATAGGGAGGGGTGGCAAGAGAGGGTCAGGGATATCCATGCTGATGGCACAACAAGATATATATGTGTGTGTGTGTGTGCACCATAAAGCTCAAAAAAGAGCTACTCATTGAGTCAAAGCCTGGTCTGGCCACTAACTAGAATTGAACCTCTACCAGCTGTCCTGGACTCCATTTTGTGACCAGGTCATTGTCAGAAGAAAAGTTTTTGTAAAGAAAAGTACTTTTAGAAAAGTTGATGTACCAGAAAAGTAACCAAAAAAAAGAACCAGTGATGTAGGATATCCATTTATTGAATGAGAATTATTTTCTCGTATCTAAGAGTTTTGAACTGACTATTTTATAAGCACTGCATATTGTGACCATTTGACAGTGAAGTTTGGTTTGGGTTCTTTGTTTAGTAGCATATCAACTTTTGTGGGTTATTTAATGCCAAAGCCATATTTCTAGAAAAACAGTAGCAGTACTTCGGATTTTTTTATTCAACTATCTTTGTGTTTCTATTATCAAAACATATTATAAGATATTATTTATCATCAAACTCTACAACATACAACATTGAAACTCTGTAATTAAAAATATAAAGCAACCAGAAAATAAGTACACTCATACATAGTAAAATGAGTCAAAAGTTTTGTAATATTTTGGTAACGTGAGGTACAATTCATCAACTCCAGATGCTTTTGCAAAATCATGAAAGTGACGAGTCGCACTGGACTGTGAAATGCCAATATTCTCAAAGTGTTACTCACAGATTTGCATCTATTGCTTGGCGCAAAACATCAGAATCCACACTATTAATCCTACTTGACCCTACCTGATCAACAAGGTTTTTGCAACACCAACAAAATTTCTTGAACCATCAGGACTGATTCAGTCACATGATATATTGTAAAACTTTTGACTCACCCTAGTAATATACATAAGATATATTTATGCAATTTCATTTTTAGTTACAGAGTTTCAGTATTTACCTGATGATTGTTTTTAAATGTGAAATTGTTAGTAGCAATCCATTTGTTTTTTAAATTCATTTTACTACACACACACACACACATATATATATATATATAGAACTGTTAAAGTAAATATCACTTACAATCACTGGAACCAAAACTAAATTCTGTGATTTCTTTTGCTCGATTGGTTCTCTGGGAATATTTGGCTCTGAAAAGAAAACAATAAAAAAATTATGAGAATATTCACCATCTAGAGCAGGATACATAGAAGATTTTTTTGGTCGACACAAGTAAAATAGTAAATTGAGTCCCCACAATAATATTCTAGTGATCAATGAAAAAATTTTGCTTTAGATGTATTAATAGTTGTATATTACTACTTTTTTTGCATCTTACCTTGTTGAATCTGGCTTCAGTCGTGTCTCTAATTTACTATCAAAGGTTTGTAAATGACTTGACATAGAGGTAATCTTCAATTATCATTGACAATGTGGGAGCCAAATATTGCAAAACTATCAGAGCAGCATCAACCACAAGGTTCACATTGAATAAAATATCACTAAAGTTGTATCATTTTCTTAATAAATATGTCCTTGTATATTTATGTCTTATTTTACTAGTGAACATTAATTTTCTATAGAATTTAGTTGGTTGTCAAAGTTTGGGTTGGTTGGTTTTATGGCATATCAACCTTTATGAGTTATTTAAAGCCAAATCCTGTTTTTATCTATATATGATTTGTGAAGGAATCATATGTACATAACTTTATTTTTAAATAAGAATTCATTTGTTTGCACACAGCTAATTGGTTTCAAGTATTCCTATCAAACACTAATAATTCTATTTAATATTAATCATTCGTTTGCACACAGTTAACTGGTTTCAAGTAATGCTAATCTAATACAAATAATCTGCACACAAGTGTATGCTTTCAAATAACTAATAATAATAATCCTTAATAAATAATAGAACAGTTCTATTTGACTCATAGATGGGATTCTAAGAGGTGCAACCAACCTGGGTCAAAGTGGGCTTGGGAGTAATGGCAATGAAGGGGTATTTCCCAAAGCTCCAGAAACCTCATCATTAGATGCAGTTTAATGTCTTACCAAGGCTTACCCCTCTGTAGAGATGAAGTCAGTACATTCTACAGCCACAATCAACAGGCCCTAAAGTTTTTGCACAATAAATTAGATACACTTCTGCAATACACAAAATATTTAATAATTCTTTATATAACTTTTAATATTTAATTATAAAAAAAAAAAAAGGATTTTCTAAACATCAAATGGCTATGGGGACAACTAGGGCAAAATAGGAACAAAAGGAGGCCATAAGTTAAAAAGGTTAAGAACCACTGATCTTGATTTAATAGTTCAAAACATTGCAATATTTTTTGAAGAGAAGTATTCTCAAATTCAGATTGTATAGGAAAATTTTAATATATGAGTTTAATTCTGAATTGATGATGTTATTAGGATTTCATTATTATTAGCTTTATACCATATTATTATTGTGGATTTTTTATCAAAATAGGATAGGTTGATAAAATCTCCATTACCTAAGTTATTATTTTGGTTTGGTTTCTTATTTAATGGTATATCAATCTTCATGAATTATTTAGTGCCAAAGCCATGCTTCTAAAAGGACAGTAATAGTATTATTTAGCTCATAACTGGGGGGGATAAGGAAGATCATACGTTTCCCAAGGATATTAGTCCAAAAGTGAACATAATAGCAGACTGGAGTTTAAACTTTCTTACAACAATGCCACAGTCCAGCACTTTAGCCACTAAGTCACAGGGACTTCCTCATATTATTATTTTATTTATTTGTCTGTACAACCATTAAAAAGGGTCAATAGGTAAAAAAAACAGCAATCTAGATTTAATAGTTCCAAACATTGAGATATTTCTTGAACAGAATTAGTTTTATCTTGAGTTCCTAATCTAAAAAAACATCACCCAGAATTAATAAAAAACAAAAAAATTCAGTAAAATGGCTTGAGATCAATTGCCATTAGCTTTAAGATAGCTTCTTAGTGTTATTCTAAGCCATGTTTTTCACTGGATGTCACTAATAGATTTAGTATTATCCACTGCAAATAAACCAATAAAGTCCTTTTGAATTTCACTATTTTTTCATTAAAAATGTCCTTTGCAACTGAAATCTGCTCTCAAATCCATTGTAAATATGAACTGAAGCAACCACTACTAACATTTGCTCACCATTTATTAGAGATAAACAACTCTGCTTCATGCGTGTGTATGTACACATACATATACACTGTGCTGCTTTAAGTATTTGAACAAATAGATAATTTGCTTCCAATCACTTGGTTTTGAGTTAAAAACAAGTATATTACACAAAAAAAAAAAAAAAATTTTATTGCACTCAACATAACAAAGCAGATATATTTTGTGATTCTGAATGGAAATTTTTTTAAAGAATTGAATAGTTAAATGAAAAAAATAAGCAAGTTTTTTTTTTATTCTTACAAAATCTTGACCAGAATCAATCAAGGAAACTGAAAAGGCAAACTCAGATTGCTATTTGAAAGATTTGCCTAAGTAGTAAGTTAACTTGTGACTTCAAAATTTTCAATAACTCTTGCAATCTCAGGCAACAAAAAAGCTTGTTCAAATACTTATGACCAGAACTTTTAGTAGAGTAATGCTCATAAAGGCTATTTGTTTTTAAATACATTAGATTGATTCTTTAAATGAAATACATTTGAGGTTAGTCAAAAATTAATGCTTTTTGAGTTAGTACAGGAATAATTATCAACTCAGGAACATTTATCATACATCAAAATAAAGCTGGTCCTCTGTGGATCACATCCCTACTTCTCAACACAGTCACTGTTTCTCTCAATAGCAATGTTCCACCTTCGAATGAGAGTATGTATCTCTGCCTCATAAAATTCTGTTGACTGTTCTTTGAGCCACTTCATCATTGCAGTTTTCACTTCCTCATTACTGGCATAATGTTTACCTCTTAAACCCTCTTTCGTGGGGCCGAGAGAGATGATAGTCTGAAGGTGCTAAACCTGGCAGAATGGAGGATGCAGTAAAGTGGTCCACTCAAATGAAGCGATTGTCTCCCTTATCCTTATGTGTGTGTGTGTGTGTGTGTGGTTGAGCACTGTCATGAGGAAGGACATTATCAATTGGCAAAATTGAGTCTTCAGATTATCATCTCTAATATCAAAATACAGAAATTTATATATATCAAAATACAGCAGAAATTTTATATATATATATATATATATATATATATATATGGAAGTAAATAAGGAAATAAATCTGATAGTAAGAAGAAAAGTTTAAAAAAACAAAATACTCCAAAATTTGATGAATTTATTATGAAAGTTGACGTTGAACGTTTTGGTTGTAATAACCTTCTTCAGGACTTTAAGTTCATGAAAAATGTTAAAGTAGTGATGGATGTTTTTCTATTATTTCATCAAATTTTGGAGCATTTTGTTTTTCAACTTTTCTTCATGTGTGTATATATATATATATATCAGAAATTAATTCAACAAAATTGAATCAGCTAAATAAAAAATCTTCCAAAGTAATCACATCTGAATTTTTCCCAATACAGAATTATTATTATAACTTGAACATAACTTTGAAAAGCTTAAAATGTTTATAGAAATAGTTACTTTTTTTTGTTAAGAGCCAAAACAGAATCAATAAGTTTGTTTCTTTTTCTGTCATCATTAGGATCCTGCAAAAAAAAAAAAAAAAAAAAAAAAGATAGAAAAAAGTGAGAAAGAATTTAACAAAAAATCACCTAGAGATGAAAATTAAATAAATCATTGATAAAAATAATAAATTTTACAAAATTTTTATAAAAACAAATTGATAAAATTGATAATATGCAGAATAATATTTTCATCTTTTAATTTTAGACACAGTGTTTCAGCTGCTTTTTTTCTCTAACCTTTGAAGCAAATGTCATCAAGTGAATAGCTTTAAAATTAAAAGTCAGATGATAATAGGAGTACATATAATTCATGGAATAAGAGTATTTTGTGTTTTGGGATGAGCAAAGAGAATTTATATTTACATATAGTTAATATAAATTTTTTAATACCTTCTTTTTTTCACATAAAAAGGGATTTATTATACAAAAAAAAAACACCAAATTCTAGCTATGATCTGAAATGCTTTTAACATTTTTCCCACCAATTCTTCCTAAGACGTCCAGTAAAATACTTTTCTATCAAATTTCCCTGCCACTTGTTCTTCCTCCAACTCTTTATATGTATACATTATGTAATTACAAATAAATGAAAAAAAAGAAAAGATATACAGAAAATGAGTATTCTAATGGTAACTTTCTAAGGAAGGCAATTTATGGTATAATGTTATCAAAAACAACTATGTTTATCTGTTTACAGCACATAATCACAATTATAAAAAAAAGATATTTACACATTTTTTTGACTTGTACATGATGAAGATATTAGTATTTAGCATAGTCACAATTTGTACAGATAACACTTTCCAAATCTCAATGCATGCTGGTAATAATTGAGTCATTCTTCCTAGAGTGGTTGTGCTGGTTCTGCAAGTGTTTGAACAAGAGGGACACTAGTTCACACTTTAGAGCCTAAATTCTCATTCATCTTTATAATTATCTCCATTGTAATGAGAATTTGGGTAATCAAAAAATAACATTAACTTCAAACACATGCACCATAAAAATTATGAATTAGTTGCAAACTAACCTGAAAATTTCTTTACTCCCTAAGCTAGAGTATTTCAAATATATTTCTCTAATAAATTCTCATTATGATTCACTGTTTTTGCTGGATTACAGTTACATATAAACATAACAAGGGGCTCGTAGTGTAATGGTTATCGTTGTAAGAAATGGACACAACGACCGGAATTCAAATCCTGGATGTTAATTGCATTTCAGATAGCACTAATACTCTATGGAAAGGTATGCATACAACTATTCTCCTTCCAGCTAGGAGTAAATAGTAGAGTAGACTAAGCTCTTTAACATTAATATGGCAACCAGTCTAGGAGAAGGAAAAGTCTGAATTCAAATCTGTTAAACTTTGCTTAAAAAATTAACTTTGTATCACATCCTTTTCATGTGGAGGGTTTAGTAATGAATATGTATAAACATAATGAAAAGTTTATTAATATGCAAATTAATTATGAGGTTTATAAATAGGGTGTGACACGACATAAGCTTACTGGCCACCAATGGGAAGCTTTATATAAGTGTGCATATGCATAAGAAAAGCTGTGTATTTTGGAATTCAGAAACATGAACAGATTACTTAACAAAAAATCAGAATTAATATCAACATGCTGTCATGACAATAAATCGTTACAATACCACTTGCCTTCATATTAATTCATAATTCACAATTTATATTTTTTCTAATATTACAAGGATTTTGATTGGAAGGAATAGGCATTGGTTTGTTTGTTTTGTTTTTATATATATCAGACCATTGGTCTAGGGGTAGACTGTTCACCAGTGCCCAGGAGACCAGGCTTCAATCCCAGGTCAAGTTATACCAAAGACTCAAAAACGGTATTTGATACCTCCCTGTTTAACATTCAGCATTATAAGGTACATTTCAAGGGTGAAGTGGAGCAATCCAGGGAAAGGAGTTGTGACCTTCCCTACACATTGGTGTAATAGCTATTGAAAAGGGAGCCTTCGAGTCACCCTTGACTACAGTTACCAACTTTACTTTATACTTATATATATATATATATAGTACAATTTAATGGAGACTCAAACTCAGTTAAGTCGTCATGATAAATTTATTTTGGTGGAGAATATTATTGCTATACGCTCCGTCTCATCAGATGACTCTTTACATGCTTCCTTCCTGTCGCAAAGTAGCGAATATATGGAGAAATGGTAGATTTTGGTGAATTTGACAAGATGATAAAAGTAAGTGGAGAAGTGGATAATCAAACACTTACAATGAGTTTAGTGGTTATATTTTGTTCTTTATTAACAGAAGAAGTTCATCAGACTAAACTTTTTTGCCTTTTTCTACATTTTAGTCAATGAGGAAAAAATATAAACTAATGGAGAATGTAAGTATAAGTAAAGTTGGTGAATATTCTACCCAATAGAATGGAGAATGTAAAAATGTATACAGGGAGGAAAAGGGTCTAAAGACAAGAGATAGATATGGGAAAGAACAAGGAGGGAAATAAATAAAAGGTTTGAGCGATGGTGGTAGGGGTTAATTTGGTTTTTGATTGTGACTGTCTGGGTAGGAAGCTAGGCAGCAACAAAGTGTATTGAGTTTCATCAGAGATTTGACCAGATAGAGGTAGATTAATTTCAGGGAGAAAGAGGGAAAATATGAACGGAAGAGGTTTTTTATAGGAAATTTTTTAAGAGGAAATGAAGTGTTCTGACTTATCCTGTTTCATCAAAGGCATTGACTATAATGGAGTATTTAAAAGGAAAAGAAGAAAAAAAAGAAAAAGAAATTCAGGAAGAAATTGTTCGTAGTATTATTGAGTGTAAAAATGTCTTAGTTTTTGCAAAAAAAAATTTTTTATATTATCCATTTTCTATTCTGATATTGTTTTCATGTAACATAATGTCTGCTAAGTAGGGTGAAATCTGATAGAACCTGGGATATTGCTTTATGTGGTTTGTTTTGGAAATTACTGCAGATTCTAACAACCTGCAGGACATTTTGCAATGTATCAGTTTGATTAGAATGGCTTGGGAAAAATTAAAAGTGTGTTTGAAATCGAACATGATTTATCCACTTTTCCAGTTATTTTCATCATATATATATTAACATATTTCATTGAAGATAATAGACATTTTTTGTCTACATATTTTTTTGTTGATCCTTTCGTATTGCCATATTGACTTTATAATATTCAGCGGGAATTAGTTGATGAATCTTCCATAATTATTTATTTCCCAAGTACTTTCTGCCCAACTTTGGGCCATCATCAGCGGAGGATCTATTACAAAAGTGATGTAACTTTTGTATGAACATTACAACTTTGTAAGAAGAGCGTCTGTATCGTTGCAGTGTGTAGTGTTTACTTTTAAATTTCTTTCTATAAATAGTTATTTATAGAAACAAATTTAGATATCTAGTGCATTTTTAGATTATAACTGTTAATGCAGTTTTAATAAACATATTTTTGCCATTCTTATATATATATATATATATATATAAATATGTTTAAAAATTGCATTATCTACAGAGAAAGTGCAATATGAGGTGATTTACTGCACATATAATAAAAAAGGAGGTGCTCATGGTGTAAGGGTTATCCTCATAGAAAATGAACACAGCAACTAAAGTTCAAATCCTGGACAATGCTGTTTGCATTCCACTAATACTCTTGGAAAAAGTATGCATACAACTATTCTCACTCCAGCTATGGGTAAATAGGGTAGACTGGACCCTTTAACCTTGGTATGGCAACCAGTCTAGAAGGAAAACTCAAAATTCAAACCTGTTAAACTCTGCTAAAAAATTGATCTTGTGTTGTGTACTGCTCATGGCAGAGGGGTTAGGTAAATACATATATGATAAAAAAAGGTTTAATCAAGTACAAGAAAATAGAATAAATTTAATGGTCCTTACTTGTAATTCTTCATCACTTCCACTTATTTCAGCATCTTTGAATTCATCATCATCTTTTACAAGAAGGTTTTCCATCTTGTCACAAGTAGAATTCTTTAAATATCTATAACAACCAAAAAAAAAAAATGAAATATGAAAAATAGAATAAAATACTTTTATAGTCAACAGTAAAGTACTAAATTAAAAAAAAAGTTTGTTTTTTTTTGGTGGATATAAACCCCACTCGGTTAAAATGTTTGGTTAGTTGGTTGGTTGTTTTGTTTTATGGCGTATCAACCCTTTTTAGGTCATTTAACACCAAATTAAATTTGAAACAAATCAGTTTAGTATAAGTGTATTTTTTGTTTACAAATAGTTAAATGTCAAAACAGTTCTATTCAAACAGTTCAGTTTAGCATATATACACAGTCTAGTTCTATTTGACCCATAGATAGGTCTCTATCAGGTGTTACCACTCCGGGCTAGAGTGGACCTAGGAACGATGGCAATGAAGGGGTACTCTGTATTCCCAAAAGCTGGAACCTCACCATCAGATTGTTTAGTGCCATATCAGGGGTAGGGGTCTTGCCCCTACAGAAAAGCAGTTGATGTATTCTATAGCCCCAACCGACTGGACAATTAAAATGCTTGCTTATTAAGCATCCTTATATCATAGTAAGTGAGATCAAACTCCTACACCCACTTTCAGACTAATACCATTGGAAAAGGTATGAACACATTTATCCACACACACACACCCCACCTATTGATTAAATAGTACCACTACTGTCCTTCAACAAAGAAGGCTTTGATATTGAATAACCCAGAGGTTGATATGCCATTAAAACAATGAAACCAAAACAAACTATATCAGGTTCAGGTATACAGTATCAGCCATAAGTACATCCCTGTACATATAACTTGCTAAACTGAAATTATTGAAGAGTTACTAAATCAATAGTAAGTATTCGTTAATAATAGAGGAAAAATCACATTGTTTTTAATAAACCGCCTTTTTGCATAAGACTATAAAAGCGAGTTTCGAGGATTGGTTTCTTCGTTTGATGGCATATCAACCTTTGTAGGTTATTTAATGCCTAAGCTATTCTAACAGTAATGGTACTATTTAACCCATAGCTGGGAGGATAAGGGGGTTCATACCTTTCCCAAGGGTATCTGCCCGAAAGTGAACGTAATAGCACGACTAGAGTGCGAACTCGCTTACTACGATTCCGCAGTCCATCGCTTTAACCATTTCACCACGCGGACGGCCCCGAGGAGGGTGTGGTTAATGTACAAAAAAATCATATAGAAATGTAATTCACAATCCAGAAGAGTAAGTTTCAGTCATTGATTTCCTTTTTTTCTTTGGAATGCATAGTCCAAGAATTATATATCAGCCATTGGTAATAAGTCAGCAACGTGGAAGAAGGAAAGACCAAAAGAAATATGGAAAATGAAAAAAAGGCAGTTATTTTAAATGCAACTGTTCACCAAAAATGACTGAAATTTACTTTTATCTGGATAATGGATTTGAGTATTGAATTCCAATGATTTTTTTATACATTACAGTAAACATTTAATCAATGTGCCATTCTAGACAAACACAACATAAAATTATACTTTGAGAAAATCGTTTTTAAAAAAGTATCTCGTAAATTCAATTTGTTGCGTGGTAAAACCATATTTAACAAGAAAAAAATTGAAAAACTCAAACAAATATAGGATAAACAAATCAAAAGAAAAAATAATTTGCTTTTTGCCTCCTATTTTCTTTGAATAGTTATTTCAATGGAAATTAATTCAAGGCTATGATCGGATAAATTAAGAAATTCGAATTTATCAAATTGCTAACATCTTCACATACGAGATTTCTTATTAAGCTTTTTCGGTGTTTTAGCAAATCAGGTATCTCATTTTGGTTGAGTTTTTTAAACAATTCGTACAAAAAAAATATAAGTTATCAAGTGGCATACATGTGATACTAAAATAATTTATACTTTTTCACAAGTATTTTTGGAATGATAGAAATCAAAATAAGTATAAATAAATAGTTTTTAAATTATACTACGTTTAGCTCTAGGTGATATTCTATAAATGTAAATAATTAAATAAATAGAATTAAGGTTTTTACTCACCGATCTAAAGACTTGCATAACCCAAGATACTCCACATGGCTACGAGGGTGGCACTTTACGACTGTCGTAAAAGAGATTCACTCCAAATGTTTGTAATATTGAATTTATGAAAACATTAAAACTTATTAAACATGCTTTATAGATATATATTCGTATAGATGTTATCCTTAATTAACTTCGATAATTTTAAAGGAATAAAACAAATTGGTAAATTGTCTAGCAACATGACGGAAATTAAAACCAATCAAGGGGAACAACTCTAAATTGAATTTATAGCTAAGGCTCATGGAAACGATTTTGTTGTGCTTTTACAATTTAATTCATCGAGAACTGTTAATTAAATAATAATTTTAATATTTTGAGATTTGATAAGAAAATCTAAAATCTTTTTTGGCGACGCATAAAAATACACTTCAACTACTACTAGTACAAAAATGGTAAGTCACTTTAGTAAAAACTTAAATTTTAAGAATGAAAGAATCAAACATTTAAAATTTTTAGTTTGATGTTTTTCCTCACTTGTAACTATTTAGTACGCACTATAACTCTACCCAGAGTTATCTAGGTTTTTGTTTTTTTACCTCATGTAATAATTCATACATGAATTAATTGCAAGCGTGCATGATAACGGTATTTGTGAAAATGAGGAAAATCTATTTAAAAACAAAATAAGTGGTGCTTACTTTTTCTTTGTCGAGAAAAATCGCCGGTAAAAGTAAAACGTGCTTGCAGTTAATAAAGTTTCTGTGGTTATATACAATAAAATTCTTAGAAATATAATGCATTCACGTTTCAGTCATTTGCTTATTTTATTTTATCTTTATTAAACAATTAAATCACAAAAGTACTTCTTCAACTTGTTAAAATTTATTCAGTGGCTATATTTCTTTAGCCTTTCCCTCTCCCAACAACTAAGAAGATATCTGGTTATGACGTACAATTTGGGGGACTTTGATGTAACTTTGTCAATATATATATATATATATATATATATATATATATATATATATATATATATATATATATAAAGGATCTTAATCAAGTTATACAGACAAAATGTGTCTTAACTATTTGACCAAACATGCTTAAATGAACGACTACTGCCTAACTACATGCACGCACACACACACATTATATATATATATATATATATATATATATATATATATATATATATATATATATATATACTGCTCTGATTGTTGTATAGCCGTAATACAACTACACAATACATATACGAATATATGCGGAAACATAGTCAACAATAATGACGAACTTCAATGAACGAACGAATACACTTCTTTATAAAAATATATCTCTCACATTTTATTCTCGAGAGGGTTGATGTTGGTTGTGTTTGAGAGGTGAGTTAGAGACGGGGACAGACAGCTACATATTGACCCAAGTTCTTCTGACCATAGCAGCCCTTCTTTCTCATCTTGGCTGGGCTGCTCAACTGTGGGTCACTGAGGGCCCAAGGCCCTCTGTCTGTCGCTGGTTCTTAATTCGGCATCTTATCTCCAACTGACTCCAACCGTCTGTGTCCTGGTTATATTTTTATTTGACGCTCACTTGCTTCCGCTGTTCTTCTGCTTATTTACACTGGTGCATCTCTTGATTGATGGCTCGGTCGAGGGTCAACATGTTACATGATTTTTCCTAAGAATTTTCTCAATTTCAGGTTTGATACAGTTGAGTAGCACAGTGTTATAAACCTTAGTAGTTTTTGAAGTAAGTTATACCTCAGTGGTTATTAGTGATTTTGAGGTCACCTTTCTTAGGGGAGGATGCAGCCTTTTGTCTATCTCTCTGTTATATTTTGTTTATGTATACAAAGCCAGAAGCAGATAATATCATGCAGAAACTATAATAGACACAGACTATGCAGATGATATAGTGCTTCTTGCAAATACATCTGCCCAAGCCAAATCCTTACTGCTTATGTAGCATTACTGGTGCTAAATCGAAAGTTGTAATAACGGAATACAAAAACAACTCTGTTAGTTTCGGGATATGAAAGTTTATTGCTACTACTCTTTTTCCACTAGTCACTGAAAAGAGAGATATAAAGTGAAGGAAATACTTCAGCCCATTAGATATATTCATACAGTAAGGAGTGCGAGGTGAAAATACAGAAAGAGTCATAATTATTATAATTCTTGCACCTAGCCACTTCCTGTGCATGGGGGTCGGCTGCACTAAACAATCTGATGGTGAGGCTCCAGTGATACTGAAACTTTGGGGAATGCGAAGTACCCCTTCATTGCCATTGTTCCCAGGTTCACTGTGGCCCAGAATGGTAGCACCTGATAGGGCCCTATCTATGGGTTAAATAGAACTAAACTGTGTACTTATGCTAAACTGAACTGCTTGAAATTGAAAAGTTTTGACATCGACACTGCATACTTAAGCTGAACAGAATTCTTTGAAATAGAACTGTTTGACTAAACTGAATAGCTCGAAATAGAAATGTTTTGACAATTAAACTGTGTATTCATGTTAAACTGAATTGTTTGAAATAGAACTGAATATTTGCATAAAAATGCATTTGGCATTAAATAACCTACAAAGGCTGATATGCCATAAAACTCAACCAACTAACTAACCAACTAAGATCCCTAATTATTTTACACATAGTCTAGAGCAAACAGCAGAAGCCCTTTGTCTCCATGTGAATGCAAATAAAACAGAGCATGTGTTTTAAATGAGGAGCCATCTCCACTCAAAATGGCAAGCCTCAAATATTTGTAGACAAGTTCACATGCCTAGGCAGTAATATCTTATCTACTGAAAATAATGTTCATATATGCCTAGCAAAGGCATGGACTGCTATCAAATGATTATCAATCATATGAAAGTCTGATCTATCCAATAAAATAAAACGGAATTTCTTCCAAGTTGTGGATGTGTCAATACTATTGTATGGATGCACCACATGGACGCTAACAAAACGCTGAGAGAAAAAGCTAGGTGGGAACTACACAAGATTGCTACTAGCTATTTTGAACCAACCCAGGAAACAACACCCCATGAAACAACAGCTGTATGGCCACTTCCCATCTCAAAAAACATCCAAGTAAGACAAACAACACATGCGGAACACTGCTGGAGAAGCGAGAACAAACTCTTTAGTTATGTTCTTCTTTGTACCCCTATACATGGACATACCAGTGTTGGTCGACCGGCAAGAACTTATTTACATCAGCTCTATGCAAACACGGGATGTAGTTTCAAAGACTTGCCAGGAGCAATCGATGATAGGGACAAATAGGGAGAGAGAGAGAGTCAAGGAAATACATGCTGTCAATGCAACTTGATGATGACATATATGTTTCAATGAAGCAAACAACTGAAACCTATTCTTATCTGGAAAGCATTACATTTTTATAATTTTTTGTGCTTCACCACAGAAATAACAGAAATTTTCTTTATTGAACTATTTTATATAAGCACCATAAAGTTACACTAACTGTATTATTTGAAAGATCCCAAGTCATCATTAATATACCAAACCTCCAGACCCCAATCCTCAGTCATGGCGCCAAATATACCAATTATGGTATCTCTTTGCTACAACCTTGTCCGCCTCCCTCTAATCTCTCTGCTACAACGCGGGAAAAAACAGATCAAAAGTTCCCTCCAGGAAAGTGACCATGCACTGCCCTGCCCCACGTTGTGATTCTTTAAAAGTAAGGCCGATGGCCATGTCTGAAAGGAAGAGGGTTTACTGGCAGCTGAAGACTGGACTCTGAAGGGTACATATATTGCAGAACAAAAAAAATAATAACTCCGATTTCTGTTGTAGACAATAAAAAAAAAGATTTTATAAAACTTTAAAGTTACAGATGGCGACAAAAATCTGCGGGTGTGACGTATAATGGTCTAAGGCGGCGGTTTGACGAGGGTTAAGTTCTCTTAGCAACAAATTTTCCCAGCGGCGGACTGGTGATATCTGAGTTGGCAGCGCGAAGCACAATTCCAATCTGTTGGTCCCTGCCTGGTCTTCGTCGGCTTCGTCTGGAACCGAACTGCTTCGCTCTCTGCCACCAACTTACAAGGGTCTAGGTTTTCTTAACGACAATTTATTCCAGTGGCGGACTGGCGATATCTGAGTTGGCAGCGGGAAGCACAATTCCAATCTGTTGGTCCCTGCCTGGTCTTCGTCGGCTTCGTCTGGTACCAACTGCTTCGCCTCTCTCTGCCACCAACTGCTGAGTTCGAAAATCAGCCTGTTTATATAATAATTGCCAATATTCTGGGTAGGTTCTGACTGAGGCAGGGGTGATCTCCATAACGTCATCAGAAAGGGTCCAACCCTCTTTTCACTACTTCCACAGAGTCGTCCCTCTCACTACCCTCGTAGTGAGGACTACGGGAGGATAACTTTCCTCCTACCAACATAGTTTCTCTCATTTTACTGCTTATGACATCATCATGCCAGACAGCCTTCACACCATCAACAAAGATTTCCCTGTTCACCTTTCAACACCCTTTCTCCCTGTTACTGCAATCAGGTGAGAGACACAGGTCACGGGTTATCTTCCCTGATTGTCAAATTTCTAATTTTCATTTTTTTTTTTCCTTCAGGCTTGGGAACCATTCATGATATCCTAAAACAACATATATTTTTCTTTCTTCCTCTATTTTGCGATTTTACTTGTAACCAACTTGGTCACCCTCATTACCTGTCAACATCTTTCCATTTTCTGTTTTGACTATTGTCAAAAATTCTTTTTCAGAATTTTCAATTCTTTTTCCCAGACATTTCAATTTTTACACTTCTTGGCAATTATATTTGGCTACTCAACTTTTTGGTTAACCCCTCACGTACCGCCATCGACCAATATTGTCATATTAATATATATATGTATATATAAACTAATGTTCTAAAATAATCTTTATTCTACTGAATAATTTTGAATGTAACTTTTTTAATGCATCAACAAAACCATTATTGCCTTTTAAATGATAAATCAGATTTGTTGGGGAATTTTGTAGTTTTGTTATGATGTCATACAACCATAGTTTTGAAAACATAATTTATTGAAATGGCAAAGAGGTATGGTAAGGTTATCTGTTGACAGGTGACACTATATAAAAAAGATCTTTAAATTTAGAAAGAAATTAAAATGTCTTAATTAAAATGTAAGGACTTCATGATCACTGACAAACTAGTGTTGTGATGAAAAGGTTGTACTAGATATTTCTATTTTTCTCACACACACACACACACACACACACACACACATATATATATATATATATATATATATATATAGACTGACCTGGGACTTTATATAGGTCTTTATATTACAGAACAAAGAAAATTTAGTTATTTTTTTATTTCAGTCTGTAACTGTACGAACAGATGTTGGATCAATCAAGATTGAATTGTTTTGTGAGCAAGTTCCAAAAGCCTGTGAGGTAAGACATTTTTGCTTTTTCATTTTAATATTTAAATTTCATCCTCCAACATCACCATGTAAGCCTTCACTCAACATAAACCCATAAATATTTTGACCAGTGAACTCTGACCTTCCTCTTGTATGAATAAAAACAGAAAGAAACATATTGTTAGTGGTCAGAAATTAATGTAAGTAGAGTAGAGTGTTCACCAATGGTCCGGAAGACCGGGGTTCAATGGTACTTGATGCCACCTTGCTTAACACTCAGCATTATAAGGTATGGATCAAGGGTAAAGTGGAGCGATCCAGGGAATGGAGTAGTGCCCTCCCCTACACCTCGGTGTAGTAGCTATTGAAAAGGGAGCCTTCGGGTCACCCTCGACTAAAGGGAGACAACTTTACTTACTTATTACTTTTACAAAACTGATATTATATATAGATAGATAAATAAAAGTGATAAGACAAGTAAGAATATTTCTTTGTCATTATTTAGTTTTTGATTGTTCTCAACTAGTTTCAACCTTAGGTCCTCATGTGAAGAAAGTTTTTTTTAGGAAGTTTTTAAAAGAGTTGATATGCTATAAAAGAACTGATGAAAAATGAACTGGTTACATAGCATATCCATTCATTGATTCAAAATTATTTTTTTGCTATTCAATTGTCTTCAACTGACCATTATACGATCTGTTATCATAAACACCTGACACTTAGCTCCATATATAGTGTGTAGTGTATTCTTATAGTACACAGATACTACACTCTGATCTTAGGCAAAAATGCAACTCTATACATAAATGATCC
Organism: Sepioteuthis lessoniana; assembly: GCA_963585895.1. Taxonomy (NCBI): domain Eukaryota; kingdom Metazoa; phylum Mollusca; class Cephalopoda; order Myopsida; family Loliginidae; genus Sepioteuthis; species Sepioteuthis lessoniana. The sequence continues at coordinate 48,464,481 of OY757930.1, forward strand.
TGTCATTTTTTGAGAGATATTATGTAAATTATATATACATATATACTCAGTGATCCAAGTTCAAGTCTTGGATTAGGTATTTTGCATTTTACATAGCACTAATATCCTTGAGAATGGTATGAATCCAACTATTCTTTTTTAAGCCATGGGTAAATAGTAGGGCAGACTGGGTTCTTTAACTGTGCTATGGCAACTATTTTAAGAGAAGAAAAAGTCTATATTCAAACCTGTTAAACTCTGCTTAAAAAAATTAACCTTATGTTAAATCCTGCTCATGCAGAGAGGTTAGTAAATGCACACACACAGACACATATATATATATATATATATATATATATATATATATATATATATATATATATATAATGAATAAGAGAAATACAAATAAGAGAAAATTGTATAAAAATATACTCAATGATGGTATTACAGTAGAGCAGGTATAAAATCTAAGAAATATTATAATTATGACCACTGTTACTTGAAGTTTCATGTGATGTGAACAATTATCAGATAGAAATATATGTATATTTATGAGAGAGAAAAAGAGAAAATGAATATCTCCTGAAAGGACTTAACTATTAACCTCAATATTTGTAATAAATTTCAACAAAAACAATTTTAAAAAGACTATTTTGAAAAAAGAAAAAAAAAGAAAGAAAATGTGAAATTGTTTAAAAAGAAAAAAACACACACACACAGAAATATAAAAACAACTTTGATATTTTTTGGGGAAAATTGAAAATATTTCAAAATAATTTTTTTTAGTATTTTCTTTGTTTTCAAATTTTTGTTGTTAAAATTTCTTCTTTTTTTTTCTGCAGAACTTTCTTGCTTTATGCGCTTCTGACTATTACAATGGTTGCTTGTTTCATCGAAACATTAAAGATTTTATGGTTCAAACTGGTGACCCAACAGGTAAGAAACAAACTATTACTAATCTGTCTTGGGGAAATTTTACATTATATTTTTGCAATACACATACACTACTTCTGACGGCAGAAATTATGGAAATAACACATTTACTGGATGTTCACTTTTTTTTGTTTAGCTGTAAATAAATTAATAGCAGATAAGATGAAAAAGATTTTTTCTTTAATATCTAAACATACTGGCTTCATGAAATATTAAAACAAACTATATTAAATCATTTAATTTAATGGTCTAATCTTTTACAAAAGACAATATTATGGAATAATCCAATATTGAGGAAAAAAACATTAGAATTAATGCTTAGTTGCCCTTCTTCAAGATTTCCTGACAGTCTTAATTTTTTCAGCTGCAGATTTCACTAATACAATACTAATACAATGTGTGTGTGTGTGTGTGTATATATATATATATATATATATATATATATATATATATTGTATGTCTGTTTAACTCTTTTCACTAAGTGCACAGATACTACACTCTAATTCAAGGTAAAAGTGTTGGGTATTGACACTTTGATCCTGTGCAGAATGCACAAATACCCTGATCTTTGACAGAAGTTCTAGCCCATATGGAAATCATCCCATCATTCTTGACAGACACTATACTAATCTATCATATAGATCATTTTTTAAAAATTATATATCGTAATATAAATTGCAAAAAAATCTAGCTCTGTTGGCTGGGGCTATAGAATACTCTAACTGCATCTCTGCAGACTAAACAATCTGATGATGAAGCTTCAGTAATCTTGGAGCTTTGAGTGTTCGCCAATGGTCCAGGTGACTAGGGTTCACTCCCAGGTTGAGTCATACCAAAGACTCAAAAAATGGTACTTGATGCTACCTTGCTTAACACTTGGCATTATAAGGTATGGATCAAGGGTAAAGTGGACCAATTCAGGGAATGTAGCTATTGTAAAGAGAGCCTCCAGGTCATCCTCGAATAAGGTCACCAACTTTACTATACCTTCCAGCTATATGTTTTAAATAGCACCACTAATATCCTTCTCCAAGTATAACTTTCGCATTAAATAACTCTCAAAAGTTGATATACCATTTACGGAGGTGCCCGTGGTGTAATGGTTATCATTGTAGGAAATGGACCCGGCGACACATGTTCCAATCCTGGACGAGACTGATTGCATTTTCACATAGCACTAATACCCTTGGGAAAGGTATGAATCCAATTATTCTCCCTCCAACTATGGGTAAATTGTAGGACAGACTGGGTTCTTCAGCCTTGGTGAGGCAACTAGTATAAGAGAAGGAAAACTCTGAATTCAAACCTGTTAAACTCCGCTTAAAAATTGACCTTGTGTCATATCCTGCCCGAGCGGAGGGGTTGGTAAATATGGATATGCCATTAAACAAAAAAATGAAACCAAACTAATATATATTTCATTTCCTTTTCTCATTCATGCCCAGTCAATGGATACTAGAATATGCCAACTACATCTCCAGTAGAGGGGTAAGATCCCCTCCTATGAAGGCATATTCTGAGTATAACCTTAAACTATATCTAATAGTGAGGCTCAATTTCTGGAGCTCTGGGGAGTGTGGAGTACCCCTTCCTTGCAATTCTTCTCAGGTCCACTCTAACTCAGAGTGTTAGTACCTGTTAAGGTCCCGTTTATGGTTCAAATAGATCTGTTTGAAAATTATTTGTATTAAATAAGAATACTTGAAACACTGTACAAAGAAATGATTATTATTAAATAGGAATAGTTACTTGAAACTATATAATTATTTGAAATACTTGAAACCATATAACTGTGTATTAACAAATGATTATTATTAAATGGTTACTTGAATCCATATAACTGTGTGAAAACAATTGATGAATATTATCAAATAGAAAAGGCTACTTGAAACAATATAATTGTATATAAATCATTAGTATTAAGAATAATTACTTGAAGCTATAATTGCTTACAAATGATTGTTATTATTAGTTACTTGAAACTATATAATTGCTTGACAAAAAAAGGCTGATTTTGGCATTAAATAAACCCAACAAGGGTTGATATACCATAAAACCAACCAATCAACCATACTTTTTCTTATTCTTTTCAGGCACTGGAAAAGGTGGAAATAGCATATGGGGCTATAAATTTGAAGATGAATACCGTGAAGGTTTAAAAGTAAGTGCTTGAAAATTATGACTTACTATTGGTTTCATACTTTCAAAACCTACACTACAATGATCTAATTTTGGTATGTTACTATAACACATAAAAGGCTCTTGTAGCATAATGGTTATCGTTGTAGGAAGTGGACTTGATTATCTGAGTTCACATCCTGAATAAGGCTGTTTACATTTTGCTAATGCCCTTGGGAAAGGTATGAATCCAACTATTCTCTCCTCAGCTATGGATAAACAGAAGAGCAGACTGGGTTCTTAAACCATGGTATGACAACTCATCTAATAGATGGAAAACTCTGAATTCAAACCAGTTGTGATCTACTTGAAAATGGACCTTATGATATGCCCTGCTTATGGCAAAGGGGTTGGGTAAATACATACTATTACATAGTGTAATTTTTATTTGCATAATAGCATTGAAATGCTCTATATTAAAGTTCAAAGTAATTACCAATCCAATTTGCAACTTACTGCAAATAGTGTGAAGTCTGCATTCATGCTTACCCCAATCATTATAATTCCCCTGTGTGATGACAATTAAATGCTGATTATAGAGTACTTTTTTGTTTATTTGAAATTAATTATAATACAAATTCAATAAATAGCACATGATGTGCCATTAAGCATTGTAGCTGCCAAAGATGGCCTTTTAGTATTTTTACAAAAAAATGATAAGAAACATTTCAATTCCTTTGTAAATTAAATTTATCTACTGTTGTACTTTAAGTTGTCTGAGGTCCTAAAAATACATATTTTAATATCTCCATTTCTTTTTTTATGTTTTTGACAAGTATATTCTTCAACAATCAAATCAAATTTCCCAAATTCACCACAGAATATTAACTTCAAATATTATTACAGGTTACATAACATGGGGATCTTCTATAGTAGAGGATGTGAGTTCAAATTTTACCTTGTTGCTACTCCATCAAAATTTCTGACAACTTAAAAACCAACAAATTTATAGGCTAAAAATATTGTAATAAAATACAACAAAAAAATTATTTTAGTAAGAAAAAAAAATCTGTGAAATAATATTCATATAGCCATTTGTAGCTTTCTACCAGAAACACATGTGATATGATGGTCATCATTGTAAGTAATGGGCTCAATAACTCAGGTTCAAATCTTAGATGAGGTTATTTTTGTTTCACCAGCTATGAATAGATAGTAAAGTAGACTGAGCTTTTAACCTTAGTAAGACAACCATTCTAGGAAAAGGAAGAATTTTGAATTCAAAACCTGAGGAGGGTTATTCAGAAAATCTGTGGCAGAGTGGTGCACCATTCTTCTGTTATAAGCTCATCCACAAAGAGTGGCTGGTCCTGCTCACGTCTTCACTACTAGAGATTGAACTCATGACTTCCAGTTAACTAGATCTGGCTTAACCAATGGTTTATGCACTCAGACAAATTACCCAAGAAGAATTAACTGGTAAGAGATATCCTCTTAGCAAGAATAGTGGAATGAAAATAATCTATACCTGTGTATTGAATAAAGAGTTATGCTAAAAATTCCTAGGTTACCGACCATAAAAAACACCTTTTAGAGCAATACATCTAGAGAATAAAGCAATTTCCAGTCTAAAAAAGTCCAACAAGTACAATAGTTGAAATATTGTGATTATACCAACTATTATGACATTAGTCCAAGTACACCAGTGTATAATAACACATTATATTATGCATTATTACTAAGAGTAATAGTTTTATCAACATGGTAAAAACTCTTGTTTTGAATATACTTGCTATTGCCAGTATTTTGCCACAAACAACTTTGTTGCTTTTTCCATAACCAGGCCATTGCAAAATATGCTAAGGCAGAAGAACAGGATTTTGTTTAATGGATCACTTACAACTCATATATTATCTTAAATCCTTACTAATTTAATCCACATGTTGATAAATCTATTAAAGCGTATTCAACTTTTGTCTTTCTGCTAGCACAACAACAGAGGAATTGTATCTATGGCTAACAATGGTCCAGACACAAATGGATCCCAGTGGTTCATTATCTACAACAAACAACCTCACTTAAACATGAAATACACGATATTTGGAAGGTAAGTTCAATATTCAGATTGAAAAATTTACAAAAGTAACTGAATCAGTAGGGGTTTTTAAACTAATTTCTACAACTTTAATAAGATTGTATCCAATGGCAAAAAATCAAAAGTGTATAAATTATTATTTTCAAAGGTCAGTTATAATTTGAAAACATATATATATATATATAGAGAGAGAGAGAGAGAGAGTTTTATTTTCTTTTAATTGTGATATATGTTCCTACATGCACAGGACTAGAGTATAAGAGGCTATTCTGGAGATATATATATATATATATATATATATATATATATATATAGCCTAAAATAAATTCTCATCTCATATCAGCTTCATTACTAAAAATTTTGCATATTTGAAAAAAATACAATCTTCAGATGAAACATGCATGCACAAGTTGATAGACTTGGTGAGTGAACTATTCCAATTCATGATGGCTGCTGCTGCTGCTCAGAAACATACCTCCCACCTACTCTCTAGTATTAGTACCTGTGCAGTGGCAGTTTTAAATCTGGGAGATCTTTTGGTTGACCCCTGTATAAGTTGCTTATTTGTGCAAACATCATTTAAATTTTAAAGCTTTAGGTACTTTTTGATCACACCTCTATGTAAATATTACTAAAATTCTCATTATATTTGTATATATGGAGCCATAACAGAAATATATCATAGCAAGTTTTTTATTTGAGCAATTTACCTAGAGAATAAAGCAATTTCTAGTCTAAGTTGTAAATAAAAGGTAATTATGAATGTCATTTTTTAATCATCTACATTCTCAGTATAACAGAGATGAAATAAATGCTAGTTAGAATCCTTCAAGCCTTCCGAAATCATTAACTGCTGTTATGAGAACCCAATAATTATGTATGATAATTATATATTATAGTCAAAATAAGTCTCAGGTTGAAATTATTTCTAAATCTTACCAATTGTAAGATGACTCTAGTTGCAAATTAAAACAGATCTTTTTTATGTGAATTCCACTCTAAGGTTAATTAGTATTATAAGATTTGTTTGTAAACAAATATATTCAGAAAAGGTACTAGCTATGTTTCTTGGTCTACACAAAAATCAAAGAATGTTTCATTTTAAATCTTTTCAAATAACACAGGCATAAGATTTTGCTATATTTCAATGGGGGACTAATTTACTCAGATTAGTACCACAGAAATTCTATGAAGGTGAAAGCTTCAACCAATTCAAATTTTAAGAAAAACTTTTTTGAAGATTAGCAATAAAGAAAATCCAATTTACAACTGTATTTAAAATTTATGGCTCAAAATTTTCTTAGATTTTAGCTGACTGTATGATTTTGTTTGTTTTGTTTTTTCAGAGTGATCGATGGCTTTGAAACTCTTGATGAGCTGGAGAAATTACCTGTCAATGAAAAAAATTATCGTCCACTAAATGACGTACGGATTGTTGATGTTATAATTCATGCAAATCCACTTGCAAATTAACATTTTTTTTGAATTACTGTTTCTTTTTTTGTATTTTATATTCCTACAAAAGAATAAATTATTTTATTTTTTTATCCCCATTATTACTTTCTTAATTATTCTACATATTCTGGCGTACCATGTAAATAAATATTACATTTTATATATAACTAGTCACAGTACTTGTGCTTTGAGACCCTGATTGATTTTAGTTTCAGACTTTATATGAAAATGAAGACTGCTATCATATATTTGTGTATATGTGGGTTTTTATATTTTTGTTTTTATTATAATCATCACAGGTTGGTTGGTTGGGTTTTATGGCATGCTAAATTCTGTTTACACTTATATTAGTAAATGCATATTTTGTAGATATTCTTAAATGAGTCCAAGCTCATTTGCTTGCGCACAGTTAAATGGTTCCAAGTATTACCATTCAATTAAACATCAGTTATTTGTTTACACACAGTTAAATAGTCAAAAAGTTATATTTCTAACAATTTGATTTAACATAAGTCATTTGTTTGCACAGAGTTTAAATGTTAAACAGTTCTATCAGGTGCTACCACTCCAGGTCAGAGTGGACCTGGGAGGAATGATGATGAAGGGATATTCCATATTCCCCAAACCCCCAGGGTTGGAGCCTCACCATCTGATTGTTTAATGTTATATCTGGGACACATGTTAGGGAAGAAGTATTATTCCTCTGCAGAGATGCAGTCGGTGTATTCTACAGCCCCTGCCAACTGTGCTATTTTGTTTTTAATTTCTCAGTTTCTTCACATGTGCATCTGTGTAAGTAGCCTATTTTTCAAAGGCAATGAAAAGCCTCAAAATATTAAGTTGCAAATTGCACCTTTTCATTAAAACTTGATCAAATTAAAATAACATTTTGGTTTTCTTATAAAAGTTATATATAAGTAATAGTTTTTGTGTGGTTTGGTTTCCTTGTTTTAATGGCATATCAACATGTAGATTATTTAATACCAAAGCGGTCCTTGTAGAACCATACAAGCACTATTTAAATCATAGCTAAGGGGATCATACTTTTTCAAAAGGTATTAGTTTGAAAGTGAATATTAGTGCAACTGGAATTTGAACTCCCTACAATGTCACAGTTCAACACATTAGTCACTCCATTATAGGGACTCCACATCACAAGTTTTGTGTATAAGAAAATGAAATAATAAAAATACAGTAATCAGCTTTTTAAAAATCATACAAATTAGATCCCATGATCACGATAGTACATATAATACACATTGAACATGACATGTAGTAATGATTTAACACCATGTAGGTCATTTTGATATTAGAATAGGTGAAAAAACATGCACAGAAATTTTCACTTATTGATATTGATTGAATGAGATTTACTATCAGCAAAACCTGCTCATCACTTAGTGATATTAAATAATTTTATGAAAACATTCATTCATCTATATAGATGAATGAATGAATATTTTCAGAAAATATATATATATATATATATATATATATATATATATATATATATATAGTCATCATTTATGTATATATTTTGTGTGTGTGTAAGCTTAATTCTAAAAATAGTACATTTGAAAGATTTTTATTAGTGTAATACACATAAAATGCTCTAACTTAAAAAAATAAAGCAATTTTGAGTTCAATCTGCAATGGAATGATTTTTTGAGGTTTGCATTCATGCTGAATATCATTTTATTTATCCAAATTTTGATATAATTGATTTAACTATGAAATGTTAATCAGAATCTTTTATTCTTTTCTAAATAGTTGTCCATGATGATACTTCTGTGACAATAAGAAGCCAACAGGTTCACAGGTCATCTAGTGCACTGTAAAAGCCTTAAAAGTAACAAGCAAAATAAAATCAATTTTGCTGCAAAGCATTAATTAGTGAGGACTTTACTGTACAGCTGTAAACGTAGCTTGGTATAAAATCAAATGATAAAATTCTACATATGTACCCATTCAAATTCACCAGGAAAATGATCACCCATTTTTGGAACTAAGTTTTCCAGATATGGGTGATCATTCTACATTGATTTAGAATGTGCCTCCCTCCCACCTCCTTATAAAAATGTAAACTTTTTTTTTAAATAAAAAATTTGGGGTGAATTTGAGGATTTAATTAGTTAAAAAAAAAAAAGAAAAAAAACTACTTGAAAATTGTTTCCCAGTGAATTTGAGCAGATGCACATGTAGAACAATACCAATCAAATATTATAGAAGTGGTTCTGCATGAATAGAAGTTCACAACAGACCTAAATATAAAAAAAAGTAAAAAAAATTATTTTTTCTTAATAAATATTTATTAAAACCATTAATCATACAGGTTGTTCCTTGAGTGCATCAAGATTTTAGTTTAATTATACACACACAAAGATATGATGCAGGTCGGCTGGTATGAAATGTAATCAGAAAATTGACCAAAAAGAAAAATATATTAGGTAGGATTGTTTAAACCAATAACAAATGGACGGATTGGTAAACACTGATCCACAGTGGAAAAATTTTGGAAATGAGAATAAGCCATCTGTACCAATTTGGGGATAACTTTGCACAAGAATAAATCCAAAAATTGAGGATTTGTTCTTTAAAAAATAAATAAAGGAGCTAGTTTTCTGCTTGTGGAAAAGGCACTGAAAATATTCCAAGCTCATTAATATTAACTTTCCTTAGTCTATTTTTTTCATTATGCTATTTCCTGAAATAGAATTCTGGATAATAGGATCAGAATTAATTACATTTTTCCAAGGCCACAGGTTAAATTAATATAACCATATCTATAAAGAAATCTATGCTTGTTTCTAACAAATATAAGAGATGGTACTTAAAAGTTCTCACCTAGATGAAGAAAGAAATAAAGGAAAATTCAATAATTCTTTTTTTTTTTAAATGATCATTCTCTTGGTTAGGCTGAAAACTAACTCCTTTTTATGCATATACACGAGAAAATAAGTTACTTGAGTATGTATTTATATATGTTAGGATAGCAGAGACAGTCAATGGCACTTGGTCCAATGATCACTTAGGCAAGAAACTGACAGTCACCAAGCACTATTGATTATGTCTATGCCATCCTAACTTAGATATACACTTACTGATATTAAGCACTCTCAAAACTAGTTTTGCTTTTTTACTTTAATTTTCCTTTTCAGATTTATGAAGATAATAGAATTTTGATAATGAAAGAAAAAAAAAAGTATGAAATGGTATTTTGAATTAAAGTGATTGAAATATGCTCTTTATACGAGAATAATCTATGTTAGAAAACTCAGAATTCATGATTCTTTATCTTGATTCAGTTTTCAGCAATAAATATCAGTGAATAATTTGAGTCTGGGAGGCCACATTTTCTTTTTACCCAGTGAAATAGGCAGGATAGTATTAAAAGAGAACCAGGAATATTGATAAATTGATTCCATTGGATTATGAGAAATAATCAAAAACAGTTTTCTTAAAAGGTGAAAATTTAAAGCAAATTATTGATGAAAATTATGATTATGAGTGATAGAGCTGATTTCAATCTGAATAATTTTATTAAAATGTAAAACGGGAAAATGTGTGTGTATGAGAAGTGGGGTTACTGAGAATCTGATAAATATTCAGTAACAAGAATTTTTCCCCTTAAGAGCCTAATCAGGTAAAAGGGAAACCCTTACCATGGAGACACTCTTAATGGAAGTTTCCAAGGTTCAGAAACCCCCTTGTTATAATGTTCAGTTTATTTAGTGGTTTGGAAAAAAAGATTTTTCTTCTTTTGATGGTGGGTACCATAAGAGAATGGTATATGTCAGTAAGGCCCTAACAATCTGACAGCTTAAAAACTATTTGTATATAAATATGTTCAATGAAAATATCTCATCTTTACAAAATCAAAAAAGGTAGTTACAGATCATCTTTCATAGAAAATCATTTTGTGAATTTAACTTTACAAAAATAAATAATTAATAATGAAAAGAAATTAGATTTTTAAACTTTGTAATTTATCTGGTCAACATTATATATATATATATATATATATATATATATATATATATATATATATATATATATATCTCCAAACTTATTAAGCTCATTTCAGCCAGGCACAGGTGAAAATTAAAGCAGGAAGACTATATTGTACTCGTCTTCCAAGCTAGAGGAGGGGCACTGATTAGCACCTTGAAAATCAGCATCCACAATACTGCCTTCTTTTAGAACTAACATTGATGTCATTAGAAAAGGCACAAAAAATACCCCAGACATCGAGCAGATATTCACAGATTTGAAAAAAAAAATGACTACAAAATATATCTAGAAAGAAATGACTGGATAAATTCATTTAGTTTCTGAAAAAAAAAAAAAAATGTGTATATACTGTTTGTATTTTATGTTAAGTCAATGCTGCAATGAAATAATTGTTTCTGACTTACTATCCAGATGTTAGTAAATAAAATTTAATTAGTTATATGACTTCAATTTTTGCAGAGTAAAAGAAAGTTCTGCTCTAACTTTGATGTGAAACTTCTCAACAACTGTAAAAAAATAAATAAATGATTAATATCTAATAATGATAATAATAATTGTTTGAATAACTTTGACAACTTTTTGAAATAATTGTAGAAAGAATACAAATCCTCTTTCAACTCTTTTCCAGAATAAAAATTAACTCTTTCCTTCATAAGATTTTAGCTTATTTTGTCCAGCTTTCCCAAACAGACACTTATTCAATGATTCAAATTCAAAAGTATTTTTTTTAAATACTAGATATGGAAACAATAAGCTTGAAAATGCAAATGTAGACAACAAAAAGCCATACAAAATTAAATAGACACATGCATCTATTAACAGTGCATATGAAATTCAAATTGAATAGTTAGTCATATAGATTTATTAATGCAAATGAAAAATCTTTTAGATTAATTGTATGTTAAAGGAATTTTTTAATTAAAATCTTGGATGGGTTTTTAAAACATTGGGGGGGGAGGGTGGAATTTGTTTTTATCTTAGAATAAGGGATCATTTAAGCCAAACTTTGATAAAATATGTTAAATATTTCTCAACATACAAAAATATGTTAGATATTTCTCCATTTACAAAGAGGCTGATCATATTATTTAGTTATCTTATTATCAGTATCTATTTTAACTGATTAGTTTATATGGCACACACAAATTGTCATACACTATAAAGCCAACAGAACTTCAAATATTTTAGTAAAGGTTTAACTCACTTTTCCAGTCACACACATTATCTAAATATGAGAGATACATACATAGGATGTCCCAAGCCATTCATAATAGCTATGATTATTATCTTAAATTTATAATTAAGAGTAAATCTTAAAACAATATATATTCATTACAGGCTTAAATAATTTACTTGGGTAACTGTATTATTTAAGCCATTATTCTAGATGTTTTCATCACATTTTGGGACTGTCTGTCTGTCAATTTATAATGGATAAAGATTAGCAAAGTAGGCTAGCAAACCATTGTTAGTGAGTTTAATTCTCACTAGGTGCTCCATACATCTGGTTATGTGCTAAGCTAAGCTTAGTAAATGACAATTTAAATTTAAAACATATCAAGAACATAAGTTTCTTTCCTAGTTGTTGATTCTTACAAGTAGTCAAAGTATAATAGGAGTACTGCCATTATTCCCATCAAATTTTGCTATTGTGCCCTGGATAGTATGATGTAACACAAATTTTGTTCCTGGATAGTATGCGTTATTTCTTAATTGCTTATGCTGAAAATGGCCATAATTTTCTTAAAACTTTGCTTTTATACCCTTAAATTTAGAAATTATCCTATATTCTATGTAATATAAATACCTGTAAATTTGATTCATATATTGTTTTATTAACAACATATGAATCAAATTTACAGGTATTTATATTATTCAGAAGTGAGTAGTTTTTCAAAATTTGTAATTGTAATATAAATCATTTTCACAAATCTGCCTCTCCCAAATAGTGTCCCTTTATGTTTTCATTTTACATTCCTTGGCCACAAAAGCAAAGTTTGAAGAGAAAAATAGGTCTTTTCCATTTACTTTAGGCATAACCAAATGAAAAATAACACTTTGTGTATAGGAACAAGAAAAAATAAAAGTTTTGTTACAACATATTATAGTCCTTATTAGTTTTATCTTTTACCATTGTTCAATTAGAATGTTATATAGCATAAACAGAGGAAACAGTTAAAAGTGATTGCTGGCTCATAATTTATTTTGTCCTATAGGCATCAACCCTAAAATGTTCTCTACACTAAAATTTGATAATCTTGTTGCTAAAAAATTATTGAGACAAAAAAAGGAATGCACAGAAGATAGAAAGACATCTGGTCTTTACTTGATGACTGTTACATTTTGAAAATAAAATTTTTAAAAAAGGCTTCTACATTTCTTTTCTATTATGACACATAAAAGACTGCAAAAAGAGAATTATTTGAACAATTCGGTCATCTTAGACCTTAAAACTTTCTTTATCAACAATAGCTAAGCAAGTGCCTATGAATAAAATTGATTTGATAATTGTCCAGGTTAAAAGTGCAGTAAAAATAACCCAAAAGCAAACTTTTTAGACCTTATTTTTCTGATGCAAGTATCAGTGGGGAACAAAAAATTTTGGTAAACGGTTACACTTACTGTGCTTTAAACTTTGACTATAAGGAATGTTATTTCCCAGCCAAACAATTTGAAGACAGCAATAAAACTATTGATGCTTTTAGATGAAAGATTACATATGAAACAAAAAGGAATACTAGTTGATCTTAGATCAACAGTGAATGTAATTACATAAAGTACAGCTAGAGATAAGAGCATTTAGTAGATGAATTAAGCTGCTGTTGTTGATGATATAACAATACTCAAGGGATAAACAATAAAATCCATTTCTCCTACCTTTTACCTAGATATGATAGAAAAGCTTCATATGATTTTGAAAAGAAATTATTTAACAATTTTCTCACAAAAAGATCCAATTAATTTTCAGTCAACAAGAGAGTTCAGTAATTTTTAGAAACAAAATTGATCCATATCATTCAATTTTTATGAGGAATGGGATGCACTCATCTTCAATGAAACTAAAATGCAAAATTTATATTAATATTGATTAATATGTATAGGAAAAGGTGTAGATTTTATTGGACATCATTTATTATTACAGTTTGATTGTCTATAGTAAAATATCTTATTCTTCTGGCACCATTTGATCCCACACCATTTTTAGACTTAATGTCTTGGAAAAGCAGTTCAAAAATAACACAAGCTGAAAAATAAGGATAAAATCTTTTATAAAATATCAGGATATCAACTTATGGGATACCAATCTAATCACAACTCAGTTTATAAATAAACACAAAATAATTCTTGTAAAATATTTGTAATCATCCACCCCACCTCACCCCACAAAAAAAAGAAGTTTTGTGAGATAATTTTTTTAAAATTTTGAATCATTTATCCGAATCTGGTTAGATGATCACAGCAACAGTTCTACGTCATTTTCAGTTTCAATTTATTTTGAATAAGTTTGTTCAAAGAAAAATGTACAAAGAACATCAACCCAGTAGAGACTTTGAAAGATTATTTCATAGAAGTTAAATCACAGATTTGGAACAGATGTTGAATCTTTGGTCAGCATAATATTCATAAGGGGTAATTTTTTTTTATCCAAATTTTACCAATAATTTTGTCCTTAAATAAATGAAATCTTATGAACATTTCACTTGATATTTGGGACTAATTCTCCAAATTGTTTATGAATAAGCTTTACAAAAAAAATTTAACAAAAAAAAAAAAGTCAATAATGTCATTCTATTAATGACAACTATTTTTTTTATAAATCACTCCAGAATTCACAATCAACCATAAGAGTTAGTTCATTTCTTAAACTCTTTAACAAGACTTTTCATTAAGTAAAAGGTTAACAAATAACAGATTTCAAGATTTCCAAAAATCAGTTTCAATCCAATATGGTCATGTCTTTTGAGATTCAACTTTTTTCTACTTTTCTTATTCCATTCAAGTTTCATTTATTTATGACAATGACAACGTAGCTGCAAAAGAGAAAACTATAGATTTGATGTTCCCACATAATTTATCATAATTATTAGTGCATTATTACATAATCACCTGAGAACAAAAATTAATTGCAAGCTACAATTTAATTAATTTTTGATGAGAACAATATGAAAAAAAAACCAAACATTTGATGTGAACATAATTAGAAATTTAAAAAGGCTGATGGTAAAGTTATGAATTATTCAATAAAAATTTGAAAATACCTAAACAGAACTAAGTTAGGAATCGATTTTGTACATCAGAAAAGTAAAACTGAATAATGAAAGACTTTGTGTAACAACTCCTAATTTTTAGCCACAAATGGTGTTTTTATTATACATTGAATGTAATAAATGACCCCTAATTTTTAGCTATACTATCATATTGTATATAATAAACAAGCCCTTGTTTTTGAGGTGAAAAATTGGTCTCAAAAAGTCACTCATTACACAAGTATATATATATATATATATATATATATATATATATATGTGTGTGTGCATAGTTGGGCAGCAGTCCTTCATTGAAGCATGTTTGATTACATAATAAAGACACATTTTGTCAATATAATTTCACAAGGATCCTTTCAAGTTTCCTGACAAGTGTTTTGGTTTTAGTTTGGAGTTGGTAGATGAATTTTATGAAATTGTGCCAAACTAATGATGGCCTATGAAAGGTCCGAAAGTGCTTGGGACAATTTCGGTAAATTCATCTACCAACTCCAACCTAAAACCAAAATCAAACACACATTATATATATATATATATATATATATATATATATATATATATATATATATATTACACACACACACACACACACACAATCAGAAAAAAATTACTTGAAAAAAAAAAAAAAATTGCCTGTTTGATATATGGTTCAATCAGATCTTTCAATCTACATAAAATAAATAGTGAAAGATTAGAAGGATAAAAACCTGATTGTCTTCAATCAATAATTAAGTACTAATTACTGTGTAATGCTTAACACAGGGATCACACAAATCATATGTTGCTCACTCCATTTTCAATAAATTTAGTTGTTTTTTAATTTTAAAAAGTAGCATATTTTGGCTTGTAAATAAGAACTTTAAGATAATATCATTTCACTTGTGGATTTGTCAGAATGTATAAATTTATATTGCTAAAGTGATTATTTATATATTTTCATACAGGTTTTCTAATATCAAAAATCTGTTGGATGATTTTTTTCCAATTCTTAAGCACAATCTCTATTAAGATGTTGACATTAATGAAATAAGGCCTGTTTTAAGAGTGATTAAAATGAATAAATAAAATCTGCATCTTACATATTAATAAGAATCCTTGCTACATATTCTTATAAAATCAAGGATATTTTTGATTAAGAGAAATAGCTGGTCTCATTAAAATTCTGACAGATTTTTTAAAACTATTTTCTTACTTTAATAATCATAAGGAAAACTAAATCAAATCTGATTATTTTGATAATCACTTCAACGTTTATGAATTTATCTGTTTTCAAGGTTTAACACTATGTAATTGTTTTTTTTATCACAAAATATTAGAAGTCTCACTCATCAACATTGCCATAGTAAATCAACTGATCTTGAATTCTTTTTTACATTAAGAACAGGTAACATATTGAGGGTTAGGTAGAAATCAAGAAAGACATTGTTATTTAGAACATTATTCATAATTTGTGCACTACTGACAAATTAACATATGGTTGACCTCAAAAACAAAATTTGAATATCACATTCTGATGGAGTTAATTAAAAGAGTATAGTCATTATGTCAAAATTTCAGAGATGGTATTGGATTATATATTATTTATACACAAACATGAAAAATCAGTTCTTCCTCATTTTTGCAGAAAATAGAAATATTTCTTTAGACAGAATACATATTCTTCTTTTTAAAAATAATGTTGCATAATCGAACTTAAAAATTCAAAAGAAAAAATGATTGCCTTATTAAAAAATGTTTTATAACCAACAAAATGTGGAAATGTTTCTTTTTACCAGCACTGTGTTGTTAATAAACCCTTAAAACTGATACCAAAAAAATTTGATTAATTCAGAGAGAAGGTGACCATCTCTGACTGACATAATGCTTATGTATGAGGGAGGGAAAAATAGATTTGGAATTTCTTTTCGTTTTTTTTTATCATGAGTTCAACTGGAATTCTTCTGGTTGTTCCATGGGTTCCAGTGGAGACAGATGCTCTTGAAGACGTTCCAGCAATGAAGTAGCAACAGGACAGAAATCACAGTTCCACATTTCCATAATCAACTGTTGTACTTCTGTAGGAGGAGACACAGTAGAATCTTTTCTTTCACTGTCTGATACCATATTGACCACAACTGTTTCATCTGAAAAAATAAACCAAATGAGGTGAAAAATGAAAAATAAGAATGATATTAATGACAAATAATTGATATGTTTAAGAGATTTCTATAAACTATGTTGATGTAAAAATACTGATTAACACTTAATCTTTTAACCTAAAAACTCAGTGTTTATGGAAATTTTAGATGTAAAGAAAATGAATCTCCTAAATCAAACTTCTTTCATTTAGACTTTAAATATTGTAGTAAAAACTTAATGAAGTAATAGCTTGACTTAAAACTTCATTGAAATAGAACTTAAATGGGCAGTTAAGGTGGAACTTGGGGGTGGATAGTCTCAGGGGAAACAACTATGGTTGACCTCACCACGACTACAATCATGTTAAACTGTGTAAAATAAATCATGGTTAATGGAGAACAACTGAGCAAAAATTATACAAATAAATGAACTTCTACAATAAAAACGGACATTTTTTTTGACAGAGAAACTCATAATTATTTAGTAAACATGTTCCTTCAACAAAATAAAATTTCTTATCAAAAAAGGTAAAAAAATTGTAACTTGCTTTATAAAAAAGAAATTAAATATACAGATTTAGTAAACTCAGAAGAAAAATAAAGTTTGCTCTTGGTAACTATACTTTACAAACATCTTGCAATGAAAAGGAATTAGAATAAGGTAAGCATTTTAAAATGTAACAAAGGAATTAAGTCTTGTGTCAGTTTTAAATAAAATATCAAATTTCTCATACACCAATGCACAGCCAACTAGTAGGGCAAACTGGGTTCTTTAGCCTTGGTTAGGCAACCAGTTTAGAAGGAAAACTCCATTTAAAAAAATTGACCTATGTCACATCCTGCTCATGTGGAGGGATTGGTAAATACCAATGCACAACCAAATCAGGACTTCAAAAAAATTGTTTTGGGGAGATATCTTCATTCTTTATCTTATCAAATACTTTACATGAAGTAAAAAACATTTTGCTTTGATTGATTGAATTGAACAGCCTGTCAATATGTCTAGGGTTATTCTATGGCTAGATGTTAAGGAATCATATCTATTGTAAATTTTTTGTATAATTGTTTCTTAAGAGTCCTATTGAATATGACTAATTTTTAAGTGTTAGTGAAATGTACACAAAATACCATTCACTTAACTTTCATCAATGAATAGAGGGTTCTATTTTTGAGAGGGAGGAGGTGAATTACTTACCAAGAAATTCAGTAAGGATATTAATAAGTTGCTGCCCTAGCTCATGGCCAAAGCAAGCATTTGTACTTGTAATATCTCGACTGTAGTTTAACAGAACCTGACACACAATTCCAGAAAGTTGCCAGTCATTTGGCCCAAAATCATGTAACACTTCTACCAATCTGTAAACAAAGAATAATACAAGTTTTCCAATTCAAAATCTTAAAACCAAAAATTCAATACCTGATTCTTTAACAAAAAAGTAAATAGATAAAGAAAATTTTATGAAAATATCTAAATATTCAATTGATGGCAAATATACAAACCTCCAAGGAATAATCTAAATTTGATGCAGGATAGAAAGAGAGTATATGGATCATCTATAACAGAAGATTTGTTTAAATAAAAAGGCAAAAAAATTATTAAATGTTATATTGATTAAAAATAAATTCAAAATAATTCTGAATGTCTTGTGGAGAGTAAAATGTCGGCTCAGAATTTCTAATAATATGAGATTTTGTTAAGTGAGTCAACATTTTTATTTAGATGTTTTTAAAAGAAATATTTATCAATTAGGATTTTTTAAATCTTCATGTCTAATTATATAACCAACCATTTCTTAAATATCTATCAACAGATAGATTGGAAATTTAGCCTTGTTTCAAGCTGTAGGATAAGTTAGGACAACGGTAATGTTTCTTTTTTATTTCATAGAAGTATGCTTTTGTACTTTTAAGTATAGGATCTTTATGTTTGTAAATCTTAACACAAAAAAAAAGGTGGCAACTTGTCAGCATCAAAAGCTCAAGAGAATTTTTTAAAAAGGGGGGAGCAAATGAACTAGGAGGACAAAAGATTCTTAAATCAGATGTTTTTTTTACTTAGGTGGTCAATGACACTGGATATGTTGGTAGATGCCATTAGAGTCGAATAAAGATGACAGAGTTCAATGATATCATTTATAAAAACAGTCTTGATAATCAATGCAAGTTATTGATCAAGTTCAATGGCATGTTAACTAACCTGGGGTTATTTTATGCTTAGAGGTTAGGAAATTGCTTACAGTATATATATATATATATATATATATATATATATATATATATATATATATATATATATACTTACTTTTTTTGTGTAATTTCTCAAGTTTTTTTGCACACATATGATATAGGATATCAACTGCTCCTATCTAATACAAATAATTTGCAAACAGATCTGCTGGACCCATAGATAGGACCCTAAAAGGTACTACCACTCAGGGTCAGAGTGGACCGTGAAATAATGGTAATGAAGAGGTACTCCATATTCCTGAGAGCCCCAAAGTTGAAGTTTCACCACCAGATGCATAGTGTCACAGCCAAGACACCTTTTTAGGGAGGTCTTACCTCTCAACAGAGGATACAATTAGTTTATCCTAAGCCCTGCTAAAAGAGAAGACAAGTTAGTTACCATTTTTTCTTAATGACATCAGGACTTTTGGTATTTCTCACACAATCATTTTTTTTATCTCTTACTCAAGTCATTCTTTGATAACTAAAATAATTCCCTGCATTGTTTTCTTCCTTGAATTTGTAGCAATATAAAAGCAAAGTCAATATTTACCTTCTTGTAATCTTCACATTTTTTTTCCTAACCAACAACAGCTATAGGTTAGAATTTATTAAACTTGGCTTAATCTGGCACACAAGCTTACAGTACTTGCTGTTTTTAAGTGACCGCCTAACTAAGTTCGGAGCAGACTCATTGTTGCTTAACTTCAATGATCTAGCAAGAACTAATGCTTAAATTGTGATTTTATCATTAGTCACTGGCAATTATGTATTTGGCAGTTGTCTAAATACAATGTAGAAACCATGGATGAAAGACAAGCAAATAATCAAAGCAAAATTGCCATTAATCCTTTTATAACAAAGTGCTATAAAAGTGTTAAATTCCCACTGGATACCCTATACTTCAGGCCTTGTGTCACAACTAAGCTCAACTTAGTAAATAACTCTAACAAAATGTTGATACTTACTTTTGAATGCCTCCTTCTTTTCTGAGAATAGGGCGTTTTTCTCTGTCAGCCATGAAATTCACTAAGACACCACAACAAATGTACACAACTTCTCGGCTGTCAGAGTCAAGAGAAGCAATCAATATTTCTTGCACTGTCAAAGAAAGCAAAAAGAAAAAAGGAAAAGTCATTTTAATGCAAAATAATTTTACATTTATGGAATATACTACAGTATGGACTGCTGTTAACAAGTTAATGACCATATGAAAATCTGATCTCTCTAATAAAATAAAACAGAAACTCTTCTAAGCTGTAACTGTGTCAGTACTACCATATGGTTGTAACACTTGGACTTGAATGAAGTACTTGGGGAAAATAGCTAGAAGAGAACTACACAAGGATGCTGCATGCCATTTTGAACAAATCCTGGAAGTAGCATCCTACAAAATATCAGCTGTATGGCCATTTACTTCCCATCTCACAAACCATCTAAGCAAGACATGCTGGATACTACTAGAGAAGTGGAGTCCAACTCATAAGGGACATTCTCCTCAGGAGTCTTACACATGGACAAATACTAGTGCTGGTTGACCAGCAAAAACTTACATCCATCAACTCTGTGTAGATACTGGATGTTTGTCTAGAGGACTTGCCAAGAACATTGACTGATAGGGATAGATGGCAAGAAAGTGTCAAGGGAATTTGTGCTGTCAGCATACCTAAATGATAACAGTCATTTGCTTCTACCCTTTGTAAGCCAGTGTGCAAACAGCAATGAAGAAGGCTACTTTGAAGGAGACAATAGAATCCAGTTGTTAGGGCAATTCTTTTTTATTCCCCAAAATTTTGAGTAGCAGTTCATATATTAAGCAACAGCATCAAAAGTTAGATAAAATTGTTTACCTTTGTTTTCAGCTAAAAAATCCCTCACAGCTTTCTGGTGAGTCAAGTTGCCAAACACCCGAGCAGCTTCAAGCAAAGCTTCCAGGTTACTAGGGATTAACAAGTTGATCAAGCCTACAAAAATAATAAAATATAAAGAAATAATAGATCAATAAATTAAAATGAAAGTAAAATGAAGGAATAATTTCAACAATGGCAGACAAGCTTTCAAAAATGTCTTTCACAACCAGGGATTACATAAATATTTTTTTGTTTTTCCTATTTTATATTTTCCAAAGAGAAAAAAGAGCTGAGCATCCATTTTTCTGTAATTAATGTTACTGCAATACTTAAAATTAATATTTCCAATTAAACATAGTTCATGGACTATATACTCGGTGATTGCAATGTTGTTTTACTTATTTTTAACAAGCTTTTCTCAATAAAAAAAGAAAGACAGAAAGTAGAAAAATATTAATTTCTAATTACAAAGTAAATCATCAAAAATGATTACATTAAGATATATAAAATCATCAGGAACCATTATTCAAATGTGGAACCAGGAATGTCTGATTCTCTTGTATTGATTGATACAAGTGCACTATGTTTGTTGATTATTTTTAACACATGTCAACCCTTGTTGAGTTATTTCATGCTGAAGACAGCTTTTTTTTTTTGCATGCAATTATAGTTTCAAGTGACTATTCCTATTTAATAATAATAACCATTTGTAAGCTTCAATACAAATAATTTGCACATAGTTACATGGTTTCAAGTATTTCCTTCTAATGTTAGTAATTTACAAGCAATTATGTGATTTTGAGTAACTACTCCTAATAATAATGATAATTATAATAATGATTATAATCATTTGTTTGCACACTGTTGTATGGTTTTAAGAATTGCTACCTAATACTGATAATTTATACACATTTATATGATTTCAAATAACTATTCCTATTTAATAATAATTTGTTTGCCTACAGTTTTAAGTATTCTTATCCAATACAAATAATTTTCAAACAAATCTATTTGACCCAAAGATAGGATTCTAACATACTACCACTCTAGGCAAGAATGGACCTGGGAGTGATGGAAGCAAAGAGATGACTGAACACTTCCCAAAACTCCAGTACAGCAGTCTCATTATTAAAGGTAATTTAGTGTCCAAACCAGGATACCCTTTTTTTGGGTGGGGTGGACTCTCAGCCCTACTAACTGAGCATACAAATGCAGTATACTTTAAACAAAATGGGACCCAACCAAAACAGGTTGTATTGACATTATTAGATGAGTTACTAATACAGTAGATATAAAAAAAACAATGAAATAAAAGCACATTTGTTTTCAGCATCAGTGATAAAAAAAGTTAAAATAACCATTATTTCCTTTGTTGCAAAAATAATCAGTAACTATGGGAAGAAATATTTCCCTCTATGTCAAGAGGTTTTTATAATAAAATCAGTTTTATTTTGCATCTGAGTGTTTTACCCCAAGAGAAGTGTTTATGTTACTCTTGGTGAAAACTAATGGTATCATACAAGTGGAATGGTGAATATTTTCAGGAAACTCTACTGAAATACAAAGTGTTCCCATTAAAATATAAAGATAAAATAAGATAAAAAAACAACATTCAAATCAGCAGAGTAAATTTGATCAATTGACTTCTCTGCATGGACTCACATCACTAATCATATGAAAGCAAATATGACTCAAGTAATCCTGGGTGATAAAAAAAGTTGTGGCCTCCACCCAAAAATAAAATAAATAAAATAAAATTAGCAGATAGTCAAAGATATTCAGACACCTCCTTTGCTCATTTAAAAATAGGTTGAATTTTGTGAAGACTTCTGGTAGAAAATTATTTTTTTAAATATTTGCCATGTTGATTTGGTGTGGCTTGGAAAAAAATCTGTTTCATAATATAACACTATGGAGAGAAATGCAAAAAATAGTTTATACTTCACTATAGTATTATAAAATTTTGGTTCAGTTTCCAGTAAATTCAGTGAATTATATAACAAAATACTCTAAACTTTGGATTAATAGGTAAAGTTGGCGACCTTAGTGACCCTGAAGGCTACCTTTCCCATAGCTACTACACCAAGGTGTAGGAGAGGGTGCTACTCCATTCCCTGGACTGCTCCACTTTACCCTTGATCCTTACCTTATAATGCTGAGTATTAAGCAAAGCAGTATCAAGCACCATTTTTTTTGAGTCTTTAAATAGTTAATAAAAGAAAGACATTCAGGTGAAAAATAGTCAATATATAAGTGCGATAAATTAGATCAATTACTTCTGAGACAATTATTATGGTTTGGTTTCTTTATTTAATGTCATATCAACATTTGTGAGTTATTTAATGACAAAGCCATCCTTGTAGATAAACAGTAGTGATACTATTTAACCCATAACTGAGGGATAAGGGAGTTCATAACTTTCCTAAGGGTATTGCTTTGAAAGTGAACGTAATAGCTCAATTGGAGTTCAAGTTCAAACTCACTAACTACAAAGTCGCAGTCCAACATGTTAGCCACTATGCAACAGGACCCCCAACAATACAATTATTATGAACATTGTCAATTTATCTTGCAAGTTTATAAAGTCCCAGTGGATTGTTTATTTCTAATTACTATAGACAGTTTCTAAGTGTGTTATAATTAGTTGTTAGTTCTAGTTTTATTTACACATGATTAAATAATTTTTAATTGTTATATATATGAAATAAGAGTTTGTTACTTACATTTAGCAATATCCAGATATCTAGCTGAAATATGACTTCCTTTATTATGATAATAAGAAAGATTGTTGATGGTTGCAACTGTTGTGACGAGCAAGTCTTCTTCTTTCTCAATTGTGCAGTTTTCTGAAAAGATTTTAGGATGAAAAAGTACAATATGATAAAGTTAGTAGGGCCTGTTGACATTCTTCAGTGCATCTTTGCCGTTTGGGAAAAAATATAAAGTCATATATTTTGAATCAAACTAAAAAGCCATTAATCATAGAAGAGAAGTAGAATGGCTATTTCAAAGAGTATCTAGAGCAATGCATTTTTAGTTCTTTCAACAAGGATTTTGGATCTGAAACAATTCCCAGATTTTATTTTCTTTAAATTTCAACATTATTTTATAATTCAATAAAATAAACTTAAATCTTTTTTTTTTTAATTATGAAGCATAAATAATAGGATGATTTAAAATTTCTGCTATATTTCAGTAAGTGCTAGTTTGCAGTTTGTATATAATATGACCAAAGTAGTTCAAGTTATGGAAGATATCCACTCTGGTTGGTAGTATTGCGGCAATTGCTGTGCTAACAAATTGTACATTGGTTCACTTCATATGTGATTCAAAAGCGATAAAGATGAACATGCAATGTAGTCTAATTCAGAAACTTATGCTTTACAAGTTGGAACTGTAACATAATACTGCAGAAACAACCAAAAACATTTGTTATGCAAAAAGTAGAGGTAAAGGTGTAATTGATCACAATACAGTAAACAGATGGTTCAAGAGATTTTCCTCGGATTGCAAGAAAATCAGCAATCAGGCAAGGTCAGTTAGGCCTAAAAGTGTTTCTAAGACTGTGTTCCAAGCCAGACAGGTGACTAGCACTCTGAGAGTATCAGGTGAATTCAGCATCTCACAGTTCAGTGAGGTTTGTCACTTTCACAACCTTGGCAAAAGCATCCGAAGCTGCCAAATCATGCTTCACATTACCAAAATATTGCAAAAAGATTCCTTTGATATGCCGCATAAGTTGTGTGGGAGGTCTAACAGGATATGCACCTATTTGCTAAAGTAAACACAATGCAGGTATTTCCTCAGCAGAAGTGCCACATAAGTTGTGTGGGTGGCATGCTAGACAGGAGGTGTGTCAACGTGCAAGATGTAGGCAGGTGTAACCACAAGGAAAACTGGAAAATTATATAACCACAGAAATTTCAACCAGAGAACGAAGAGCTACTAGATATTACACCGTTCTGGGCACTAGCCTTGTGCCAGACTGCCCAGGGTTGAAAGGTAGAGAAAAACCTGAGCTGTACAAGACTCATATAGGTAGAGAAACAAGGAAAATTTTGATTTGATGCCTTGAGATAGCCTTATGCTAAACTCACAAAAGCAGAGAAGCGAGGAAAAACTAAGATGATTCAATACCTTGAAGTGGCCCTGTACCAGTCTCATGAAAGCAGAACATAGAAGCAGTTCACTGAAGACTTGTATCCTGCCCCCGTGAGTGCATTTTAGCCATTTTTGATTCGCTCTCACTCTACCCATACATACATTTCAAGTAATAAAAAGCAAAAGAAAAGATGCAGTTATGTCTTTGTACCTCAGCATTGTTGTTTTTTCTTTGTCATATACACCAGTTATATATAATTTTATATTGCTTTTTTCCAGGATTAGAGAAATGCAAAATGAAAAATTTAAGCCAAAAATGTCAAGATAAGAAAAGAGAAAGTTTTTCACATCAAATATTATACTTTGTTAATCTCTCAAAAGTGAACAATGATGCTTTTCATCAAGCATATATAAATTAAAAAATGGTTGAAATTGATATAATTTTTTTTTTCATTTTTTTCTATATCATTAAAATAAATGAATGATTTCATATTCTGTTCTTAAAAATGAAAAGATCTGCCATGGAATTCCCATGGGTCTTGATAATTTAATTGATTCTTTTTCTGTATATACTTGTGTAATGAATGACATTTTAAAACCAATTTTGAAGCTTACCTTATTTCTAGACCTAACTTTGCCATAACTTCAATCCAAACTATCCCTATATAGCCTATACCTAAACAAATTCTGTCAGTTAAGATGATAAAGTTTTACTTGACATTGTTTACTATTTATAACACTTGTTCATATGATATCTACAGATATTATAAATATTGAACAAAGTAAAACCTTCATTATTTTAACTAAAAGCCTTTGTTTAGGCGCTAGGCTAGGCTAGACCATATTGTTTATTTACAATATTGCATTGATTTTGATTATATTAAAGTAGTTTGCCAATAGTTTGGGAGACCGGGGTTCAATCCCAGGTTGAGTCATACCAAAGACTCAAAAAAAAAAAAAAAAAAAAAGGTACTTGATGCCACCTTGCTTAACACTGAGCATTATAAGGTAAGGATCAAGGGCAAAGTGGAGCAATCCAGTACCTTCTCCAACACCTCGGTGTAGTAGCTATTGAAAAGAGAGTCTTCGAGTCACCCTTGACTAAGGTCGCAAACTTTACTTATTTACTAAAGTAGTTTTGAGAGTATAAATAAATGTTTAAATGTTTTCTCTTTACATCATTGGATGTTGAAGAAATATTTTTGTAAGATAAAAAAGCTGCAAGTTAGGGGGTCATTCATTACAAGCAACATATGATAAAAACACCTTTTTTGTAGCTAAAAGTCAGGGGCCATACATTACTCAAGTATATACAGTATATCAATATCAACACATATCACTGAATAATCAGAAATAGTAGTCACTAAATTTAATAGCAGAGTTCATTTTGTAAATTAAAAATAAATAAGATTCAAAAGTAACAAAATTTTTTATATGGGCTTACTCACTGAGAATATGCATAAGTTGATTAACACAGCTCTGATCTGCAGCAATGATTGGTCCAATTGTTTCACTTATAGACAAATTGGCAATGAGACGAACTGTCTTGATAAGAACATCTACCATATCTTCAATTTGATAAACTTGTCCATCATCAGTCTTGGTAGGAGTTGTAGCAGGAGATTCAGTCACCTGCAATAGGAGAATGTTATATTCTATAGTGATAGAGATATTACTAAATTTAGAGACACAATCTAATATGCCTTTGATAAGTATCAACATGTGGTAAATTTATTGCAGGTAAATTATTCATGGCTAAATTAGGAATTTTTAAAAAAAGAGCTAAAGGGTTAAGCTGATACAATGAATTTACCTCAGATGAATTTATTGACAATGAATTTACATAGAATCCCTTACATGACCAGTAGACATTTTTTAAGCAGTAATCTTATTTGTATATATAATGTAATTAGAATAACATGGGAGTAAAATTTCACTCAACCCAAAGGTCAAGGTTAGTTTGAATTAAACTTAAAGCTAATTTTAGTTATTTATAGATTCCATACATATGGGTACCTACTGTAGAGTAATGATTAGCAAATTTGCTAAATTACTGAGTTTGATTTTTACTGGTGCTCAATTACTGTGATTTTGTTCCAGATTAAGCTAAGTTGAGTAAATGATTATATGATATAGTAATATATTTAACAGCATGGCCTGACCAGTCTTATAGAGTTCTTTAGTTTTAGATATTATCAGATGGAAAGCAAAGTATTTATTTATTGATTTGTTTAATGGGTTATTTAATGCTGAAACTGTTTCATTGGTCTTTTTTATTTATCTGCAATCATTTGTTTGCACAGTTATATGGCTTCAAGTGTCTTATAATATTCCATAGTAAACAATCATGGCTTCAAGTTACTATTCTTAATACAAATAATTTGCACATATTTATGGTTTCAAGTATTCCTATCAAATACAAATAATTTTCAAACAGATTAATTTGACCCATAGATTGGACCCTAATAGGCACTACTACTCCAGGCCAGAGTGGATCTGCGAGTAATGGCAATGTAGGAGTACTCCACTGTCCCCCAGAGTTCCAGAACTGAATCCTCATAAACCAAAGCATGTCATCAGGTCACATGATTCATGTATGATTACATGGTTTTAATAATGAAAACAATTAAAAAAGTGACCAGCTAACCATGGTGGTGAGTGCAATGAAACATGAGCATAAGTCAGTGTAAAGAAGATTTTGATCCTTTCCATGCAGACAAAGAATCCTCATCTCTAGTTCAACCTCTCAATCACTCTTTTGTGTTTCAATAGTCCTACCACCAGACAAGATCACAAGTTTATAAAGATGAAGAATAACATCATGTTGGTTTATATCAAATTGATGAAATTGCAATATTTTTTTTAACAAATATAAAGATTTCATAGCCAATATGCCTAATCATAACATATTCATTCCTAGAGTCTTTTGTTTTATCAAACAGAAAATTAGCTTCATCCTTCAAATCTCGATGATTTGGGATTAAGGAATGATAATTTCCAAAACTAGTTGGAAATTTAGAGAAGGATTGAGGTGTGACATGATGGGTGGCATTCATTTCTGTGCGTGTGGATAAGTGCTTGTCAGAAGATTCCTTTGTTTGTTTTGGCATGAAACCCACACAAAGGGCTTGCACGTGAGATCTCCCATGAGACCGGAAGAAGACAAGGGAAGAAAGGAGGCAAAGTGGACAAAACAAACCAGTCAAAAGAAGTCAGGGGAAGCTGACAGTCGAGAAAGGCGGCTGCTAGAACCTGTGGACTTTGGCCAGGTTGGCCAATGTGAGAAAATGAGTCAGCATTCCTAGTGGCTTGTGGGAATTTTGCTCAAGTACATGCTCGCATTAGCTCACAGAATGCTAGGAAAGTGTCACAGACTTCTCCCTTCTTGTGCTTGGAGTTAACTCAAGCCCGTGATTGTTCTTTTCTTCCATCCTCTCGGTTGTGTATGTTGTGGGTTGTGTGTCCGTAAAGAAATGTGAAATACCCCTGGCCGGGGATGAGAAAAACCACTAGACAATTCTGATGGCTATGAGTATTTTGGATGGTTGAAATAGTGGGGGGGGTCGGCCGGCAATGTATTGTCACAAGTGTTTGGGTGTTCAATTATCTTTATGATGATGATTACCAATCATATTTTCATTTTCAGCATTTTATTATCTTGATTATGACATGTTTTATTACCTAAGGTTTTCACATATCTTCTGACAAAAGGAATTTCCCATTTAACTCTTAGCTACCTTTTGGGTTTGCAAATATAGAACTATTTCTTCCCAATGAATAAATTTTAAAATATGTAAAATATTTTTCAAAATAGAAGATAAAATAACCTATATTTTTCAAAAAAATTTAAATCTATACATGTTTAAAATAAAAAATTATAGCAATATTCTTATGTGAAAAAAATCAAAATGTCCTTTTTTTAAGTAACACCAATTTTGATTTTAAGGTTCTCACTCACCATCAAAATTAAGATCATCCCATCCATGATAAAAAAAAAACTGAGAGTGAATTCTACATTAAATACACAAGTGTGTATGTAATTAATTATTTTTCTTTTTATAATTCATAGTAATAATATTCCTATAAAATAAAAAAGAGGTACTTCAAATTTTGTTCTGGAGACATGAATAGACATGAAAATATATTGCACATCTTCAAATATTGATTACTGATAACCTGGTTTTTCAGAATTTCTATCAACCTCTTCAAATTATTCAAGGAGCATTACTTTCAAATAGTATCTAATAGATATTGTTTATAATAAAATTCTGCAGAAGAACTCACCCCAAGACTTCTATCTATATAAAACTTTAATACTTTCTGTAACATGGGTAGAGCATTCTTTTCCTGGAACAAAAGGTTACGAGCAGTTTCATTTTTTGCTGTTAGGTTACCAAGGACAAAGCAGATTCTCACCACAACATCCTGTTAAAGAAAGAAAACAATGCAGAGATAATAAAAACAGTTGCGATGGGAATTAAATAGAAATAACATTTTCAATATATTATCTCTTTGGGTTTTTTTTTAAAATAAACTTTTAAGTAATTCAAAAATTTGTACTTTTCAAACAAACAAAAAAATGGTGAAGGGACTGCATCAAATTTAGCTGGGGGCAGTTTAAATGTACCTCCTGGTTTTTCACTGATCACGTCTGTGTTTGTATTTACTCTTCCAGCCTGGCCAATGGGGGCCTGTGCTTTTTGTTTAAGTTCCACTGGCTTTTTGAATGTGGGTGTTGAGTCCATTTCAATTTTAAATTTGTTTTTAGTTTCTATTGGGAGATTTGGAGTTGGTTCTTGATTTTTTTTCTTTTTCCTTTGATCTTGAAGTTGATCTATGACTACTTTTTGTGGCTTGTGTTTCATTTTTTGGGGTAGGATTTGTTGTTTCATTTTCTGTTGGGTTGTCTTTGATATTTATTTTTTTATGAAGTCTCTTTTGGAGATTTATGGTGTCTGTTTTGATGTGGATGGTTGTTTCATCAGAATCTTCTGTAGTTGTTTCAACAGGATCTATGTCCATTGAGCTGAATCTGTTGGATAATGGGATTGGTTCATTTATTAGGGTTTTTTGTTTAGTTTGGATTTTTCCTTTTCTTTGCTTAGGGTTTTTTTTCCTGATTTTGGTTGTGTGTAACATATTCGTCTGGAACTGTTGAAATGTATTCCTTGATTGTCTCCTTTGTGATCATTTTTAGTATTTCTATTAGATTTTTTAATTTGTTAATCAGTTTGTTCAGTCCTTGTTTTGGTTTTGTATCTTCCTTTTCCTCGTTTCCTTTTTTAGTTACATATGCATAACTAAGTTGTTCTTGTGTTTGTTCTATTTTTCTAGCCTCAGGGAAGATGTTTCTGGCGTATTTTATTTCTGTAATTCTTTTTTCCACATTTCACATTCCCGTGAATAAGCAGGGTGTTCTCCTGTGCAGTAGATGCAGTTAAAAGGAATTTTTGCATTCTAATTCTGTGTGATTTGAGTTTCCACATTTTGCACATATTGATGGTCTGGTGCATTTATTTTTAGGACGTCCATATTTCTGGCATCTTAGAGGGTTTGGTATGTAAGTTTCTATTTTTGTATTTATGTAACCTATTCTAATGCTGGTTGGAGTTGCAGATTTATTAAATGTTAGTATGTATGTGTTTGTGTCTATGGTTCTTGTTTCTTTGCATATGGAGATTCTCCTTAGATCTGTTATGCCTTGTGGTTTAAGATGTAGTCTTATTTCTTCAAGGGAACACGATGTGAGGTCTGGGGATTTTATAACTCCTTTTGAGAAGTTTAGGGTTGGATGAGGGTATGTTTTTATGTTTAGTTTTCCAAATTGTTTCCATTTTAGTATTTTTTGTTTGTTTTTGATTTGTTGTTTGTATAATAATGGTGTTGTTCATAGCTTTTTTGATATTTATTGGTTTACAGTGTGTTTCTATTGTTTTTTGAATTAGGAATGGGGATAGTTTGGTGATTGGGGTTTCTTCTATTGATTCAAGTACTATGAATTGATAGAAGTTTTCATCCATTTCATTTTCACTTTCTGATTCTGTGAGGGGTCTTTTCATTTTTTTTGTTTTTGCTTGGGTTATATTTTCATAGGCCATAAAGAAGGTCTGAGTTTCATTGACTATGCTCCCCACCCACCACAGAGTCCCACATGGGGATGTGCCTAGGGGGAAACCCATTTGCCTAGTAACATCAGGGCTACATAGTCAATATACTCATGCTGGTGGTAAACAATTCAGTTTTGTTCCTGGGTTTTCATTCCCAAGATAGAAAGGAGTATAGGTTTTTCCTCAGCATGATTGACCCTACAGTCATCACCCTCTAATTCAGATTTTTGCAAAAAACTGAAAGAGGGCAGACATGACCAGCCGATTGACCAGCCTCTTCGACCGCCCGTCTAGCCCAGTAAGGGCCAAAGTGGAGTGTTGCAAGTCACATGACCTCTTTGATTGCCAGATCAAGGACTGCTCAGCCACCAGGATCCTGTCCTTAAGCATTACAGGTCACCACCCATGGCCAACAGGTAGCCTCATTGGGGAGGGGTACCCTTCTGCAGAGGTGCAGTTGGCATATTCTACAGCCCCAGCCGACTGGGTGGAACTTGTTTGGGTCTATGATTCTCAAATAAAAGTTCATAAGCCATTAAACAATATTCTTAATTGACACTATTTCCTGATGTCAATTAGTTCTTTGAGGAAGAGCGGGCTTCTACTCATAAAATTCACAGGACACATTTACTCCTACTAATCTTAATTAAAAAAAGAAAATTGTAAAAATATCTATTTTATTTATTTTATTTTTTTTTAGTAAATGGATTTTATAAGCATACATTAAGTGCCCTTACCTGCCGAGCAAGATGTTTATCCAGTACTTTTAGTAAAGTTTGATATGAAGTTTTTTGATCAGCCAGGACAATGCAGCAATCTGTATGAAGACTCACCTTGCTAACAAATAAAATATTTCAGAATAGAAATAAAAGACATGCAGAAGAAAATCAACATACAAGGATTTTACAAGGGGACAAATGTCGATGAACATGTCTAGAATAAAAGATAATCCAACAATATTTATGTTAAGTTTACACATCTTTCATTTCAGTTATTTTATCAACTAAATTTTATATACTGCATAAGGTTTCCTGTTTTTTATTTTTCTATTAGTTCACATAAATTTTTTTTTCATCCCTGCAGCCTGTCCTTAATTTGTTTTCTGGTCTATCAGGAAGAATATTAACAATCTCATTGATAAATAACATAAATTAGTATGTGAAGTTACAAAAGTACTAAGTTTTCAGAGCAAAAGTTGTTAGAATTCCTGCCTTCTTAGAAAACCAGTAGCATTTAACACCACACAAGACAGTTTACAAAAATAATTTTCTACAATATCATATAATCTTAGTATTAATCCAAATCAAAAAAGAAACCAACAAGTTTTACCTGAATATTCTGGAAATATTAAGGATAAGATCAGCATCATCTAGGTAAAGTTGCATTGTGTAGCAGAGGGCAGAGATGAGACTGGAAGTGAGGAGACGCTGGCGACTGCTACTTGCATCAACAAGGTTCCGTAGACAGGCTGTCAACTACTCAATGGCAAACAAGTTATAAAAAGTTACCATATTTCTGAAGAATTTGACCATTTTCATGTATTTGATATAACTTTTAGCATCTATTTTAAAAAAAAATTAGACTAATTGGCATTTTTTTTCCCACAATAGTTCTCTGATATTTATCAGTCTCCTGATGTTTTTTTAATGACTAATTCTATTTGTCTAAACTCAAACCTTTCTGTTCAGCAAAAATATTGTTAGAATACAAAAATTAAAAGGGAAAAATAAATTGCTCACTATATAATCAATCCCAATACTAAATTTTATAAAAAAGTTGGAATAATCATAAAGTTTATTTCATGCTGAAAACAAATTTTTATGGAAGAGAAATTCCAATAGATGTAATATTGCAGAAATAGTTGCAATATTCACAATGACTGGCATGATAAAAATTGTGGTATGACCTGTGGGTCTTTTGAAGGTAAACATTTAATAAACTAAGTAAAAGTGTACACTTGTATTCCTTTCTATAGAGGCATGGTGTAGTGGTTATCATAATAGGAAGTTACCAGAGATTGTTTTCATCTAATAGTGCTTATACTCCTGGAAAAGCTATGAATCCAACTATTTTCTCTCTCCAGCTATGGGTAAATAGTAGAACAGAATGAGCTCTTTAAGTTTGATATGGCAACTAGTCTGGAAGAAAACTGAATTCAAATCAGACCTGGAGAGGGTTGGTTGTTTGAGTTTTATGGCATATCAACCCTTGTAGGTTATTTAATGCCAAATCCTGTTCATACATATATATATTAAATATATCATGATGATTTGTAAATGCATATTTTGTAGATAACATTTTTAAATGGGCCAGAGTTCATTTGTTTACACACAGTTGAATAGTTTTAAGTATTGCTATCTTAAACTAATAATTCAGTTTAACATTTGTAATTATTTGCACACAATTAAATGGTTAAACAACTCTATTTGATCCATAGACCAAATAGAGTTGTACTACCACTCCAGGACAGAGTGGACCTAGGAGTAATGGCAATAAAGAGGTACTCTACTTTTCCCAAAGCTACAGGACCAGATCTTCACCTATAAGACATTTTAGTATTATATCCAGAACACTTTTTTTTTTAGGGAGGTGGGGGGTCTTAGCCCTCTGCAAAGATGCAACCAGTGTATTCTACAGCTCCAGCCAACTGGGCTGACCTAGAGAGGGATAGGCTCCACCAGTCTATTCCTGCCCAAGACACTATATGAGTAGTGCCCCACAACCAAACCAAATTACAGGATATCCCTTTCACATATAAACTTTGACAATATTTCAAAACATCTATAAGATAATTTAAAAAAAAAAACAAAAAAAAAAAACAGGTTTTCCAGTTTAATTGTCATATACTAACATCACTACAAGATCAGTTATTTAATTACATATTGCTTCAAATATCATTTATTTAGTTAAAGAAAACTGACAAAAAATTCTGTAGCCAAAATAAAAATATGGATTTATCAAAAATTTGGTTTATTTTATTGTCTGTTTTTTGAAAATTTCAAAATATTTTTAGCCATTCTTCTTTAAGAAGCAAACAATTTATCAATAATAAAAG
This sequence comes from Sepioteuthis lessoniana, assembly GCA_963585895.1. Taxonomy (NCBI): domain Eukaryota; kingdom Metazoa; phylum Mollusca; class Cephalopoda; order Myopsida; family Loliginidae; genus Sepioteuthis; species Sepioteuthis lessoniana. The sequence goes on from OY757930.1 coordinate 48,498,793, forward strand.
ATTTAAAAAATGAGTGATAAATATATATCCTATCTCAGACACTAGAAACAAATAACATTTATCGAGACACATTTTTATATGAAAATAGTGCTGTTCTTATCATTCCATGGATTGATATATTTTTAAAATAGTTGCTTACATGATTAGTAAAATGAACTTGTAAAGCAGTGGATTTGTCTACAAACAGATATACTTTTTGTATAATTTGATTCAATCAGAAAGAATAAAAACAGGGAGAATGTTATCTTTGGATTCAATCAATCATAAAATTCAGTTGTTTTTGTTGATAACTTTGTTTCTAGAATTTAAAGATATCAAATCATTTATATATTGATATCTAGAAATTGTTTTTATTTTTATTCATATCAGTAAGAAATATTTTCTTAAATTTATCTTGATTTGATCTATATTTTATAGTTTCCTCAAAATAAGTTTCTGGATTTAAAAAATATTGGGTAGAAAAAATGTTTTATATAAAGAATAGTATAAACTATGCAGGTTGATTGCAAAAAAAAAAAAAATCTTTCTGGAGATTAGTATACATAAAAAAAGAAAAAGACAAAACACAGCTTCATAATTTGATAGGAAATATACAAATTAATTACTAAAAAGATCCATCTTTAACATTCTACTGATTTTTTTTTTTTTTACTTTACCACAGAGATCAGTTCTACAATCTTGATTACACATTATAAAGACAAATAATTGGTACTTACTTGTACTAAAAGATTTCCCAACTGCTCACAATTACAACCAGAATTATTGGAACTCTACAAGAGAAAATGAAGAATAACTATATAAAACTATAAAGATTACTTTTTTAACACTTATATTAAATATCATTTATAACACTTTCATATTGCAAAATTTACACATATAAGATCTACTGATAAGTGGTTTTTGCTCTCACATAAAATATTTCTTGTAAGATAAGTTCACAAGTTCTACCTATTTGGCATTAGAAATTGAACTGAATCAAGGTTCAGGAAAAACACTTTGGTAATTTGAAACCATTCTACTAAGAGAAGATTACTTGAAATAGGATAATGGTTAGTAAGTTAGTTGAGCAGACCATTGATCATGAGTTTGATTCCCACTGGGTGCTGTATATTCCTGGTCTTGTTCTAAACCAAGCAAAGCTTAGTAAACGACTACTTAGAGAGTAATCTTTCAATAGATTACAAAAAGAAAAGAAGTTCTATCCCACTGCACTCTAGTTTCTATTTGCTTTTAAGTAAGTTAATGTTTAATTACAGACTTCATAAATCATGGCAGCATATTAACCAATAAATTATATGTTCAGTTAAACCTGCTAGTTATTAATTCATTCTTATTATAATTATTTTATGACACCATTATTCAAGTATTAAAGGGTGGAAAATTTAATAAATTCTTTTATGAAACTTCTACATTTCCAGACTATCTGAATTTCATCCAGTTAGTTATTACCTATAATTAACAGCCTGTAAGATTGTTAAATAACAGATTACCACATTTTACATTTTTCAGCCAGATACCAATGATTAAGGAGCCCATGAGCATAGGAAGCTCATGGTTCTCAGGGTTAAATAGTTTATAGTTAAGTTTATTCACTTAAACTGTTAAGCTTGGTTTATTTAACAGCATATCAATCTTTCATAGGTTATTTAATGCCAAAATTTGATTCATATGTAAATGTTCGATAATAATCATAATTATCTATATTTTCAATGTTTCATTGCAATCATTTTTTATTCATTATACAGTTTTTATTTGTCTATAATATCAAGTATTCCTATCAAACACAAACAGTTTATACACAGTTACATGCTTTCAAGTTTTCCTATCTAATACTAATAACTTATACATGATTATATGATTTCAAGTAAATATGCCTATTTTATAATAATCATTTATTTGCTCACAATTATACGGTTTCAAGTATTCCTATCTGATATGAAAAATGTGCAAGCAGTTATATGGTTTTAAGCATTACTATCCAATACTAATAATTTTCAAACAAATCTATTTAACCTATAGATGGGACCTTAACAGGTACTACCACTCCAGGTCAGAGTGGATCTGATAGTAATGATAATGAAAAGATGAATTCACATTACCCAGGGCTCCAGAACTGGAACCTCATCACCATAAGCAGTCTAATGTCAAATCCAAGACAACCCTTGGAGAAGGGAGTCTTCCCCCTCTACGGAGGATCTACTTGGCATATTCTCAGCCCCACTGACAGGGTGGCACTTAAACAATCTGCACACACAAATAAAAATGTGAATTAAACAAACAAAAAATTATATGCTATAAAAAGTGAGTTTACTCAATTTAAATAGGGAAGAAAAAATTCAGTTTTCAGTGACAGAATTAAACATACAATATTGTCTATTAAAAATAGTATGAAATTATATTTTGTAAAGGTATCAATGGACAGAGGCAAATAAAAGAAAAGAAAATGACTTTAATCAAAACAACATGATAAAATATTAATTTACCAACCATGTGACTATGTGTACCATTATTTTAATATATTTATTTAATCACCATGAGCGCTCCACTATTTATAGCCTTGCTTAGTAAATATTTAAATGAAAGCTTTAAACAGTGAACTCTAGAATGAAAATCTTAAATGTTATAAGAGATTTTAGTGATTTGGATTTGAATGTTCTCTATATATATTGTTTTTATTTTTGTCAATGGAAAATCTTCAGAAAGTTCTTATGAGAGAAACCTGCCTTAAGTACAGTTTGGCTAAAAATCAAGTTAGTAACAATCTTTTCAGTTATACAGGCCTACACATTGATTCTTATATATATTGATTTCAAATGGTTGTATCTTCAGTGTTTTTCCTTCACAGATAACCAGTTTTGTCAGTATAATAAACTCACTTTTACATTCATGCATTATATTTGAATCTATTAACAATACCAAAATATATAAAATACAAAAATAAAACAAAAATAAACAAACCAGAAAATTCAATAAATATTGAACTCTTTTCTACATAGAACTATGTACTCTAATAAATCAATAATTACTGCAGTATTGATGGATTCCAAGAGATGAGTGAGTGTTTCAATACAATTTTTCTGGACAAGTTCCTTCATAATAACGTTACTACCAGATAAAAGTTTCAAAGCCCCAACACAGTAGATCAATGCATCAGGACAAGAAGCAGGTTCAGCTGCTCGAATAACTTGCAATAGTTGGTCTGAAAAATAAATAAATGAAATTAATAAAACAAAGAATACAGAAAAATTACAAATATTTTATTAATAAGGCTAATGTACCAAACAGCTAGTGAAGATTTTATAAGAACTTGACTGACTGCTGAAGAGAAATGCTTTCCATCCAGTTTAAAATAAATTTTCCTTGTAGAAAAAAGAATTTTATTGTGATGATTATGAATTTTCCATTAAAAAAAAAAAAAAAAAAAAAAAAAAAAAGGAAAAACTGGTTTCAAATGAAAATAAAAACCTAGAAATATACACTTTGCCTTGTTCAAGTTGATTTAATTATTAATCATAATATCCATTAGATTTGAAATGCAAGAGATTTTGTAATGGTTATCGTCAGAGGAAATGGACACAGAAACACGAGTTCAAATCCTGGACGAGACTGATGGCATTTCACATAGCACTAGTACCCTTGGGGAAAGGTATGAATCCAATTATTCTCCCTCCAGCTATGGGTAAATAGTAGGGCAGACTGATTTCTTCAGCCTTGGTAAGGCAACTAGTCTAGAAGAAGGAAAACTCTGAATTCAAACCTGTTAAACTCCGCTTAAAAATTGACCTTGTGCCATATCCTGCCCGAGCAGAGGGGTTGGTAAATATGGCAAGAGATTTTTCTTATTATAAAAATTATGTTAATAACAAATCAAAATGATCTTCCACTGTTTGTAAGAGAACTATAATCTTTAAAATTACCAGCAAAAAAAAAACAAACAAAAAACCTTCTTCATGTTACTTTTTAATGATATCAAATCATTAAGTGCATTTGAGTATAGTAATTAACTTCCAGTAAAGAATTTCTAAAATAGTAATTTACGAAGCTCTTTGCTTCGATGTGGCAAGAATTTCTAAAATAAAAAAATTTTTTTGTTTAAAAATCTCTATAATGCTATTGTGGTGATATTGGACAGTAATTGTATGTAATTTGCATATGAAGAATGAGATAGTTAAACTAGAGAAAAAGAGGGGATATATACAAAAATGAGGGAACCTCAGGTAGTGTAATGGTTAGCAAGGTTGACAAGCAAAACTGCAAGAGTGAGTTCGAATCTCATTGGGTGCCCCATTCATTCGGCCTTGTGCCACATCAAAGCAAAGAGCTTTGTAAATTACTATATACAAAAATGAGGGCACTGAACTTATAGACTTGAAATAGGAGGATTTACTTGACAACATTTACTCAACATAACAGCCATCATCATTACTACTACAACAACTACTTTGCATTACTTTTAGTGATTAATATTTAAACAGTATTATTCCTATGGTATTATCTACAAGATAATTATACCAAATACTGTACAGAAAGTAAAGAGTTAGATATCTTAAGGATTTTTAATGTATTATTCATGAGTCTTCAAACTGAACAAAAGTTAGATTAACAGACCCATTTATAGGAAAACAAAGAGATAAAAACATTTAAGACTTACCCAAAATATGACCTTTCAAAAACAAAGGATCATTCTGTTCATTCCTGCTGACTTTAAACACCAACTTACAGGCATTTAACAAATTTTTTCCATTTACTTGAAACTGTGAAAAAAAAAATTAAGGAAGCTCAATAATTGAGTAACTAATATACAAACTGGTCAGATACAAACTAAAGATAATTGAAAACCAGAGGTTTTATCATGATATATAAAAGATGAAAAACAAACAATTAAATTAATATGGCATAAAATAAAAAGACATTACATAGATTTCTGCACTACTTGGATGCTAACTAAACAGCTGGAGAAGAAGCTAGACAGCAATTACACAAGACTGCTTCGAGCAATATTGAACAAGTCCTGGTAGCAACACCTCACAAGGTACCAACTATATTGCCACCTGCCTCCCATCACGAAAACTATCCAAATTAGATGAACCAGACATGCAGGACACTGCTGGAGAAGCAGGGATGAGCTCATAAGTGATGTACTTCTATGGACCCCCACATATGGCCAGGCAAAAGCAGGACGACCAGCTCGAACATACACTCAGCAGCTATGTGAGGATACGGGATGTAGCCCTGAAGACTTGCCAGAGGCGATGAACGATAGGGAGAAGTGGCGAGAGAGGGTCAGGGATATCCGTGCTAGCGGCATGACATGATAACATAGATTTCTGAGATGCTTTTCTAAGCTAAAATGATACTCATGAGAATAGTCAACAAATGAAGATTTAATTAAAAACTAATTGTTTATGCGACCCATGACATCACTGATAAGATCTATTAAAAATATTTAAAATTTACATTCAAATCATTACATATATAGTGACACAGCAGATTTATAAAATATATAACAGAAGCAAATACATGCTAGAAAATTTTATAGTACATTAAAACAAACAGCAAATATAATAACAATTAAAAACCTAAACATTTAATACCTATCTATGTTCTTCTAGAAAACTTAGGCAAAATATTAACTTTAGAGATCTGTCACAAAATTAGAAAGAGCGATCCCCACAACAACAAAAATCTTTAAGAACCCTAGTCTTGATTTTGGTGCAAAAATAATACATTAAGTTGATTATAATAAGTCAATCAAATTTGATTTGACAATATTTTTTACATTAATTAGTGTCTTTTGGAATTTTAAAATTTGATTGCCAAAAAATTAGACATATTTAATCATTCCTTTAGTATTTCTACATTCTGCAAAATATTCAAAATAAGATTGTACTATACAAATAAATCCTTGTTAAGGAATACCTGTCTTGTCAACTCATTTCAAAGATAAATAATAAAATACATGGTTTTTGATTAATTATAAAATCAATGGAAGGTATAAAGAAAAAAAAGTCATTATTATGTTGATTATTAAAGCATTCTGTGTAGGTCATTCACAGGGTCATGAATGATCAGATATCAATTTAGTAAGGTTAGACAATAAAGTAAAATTTGATAACCAAACACCAAGTTTTGCAATATTTAGCCAAAATTAGTTTCAGCAACTTTTGGTATAAAATCTTTATAATATACATTACAATTCAGGGAGGGAAAAAAGTGATGTTTTAGTGGTCAGGAATTAATGCAATATAACATACAATTAATTCAACAGAATAGGATCAATAATATATGGAGGTTGGCTGACAAAGAGACTCTCATAGAATGAGGTTTATTTTTCAATGGTCTCCCTAGTGGCCCACACACTTCTTCAATCAGTGTTGCAGCGCTTGGATTCCATTTGTCAAAAATGTCATCAACAGCAGATATGACATTGTCAGACAATGAAATTTTCATTCCCCCTTCATAAAAATCAATATAAGATAATTTCCAACAAATAAAAACCTTCCAGTTCAAATAAACAACTGGTTTATTGCTATTGCAGTATTTTTACATCATGAAAGCAATCAACTTACAGACAAGATAAGCTGTGACAATGACAGCAATACAGCAGGATGATCATAATCCAGCAGTTTAAATACAGCCTTTAAGATAACAGAGCGTTGTGTGCAGTTTCTTGCCAACAGATTTTCTCTCTCTAATAAAGTATACAAGTTTTCAGCAACAATCAGCATCTGGTCTGCAGATTTTTCTGCAAAAACAGGAATGAAGTATATAAAGAGATCTGACATCTGTTATTTCATTTTTTAAAAGTTAAGACATTACAACCAATCTAAAGTAATTAAATTATATAATGCATCTAGTATGGAATAAGTTCAGACTAAACCACCTATAATTTGCAGTAACATTTTGACTCTCTATTTAGAAATCTATATTTAGTGGAATGTTATGCAATATATCATCAATATTATATATAATTGCTAAAATTCTTTAAGATATTTCATGATTGTCAAATGGAAATTTCAAAGAGAAAATATCACTGAACAAGAATTAAAAAACTAAATTCCTTACAGAAGGTTTTTTTTTAAATCATTTAATGTATATGATTGCCAAATAAGTGACTCATTTAATACAGAAAAATAAAAATTTCATTTTGAAATGACAAATTCCTATATGTAACTTGTTCTATTAGCCAGGCTACCAAAAATATAAACATATATACAATCTTAAAATTGAAGTTGATAACTTAAAAAAAATTCTTTGTTTACAGTTAAGCTATGAAAATTATTATTTCCTTTAAGGAATCAAATTTGCTTTAAATATTTTACATAAAAAAAAAAGATATTTTATTTTCAATGTAATTATCCAACTTGCAAACCAGCTTAAAAATTGCCCTTGGAAAACTTTTTGGAATACAGTTCAAAATATTTCACTTCTGAGGTTTTAAGTAAAATAACTTTATAGCAAATACAAGGTGTTTCAGAAAAATCAACATAATTTCAGTTAAGCCTGTTTAGTTTAATTTACATTACATGTTTTAAAACATGCTGTATATTCAAAACATTAACAAAACCAAAAAGATTACTTCATATCATATAGATAATATAGTAAAACTTACTTTCTTTCAGCAATGCCAAACTTTCCAATAGTGGGTTGATATGTTGTTCAAAAAATGTATCTTCTATAAGTTCATCATTAGCATCTATAAAACAAACAAAAGATATAAAATTAATTATATACAAACCTAAACTAAAATTATATGTGTTATTAATTCATATATACAAAAGTAAATATATTATGGTTAGGGGCAGCCTAATGAAGAAAAATATAGAGTTGCTCACATTCAAATTGTAAAAGAACAGTTACTTTTTCTGGGGACAACACCAGAAAGGGATTGGCAGCCATGACAGATGTGGTGATGACATATTGACATCATTTGGTCATAACAAGACTTGAGGTTAGTGACTGTTTTTTGGTTTGAAGCATTTCTCTACCTTACTTTAAATAAACTCTTGTTAAATTCCTAGCACCCAGGTCTGTGTTTTCATTCAGCATTCTTGAATTATTTGATGATTTTTTTCATATTTTTCGCTGATTATATTTTATCATTCAGTTTGGTAGGGCTTTGAACTATTCGAGGCTCTTAGTTCAGGTGCATAGTCATTGGGTGTAGTTTTACGCTCACATGCAAAGGATATAACAATCACCATTTGTCATAATAAACCCCCAGACAGGAAATGGGGCTGGAGTGGGGATGATGTCCTGCCCAGAAGAGATGATCCTGAGAATATGAGGATTTTGAAAAGACACAAGTTGGATTTTGACCATTGAAAGATGTAGTTGTGTATTCGAAAGTTGAGACAAGAGTTGGGTTTTTGACCGTTGAGGCATGCAGTTCAGTTTCTCAGATCTCTACCAACAGAGATCTTAAACATCACAAGATGTGCCGCATGTTGGGGTGGGGTCAGCATAGTATGGTTAGCAAAGAATTGTGTCTCTCTCTCCTCGTGTCGCGATGGACCGAAGCTAAAAATTAATAAACCCGTTTGTATCTGAAACAACAGAGTCCACCTGCATTTGTATTTGCATATGTATATGTATCTGTATTACTGTTGTGATTGATATCGTTATGGCTGTAGTATACAGCAAGAAGATATAGGCCATAGATTTGTATATAAATAAATGTCTATGTATGCACCTTACAGATGTAGATAAATATACATAAAAATTTGAGGTCTGTACAAATGAGACTATCATTATAAACTTACTTGCATGACTACTGCTCAACTTCTGTTTGCCTCCATTGTTACTGCTCTGTTTACTGGGTCTTGAAACACTGAAACAATATTCAAAATGACTTAAAATCTTTTTCAATTTTGCATTAACTTTCTTTTAAAACTTGCAAGACTTAATATTTATAAAGCAAAGCATCTCTAAGTTGTTAATTACCTTTGAAAATAGCATAATAATCAAAATCTTAAAGTTAGGTTTTATCTCTTAAGAAATTTTCTTTAGTAGAAAGTTTAAAGGTTCAGTGGTTTCCCATTTTCTATTTCATTCATAAATCATTGTCAAAGTCTCTTGTCCCTGGCCCTTTATCATATTGCTGAGCATCATTTTAATTCAAACTCATTATGGCTTACTTTATGCTAAAATTTGATTTATTTCTACATGCTTGATTACTGTAATAACTATATTTTCAATGTTTTATTGAATTTCTTAAAAATATTTCTCTATAATCATTTTTTTGCATAAAGTTATGGTTTCACATATTCCTATCCAATAGTAATCATTTTCAAACGGATCTATTTCTTATAGATGGGACCCAAACAGGTACTATTACTTCAGGTCAGAGTAGACCTAGAAGAAATTGTAATAAAGAGGTACTCCACACTCTCTAGATGCAGTTTAGTGTCATAACAGACAACAGAGTGAATTTTCAATCATTTACTGAGTTTTTGGTATAATATATATATAGTGTGTGTGTGTGTATGTATGTAGGGGTAATTTCTATCAACATAGAAATGGAATCAGCAAACCAAGTTCAAAGTCCAACTGAAGTTGTATGCATTCACTTCATACTAATACTCTTGAGAAAGGTCTGAAGCTACTTATTCCTCCAGGTATGAGTAAACAGCAGACACCCACTCTAGGAGAAAAATAACTCTGAATACAAATCTCCTGCCAACATATAATGGGCCAGCATAGCTGTATAAAACTCATGACTCCCCATGGCTTATGCTGACCTTAGTAAATTGAGATAAAGGCTGATAAGATAAATTGGACACACACACACACACACACACACACACATTTGTAGTCTATAAGAATCCATATTTTGAGCTAACATTAAGAAAATATTTTTTAAAATTTCTCTAAGCTTTATGTATAAAATCACTACCTAGTCTATGAAAACTTTATATATTTTGCTCGCTGTTTCAAAATTCAACACAAACATATGGGAATTTCTTTTGAGGCAACCTACCTTTTGTTTGTCACTAAAGCACAAGGCATCCTAGCACTGAGAGCTTCGGTGGAAGGATCTTTTTCACTTTTTTGACTTTTGTCTCCAGGAGAATAGTCAAGGCGAGAATTCCTGGGCAAACTGTTGGAATGTTTTGTATGCTTTTCAGTATTCAAGGAATTAGGACGATGTGCTGACGCAAGAAGAATTACAGACATAAAAATGTTTTTTTAAAAATAACATTTCAGACATTTCCAAAACTTATAATGGATTCTTCATTGTGAAGCAAATTTAGCAAACCATTACAATGGATGCAAATTCAAACTAAGTGAAAGGTTCATTACATATTTTTATGGGACATAATGTGTTCAAAGGTATATATATATATATATATATATATATAAGCAATCAAAGAAATTGCATACTTAAATATTGAAAATTTAATCCACTTCTAAAATAATTGGAAAATTCTATGAAAAAAAAAAGGGAATTCCCACTCCCATATCAAAAAAAAAAAATTCTGAAAATACTGACCAGCTTCTCCATTTCGGCTATCACCAAATGGCCCTGTAATTAATTTAGAGTGAGGCCGAGATCCCTTGTATCCAGGAGGTTTGGTTTCTTCTGGGGGTGGTTTGGGAGATATCAACTTTGCTTCTAATTCAGATGGTAAATTTAGGGCCTAAAAAATTAGTAATAAAAAAAAAAAAATCATTAATTGAGTTAAACTGACTAAAAAAACAAAAAAAGATTTAAAAAAAAAAAAAAAAACAAAAAAACACAAAGCTTATAATATAATCCAAATAGAAATCAATTATATAAAATAACACATTTTACATACTTCAAATGTCCTCTCTTTTCATCAACACAAAAACTATATTAAAAAGTTTGCACTATTTTATTTATGTTAATGATTATTTAGCATAAAACAATAGTTATGAGGGATGCTGAAAAGTTCTCAGTCCAACAAAAAACAGAATAGAATTTTTATTTGGATGGTTAAAGAAAATCAACAAGTTGAATTAGGGTTGAATATGTGGAATAGCATATATTTCATGGATTAAGGTCATTCCTTTCTTAGTTCAACTGGAATTTTTCAGCAACTCCTCATGCCACTTTGTGCTTTCTATAAATAAGATGAAAAAATAAATTCATTTGGTTAATTGATCGAATATGTCAAATGTTCATCTGTATAATAGCCTGCTTCATGACTAAAATAATTATATAATTTCCACTGGTGAAGTGGAGAGTCTTCAAGCCTTGGTAAAAGTCAGGATCTTGAATGTTGATTTTCAAAATATGAAAATACTGCCTATAATCTTCCTATCTCTGTTTACACCACTGCCATTACCCACATCTAGGCTTAGTAAACCTCTTAAATATATTAGAAGGCATATTACTCTTAACAACAAAATCAACTATTCAAATTTATCAACCATATCTTTTAAATCTTTTTTTTTAAATCTAACAAATTTTTGTACATAGCTTATAAAAATTTACCAAATGACCATCTATCCACACACTAAACCTTTATTATTTTTTACCTAATTTCAACCAAATCTTTAAGAATCATCAGGATCATTCTTGAAAAGATTTTAAACTATATTCAAAGTTACTTATTTTTTTTTTTTTTTTACTCCTCAAAATGAAACTATATATGTCAATAAAACATTAAGTAATCCTAAGGTAGCCATGATTTGGAAGGGAAGTAACTAAGTGTTATGAATTTGGACCCTAGGGATAGTCAAATTCATATTTTACTCATAAATATAGACTCCCTATCTATCTCTATCTCTCTCTTTTTCACCCTCTCCCCCTTTTTGTTTCCATTGCAAACCAGCAGAAGTAGACGAGAAGTCGGAAGAGTTGAATTCAGGTCAAGAAGGTGTGCTGACCGATTGACAGTCAAGTTTCCCTAATATGGGTATATGAACTGGCAAGCAGCTCCTAGCAACAAGCAACCTATTTGAAGGCTAAATGCTGATTGGCCAAGAAGCCCACGTGATAAGAGGCAGTGGGAAGGTCGAATCTGCAAAGAAGAAAAATCAGACAAGTCAGTTGGCCAAGGGTTCCCTTAACAGACAGATGTGTCTGTAATGCAAAGAGTAAATGGTCTTCCCAGGCCAGTTCATGTGGGGAAAATCAAAAGGCTGGCAGAAAAAGGATAAGAACCGTGTAATTATTTTGTTCGTTACTGACAGTGAAAAAAACCAAAGAACAAAAAAACGATTTGAAGATGTACCCAGAAAGAAAGAAAGAGAAATTAACGGTCAGTGAAATGCAACACCAGAAAAGAAGAGAGAGACATATATGTATTAAAAAAAGATAAAAGAAAAGGAGAGAGAGAGAAGTAAGATAAGCTTTCATTTTAAACTTAAAATCACTAATTATCATAAGATATATTCACATAAAAGAAATTTACCAATTATATCTTTTATATTAATGAATATCTTATAAAGTTAATACTCTTCTGAGAAAATTTTTTTATGAATTTTGTAGAGAAATGTTTTTCATGCAAGTGCAACTTTTTCATTTATATCTTTGCTTTGGTTTCCTCCTAGGTCATACTATCTAACTGATGAACATTAGCAATCATCTTAAAACATATGTGGTAAGGATAAGTACTGTTAGTTTTTATAATTGTATACTTTTGAATTTGAGAAGCACAACACAAAACTGTTGAACATAGATTTTACTATAAAATCTATTATCAAACCAGAAAACATTGTTATCAAGTAATCAGATTGTTATTTATCAAATAACTGTTCATGCTTTAATTGATTATCTAACATAAGTCAACAAATCTGAGTCAGAATTGGAGTTTATTACCAATAAAATAACCATTCTCTTTTATAGAGATAAAACAGTGGATGTGAAAAAAAGATGCCATCAAGTAAAGATTAAAAATAAATAAAAACAAAAAACTACAATAATTAATTTTATTCTTTTTAACTGATTCATATAGTGAATTGTCAGTATTTATTTTATAGATAATGAAGCAGTGAGAATTGTTTTGATAAAGTAATTCATATTAAACTGTAAACACTGCTTCCACATCCTTGGAGATTAAAAAAAAATAAACAAAAAGTTAAGTCTTGTCCATAAGGATTCTTTGTTAGAAATTCATTAAAATAAAAAGAAATGATTTCCAGTATTAAAGTAACTGTTAATATGCCAAGAAATCTTTATGATGTGTGCACACACATACACATATATAAGTTGACAGAAAATCTTTGAGGGAAAGAAGAAGTATTTGTACTTACATGGCTGATTGGAGACAATCTGGTTCCTGAAACTGGTCGAGATTCTAAACCTTCAAAATGTCGAGGCCCAATACTAAAACAATGTATGACAAGAAAATAATCAATAGTAAAAGACCACTTTTCAAATGCCGATCAATACCTTACTATAAAATAAAGGACGTCCATATTTTTTAACTTAAATTTCAATATCAAATCACACCATAAAAGTATGAATGTTATCAAATCTACATTGAAGATGTTAAGAAAAAAAAAATACAACAAATTTTTATTCTCCTTTGACTTATTAGATAGAATTTTCAAGCACAGAATAGTGAATCAATATCAGTCCGTAGCAAAGACTGCAATAGAATTATAATTTGTTTAATTTATCTAAAGGCAAGAATCTTAACTGATCTAATGAGGTCAGTTCTTTTTTTTAAGTTTGTCTATTAATGTGGATTTATAACACATTAGAATTTCAACTTTGGCAAAAGTAAATTTTTTTGTTTCCAGCTTCCCACCAAGTCAGAATAGACATTAAGTTGTTTTAGAGTGTGTGTGTGTGGGGGGGGGTCACACACAAATGAAAATTCATGCATGACCACTGCAAAAAATGTTTGGTCTCATCAGCATTCCTCTTGACAAGTACTTCAGGCACCAGGCAATAAACTAGACTCTTGCCCCTTTTATCTAGGGAAGTAGATATTGCCTAGTGGAGAAAGGCCCCCCCCCGAGGACAACTCTGGGAAAAATAAAACATTTTTACATGTATTATACCAAGATTCTGTTTACTACAGGGTGGAACGATAAAATTGTCACCCTAGAAAAGACGACATGTTCCATTTCCGTTTAATGAAAACCGGTTTTCTTTTTTTGTTGCAGACCATCTACTAGTTGGCCAGTTGTGTACAAATCCCAAGAACGATAGGAGCCTTCTATTATGTCTGAAAGTGACACAATGTTCAACGAGTGAGATTGGAGATGCGCTGCTGTACAACTCATGCTCTCTACCGATCCAAGTTATGACAACAGGACCATTGCCAACACCCTCAAAATGCAAATCTGGATTGCCACGAATAACAGGGACATGCCCAGGGTAATGAAAACAAAGTTTCCGGCTATGGTTATGGTCTTTGGTGTGGTTTCAAGTGAGGGCCACACCATGCCACCTCACATCTTCGAAGTCGGCTTGAAAGTCAACACCAAAGTGTACCTGGATGTGCTGAAGAGTGTGATGATACCCTGGTGCAATCAGGTGGCCGGTGGCAGACCCTGGGTGTGGCAGCAGGACTTGGTGCTGGCCCACGAGTCCAAAGAGACCCAGGCTTGGCTTCAGAAGGCGTGCTACAACTTTGTACCCTTCTCTCACTGAACCCACTGGACTTCTTCGTTTCGTCATACATCGAGAAAATTTTTATCACCAACATGATCTCCCACAACACCAAAGTCAGCCTGATTGCCGCCATCTGCCGAGTATTTGCCGAGCTCCTGCTGGTGCTTGTGGAAAAGGCATGCTCCCAGTTCCAGATCTGTATTGAGGTGATGATCGAGGCTGAAAGTGGCTACATTGAATAGATGTCAGCTCTACTACATAATCAAGTTACCTAAATTGATTTTTTCAATAAAAGTTTTAAAATAAAGCTGTAGTGTTGTTTTCTTTAGGACGACAATTTTATTGTTCCACCCTGTATATAAAATACAATTATACAAGTATGTATGAAATTTTCCCTTTAAACGTGTCCAAGAGGTGTATGTTAAATAACAGTTAGTCACATACTGATAAACAAAGAGAAAGAAAAACCTTCTTTTACCCTATGAACATATAAAATACATTTTCTTTCATTATGTTTATTTGGAAAATTAAAATCTCTATTAGATAGATAGAAATACAAAGCCACCAAATAAATTAATGCAAGTTTATGTATTCTTAGTATATTTTATGATACAAGGCCTCACAGTTGTGACAAAGAGATAATACACTCTCTAGACAGATTTTTGAAGTTCAGCCTACAGATGCACTAAATAGTTTTCTGAATGTCAAAGTCACACAATCTTTTTTAATATCAAATATCAATTAAATAAAGATGAACAAAATGCCACTAGCCCTAAAATTCTTGGGTGGGAGGAACAAAAAAAAATTATTCCAATCATTATCTGACTTTAAGCTTATTTAACAAGTATTACTGAGTTCATTAAAGACAAAACAAAACACAAACTCAATTACACTATCACTAGTATGTGTGGACTTGTATGTACTGCATTCTCTTTTTTTTTCAGGTTTTAAAGTAGGTATGGGCAATTTTTTGGAGAAGGGGGCTATATGAGACATGACTCATCATCAGGCAGCCACTACTAAAAAAGAACTCACGGTAATTTATACTGAATGTACCTCAACCATTTTCACAACAGAAGATCATAAGCATAATCCTCTGCCTTAGAAATAAGGAAAAGTTGATTTTTTTTTCTTTTTGGTAAAAAGATCTTTTTAAAAAGGTGGGCCATTCAAAGAGCACCACAAACTGCAGTTTGCCCATAGGTGTTTGAAAAAATCTCACTGGTTATGTCATCATGTAAGTGAACATTCAACAGAATTAGTCAAAAGTGAAGAAAAATATTGAACTTGACATGTTCCTTCATATTACAAGGGAAAACTCCTATCAAATAGGGAAATACTTTTAAAAAAAAAGATTACAGAAGATATTTTTTATGAAATAGCCAAAACTTATTAATTTATTTCTGTTATGCATTGACTGGAAAGCACGGAGTGGTCTGAGGACTATTTAGAGCATTGCTCACTCTAGATGGAGTCTGTCTGTCTGTCTTTGCAATGCAGCAATGCACTTCAACCAGCTGTGTTAGACAGTTCACAGTTCTGATTGGGTGTGTCGTTTTGTTTGGTCAAGGCCACCAGGTATCGGTGCTGGGGATGCCTAGCACTCATGCCACATGGCTGAGACCAACATTCCCTTGGGTATCAAGGGGTCATCACCCCAGGCTCTCACCTACTTTGGCAGGGCTTGAGTTATTGCCTGATACCTAAAGCACCCCTTTTTAGAGGAATGTCGATGGGGTCCAAGGCATTTTTGGAGCCACCAGGTGTGTCTGGGCTACTGTCCTGTGTCTGGATCCCACATTAAAAAGGCCTTGTGCTACAAATAACTGTCTGCCTGTCTTTCTAACAACAAAATGACTAAGGTTGCTTACATTAGTCGGCAAACTATATTTCCCTCTATAACCAAATATCTTTTATCTTACATGTGTGTTGACCCTTAATACTCATGACACAATTTCCTAAATGAATTAGTTTGAGATATCAACACAATTTAAGAAACATAGCTTTTTAAGTGCTTGGACGATAAGTGTCCTCATCTTGGTTGTTGTTATAATTACAATGTTCCAGTTATTGTATCCTCCTACTTTCTTCATGTGTTGAAATCAGTAACCTTTTAGGAATTTTGAAACAAACCCTCTATTTAAGCCATAAGGGTAGTTTGTTCTTATTCCACAGTTCATGCTCAAAGGATATCTCATATCAATCCATTCTTCTTAACTAATTTGTCTCTAAGATGTTACTTGTCTCTGTTATATAGTAGGATTCAGATCTCTCCTGATTTATGATTTCATTCAAAAAAACATACATGTGGCTGGAGAAGGGTAGCATTCGACTGGATGTTAGCTGACAGTTGCTGCCGAGACAATAAATAAAATGTGTCTTTGCGCAAGAGGCGCCACGCAGAGCTTCCAGGTGAGAATGCAAGAAATTAATTCACATTAACAAAATACCCTTTTTCAGCCAATCATAAATCTTCCCCTAAAAACTTCCCAGAACTGACTTGATCCAAAGGGTAACTACTTAAGCAGTGAAAATCTTCAAAGGCAGCAGACTGGCCTACCGAGGGATGAAAGAAAGAACACGCTATGGCCATAAGAACTCATCTGAACTCTGACGGATTTTTGACACACCACCTGCTGTGAACAACTGCTGACTTAGCTACAACACCACCCCATCCACGACTACTACTACCACCAAGATCTTCTGATACCCTTACCACCCTTATACGCCATACCCACCAAGTGAGTTTCTTAACTTATAACATACGTGACCATCCATGAACTCTGGCTTCACACTACGTTCACTCTTTTACTTGATATTGTACACTACAAATTTGTACAGGTGATTCTTCACTTTATCGCCTTGTTTTTCCTTTTTGTTAATATAATCGTTTAAAAACTTTCAACCTGTGTTTGTCTTTTCCTTGCTACCATACACTAAATACAACATCTCTCCCACTGAACCAGAGTATATAACTTTTTAATGCATCGCCTGACCCAGAGATTGAACACATAAATGCCAGGTAACTATATAGACTTTAACCAATGCTTATAGTCCATAGGACAATTCAGTGGTAGTAACTTAGAGCCTTAAACTTAGTATCATTTTGTCTGCGTCTTCACTTGAATCAGGATACATTTGTTGTATTATATTGTAATTAAGTGGTAGAATGTTTAAGTCTCAAGCCTATTGTTCTTTCTTGCTTAATTATAGGTTTTCATATTGTATTCATTTCTAATCTAGACTGACAAAAGAGATTATTAGAACCTGTGAGCTGATTCTTAAATAAAGAGTTTGATTCAAGATTCCCAGAATGTTGGTATGACATACACTTAAAGAAGGCCAAAACATTGATTTTAATAACAATTATGATAAAGATATTAGTTTTAGCACATTAGTGAATTGTAATAATTATTCATATCAGAGATTCAGATAACTTTTTAACTACTTGGTTTTATACTCATTAAATTAATGATACCTAGATGTCTCCAGACAATATAAGCTTATCTTTATTTTGTAAATATGTAGAATGTACTATATTCACTCATAGATCAATACAGTATACTGATATGCAAAAGGTTTTTAACTTTTACTTTAATTTGCTTAGCTTATTTTTAAATCTTGTTTTATGAGTTTGTTGCTATAGAACATCTTTTTAAAATGAAATTTGATTTTCAATTTGTCAATATTTTCATGTTTATTCATATCACTTTGAGAATGAAAGGACTACAAGTGACTTTTGCTGCTCATTTATAAGAGCATATAAATCAAATGAAGAAACAAATACTAAGGGATGCGAGATAAAAATATAAAATATGATAAAACTTGAAAGTGAAAAGAACTAAATCCTAAGTTTCCTTTTTTCCTCTTGACACCACATTCCAAAAAGTTAGCAACTGACCTTTGCACTTCTAATACTGTCCTTTTCTTTCTTTACTTAATGAATAGCTAAGGCACCTTTTGCAGTGTAATAGTTTACAAGTTGGTCTCACTACTGCGTAGTAAGTTTACTCTTCACTGAATGCTCTAGACTTAGAGCCTTGTACCAAAACAAAACTGCACTTAGCAAATAACTACTTTATGAACAGTTAAATGGTAATCACAAAAATTCCTTTAACAAACCAAAGATTTGATGATTGTTTTAGATTAAACCTGACTATTTGTTAAATTTTAAAGAATTTTCTGACCTTAAAGTTTTAACAATATCAAATAAATAAAGCAAAGAAGATATGCAACATGTTAGAAAAAAATTAAAAATACATTCATAAGCTTAAAATAAAATCAAAAAAGTAAAAAAAACATGATTTTCTGAAAAAATCCAATACAGATTTTTGATAGATTTGTACAAAGTGTAAGGTGTACAACACTGATATCAGAAAAGGTTCATCAACATTATCATCATGGCATGCTGACAGCATGGATTCCTTTGACAATCATCTCTATCTTGGTAGGTCCTCTAAACGGCATCCAGTGTCCACAAAGAGCTGATGAATGTAAGTTTTTACTGGTTAGCTAACACTAGTGTGTCCATGTGCAGGAGTCCAAAGAAGAACATCATTTATGAGTTTGTCCTTACTTCTCCAGCAGTGTTCAGCATGTTTTGCTCATCTTACTTGGATGGTTTGTGAGATAAGAGGTACAGCTGTTGTTTTGTAGGATACTGCTTCCAAGATTTGTTCAAAACAGTACACAGCATCCTTGTATAGTTCCCATAAAGTTTTTTCTCCAGATACTTCATTAAAGTTCAAGTGATGCAACCATATAGTAGTACTGAAATAGTAACAGCTTGAAAGAATTCCAATTTTATCTTATCAGAAAGATCAGATTTCCATAAAGTCATCAACTTATTGATAGCAGTCTATGCTTTGCCTATGCATACGTTGATATCACTTTCAGTTGATAAGATATTGCTACTGAAGTATATAAACTGATCTACTAATTTCAGAGACTTGCCATTTAATGAGTAGATGGCACTGACTTGATTAAACACATGAATTCTGTTTTACTAGAATTCATGTAGAGACCAATGCTTCTTTCTGTTGGTTCCAGGCTGTACAGCAGAGATTTAGCTTGAGCAGATGTCTTTGCAAGAAGCACTAGATCATCTGTACAGTTTACAGAAATAATAGTTTCTCCAGGATATTGTCTGCTTCTTACCTGTTTTAGTGTGAAACAATTTTCTTTCATCAGATCTACTGATGTTTGTAATACATAATATAGGTATATCATGAATAGAAATGGTGCCAATGTGCCACCTTGCAAGATTAGAAACAATGTCAAAGAAATCAGCATCATCATCAGATTAGCAAATCATTGGTTTTGATTAAAAGTTTAATTACAAAAGAAAAAATATCACATATAAGGAAGATTAAAATGTCAGTGTATAAAAAAAAATCCCAAAAGTTGAGTGGTATAAATACTATTATGGACTTTTCTTTCTAGATTCATTTGAATTTTGAGTACATGCAAACAGGCAATTTTAAGATAACACAAATAGATAGGAATAAGATTTTTTTAGATATATACTTTTTAATGAAAAAGTTTTCTTTTCTTTTTTCTTTCTTTTTCTTCTTTTTTCCTTTGTGTGTGTGTGTGTGTGCCTTTTATATCCAAAAGTGCATAAATGAGATATCAAAGCTGCAGAACATATTCCTGTTTTTCTTTTAATTCAAATTGACAGAATATATTCAATCTGTCAACTTTCCTGTATAATCTCACCAATTTCATAGTATCAAATATAAGTTAAACTTTACTGGATTGGTTTGGTTTCTTTGTTAAATGGTATTTCAACTGTCATAGATATTTAATGCCAAAGCCATCTTTGTAGAACAGCAGTGATAGTATTCAACTGATAGCTGGGAGGATAAGGGGGTTCCTACCTTTACCAAGAGTATCAGTCTGAAAGTGAATGTAATAGCATGACTGGAGTTTGAACTTGTTCACTTTGAGGCTGCAGTTCAGCACTTTAGCCATTATGCCATGGTGATTCCTTCCCAAACTCTGCTGAAGGAGAAAAATTTTCTCCCACCCTCAAGAAAAGATAAATTTTTCAAGTAGCCAGAAATTTCACCTAATAAGAATCTTGAAACCATCATGAAGGAACACGTTGTTCTCTTGGACTTGCTTGCTTTGTTAACATAGCTTAGGAGTGTTTTGCATATGACATAAAACTGCATTTGATTATGAGGCTCTAGTTCTGGAGACCTTCATTAATAGGTCCACTCTGGCTCTGGTAGACTGTTAGGACCCCATCAATAGATCAAAGATATCAGTCTAAAAATTATTGATTTTTGATAGGACCATGTGTTAAAAGAAAAAGAAATTATTGAAAGACAATGACACAAAAAATGTAAATGCAAATGTCATTATTTACAATAAAAATAGTGTTAATCTTTCTGATCTTTTTTGCTTTCTATTTTACAGCACATGATACACAGAGCTCATTTTGAATGAATCTTCTTCCTCTCAAGCACTTCCCCCTAATTTTTTTCATATAATGCTTGACAATCATACAGCTAATTCATGAGGGATACAAACTTTCTCCTCACTCAGAACTCTAATTGATAAAGACATACAATCACAGCTCACATTTCCAGGGAGAACAATAATAAGGGAGATTACTCTTATTTCCATATGCAGAACTATACTTCAGTTGGACAAATAACCATTCCTAACACAAATTACACTAAAAGATGTCCAGAGAATGAATTGACTAGAACAGTACTTTAAAGAGAAAAAAATAGTGGAGGAGAATGATTTAATTAAATATGATTTATAACTTCTTGGTCAAAAATGAACAGCGTTATAAATCTTACTATCAAAATTTAATAGAAATCACGAAAGGTAACTAAGATCCTTTATATTCTTAAGAGGCACAACTAATTAAACGTTTTTTAATAACCTTTTCATAGCATGCATATATTGCCATGTAAATTCTCTAAGGCTTGCATATCATTTTATATATATATATATATATATATATATATATATATATATATATATATATATATATATATATATATATATATATATATATATATATAACATACAGAATCGATTCCATAAAACATATTAATGATATCTATTTGTAAAACTAAATGAAAAGAAATTTAAAAAAAAAAAAAAAAAAAAAAGAAAGAAATACAAAATTTTTTACTCTAAAATTTAACAGAAATACTTAACCAGGATGAAATAGAATATAACTTTGTATATGTTCAATGATTAAAAAGTTCGGGTTCAGGATAAAGTTTTGGAAAGGAAAACACTAGAATTTCTATCAATGAGTATCAATTCATACCTGTAAGTGCTGGCTGGTCTTGCATCTGGGTTTCGATTGCTCCCTTCACCAAACAATGTTCGTTTCTCATCACGAGGAGTGAAAGGACGTTTGGTAGAAAGAGATCGGATTGTTTTTTTGGCATCTCGAATAATTTCAGCACTGGTTCTTCGGCGTTCTGAAGTTCTATAGAATGGGTTCTTTTCACCCATTCTTTAAAAAAATACATAATATTATACATAAAACAAAGAAAGAAAAAATACAAAATCAAAAAATTTTTGCTTTAAAATTCTATAGAAATAAGAGAATAAAATTGTAATATTTACTTTCACTCATATAAAGTTATGATATCTTAATAATCTGGTATACCTAAGGTATTGTTATGTCAGAAGAGGTCAAGAGGTACTGAACAGTCATAGATGTAAAAATGACTTAAGTGTTGCAATAAAAACAAGAAAAATATGATAAAAGATAAATTATTTGAACTTAATAATGAAAGTGTTTAATTTATGAAATTCAGACAACTTAGAATAATATCTAATAGATTTCAATATTACAGACCAAAAATAGTTCAAGAAAAATCAAAGTATTCAATTGGATAAAGTCACTTCACTAATATAAAATAAAATATAATTTTTTATATGTTACTACATTTAAAAGATTAGGGTTCAGGATAATTTCAAGAAAGGAAAATACCAATACCAAATGCATTAGGATCAAAATTATTCAATAGTTTCAGTGGCTATGAGGCTTCAAACTTCTAAACAAAATATACAGAACTCATTATTCTATCAATAAACATGTATCTATTTCAATATATTAACAAAAGCAATAAAGCACTTAAAGGAAAACAAATTAGAACTAAACCATTTCAATAAATACAACTAGGATAAATAAATATATAATTTTTTTTCTTTGTATTAAGAAATAGGATAATACCATTGTATTAGAAGGGGGATAAAGTTAACTTGAGGTAAGATAAATAAAAATAAATAGATAAAATTGATATAAAGTTTAAATGTGATCAGTTCATTTTCTTATTCTTAATGTTAACAATAGTTTCCAGCTGATGCAAGAAAAAAATCCTAAAATCAAATGATGCTTAATACATGATTAGGATATTGAATATTTCATCCACTGATGATAACTGAATGAGCAAAATTAATATTTCATCTCTCTACTTCAAATGGATGATAAGGACAAGAAAGTGAAATAAAAAAAATTTTTAAAAAGAGGAAGAAAACAAAGGAATTGAAAGCAATATTTAAAAATCTACTGAAATAGATAATATTTAATTAATAAAAAAAACAAAAGGACTTTATTTATGGTATTTCTTATTCTGTCAGGAATATTACTTTTGTAACTTACATAATATCTGATTTTTCATGAAAATAAGACTTTAAGAATGACAAATTTATTATTATTTTTTTTAAGAAGAAAATAACTTGCCAACAAGTGGATTTTGCCTTTACAAAAGATTATACGACAAAAATAAAAGAGGAGGGAATCCCTCTGGCGTAGAAATTAACGTGCTGGACTTCGTAGTAACCGAGTTCGAACCAGAATCGCGTTATTACATTCGTTTTCGGACTAATACCCTTGTGAAAAATATGAACCACGTTATACCTCTAGCTATGGGTTAAATAGTAGCACTACTGTCTTTCTACAAAGATGGCTTTGGCATTAAATAACCCACAAAGGTTAATATGCTATTAAACAAAGAAATCAAACCAAAACAAAAATAAAGGTAAGCGAAAAGATAAATACTAGGATCTTGCCAGAGAGCTGAGAAAACTAGGAAACATGAAAGTGACTGATACTAATTATAGTTGGTGCCCTTAAAACGGCACCAAAAGTCTTAGGGAAGATTCTGGAGATCGGAGGAATAATCGAGACTCTACAGATGATAACATTGTTAAAATAAGCTAGATCTAGTAAAAAAAAAAAAAAAAAAAAAAGTCCGGTAGACCATCTGAAACAGGTGTAAAACACTCGCAATGATAATAGGAAAAATGAAATGTTGCAAAGAATTTTAGTGAGCAACTCTTGAATAAAATATTGTAAGATGCAAAACAATGAAACGAATGGAAAAGATTTTAAATTCACAAAATTCATTTTCAACACTTTAAAATCTTTTCGTAGTATATTCATTATTCATTTACTTCAGTGTCAAATTGTTGCTCCACTGGGTCACCAGTGTTGTCATAGATACTACGAGAAGAACTTTTTAAATTTAAATTCAACATTATTTCGTAGATTTAAATATCTGAAACTTAGTATGCAAAAAAATGCAATACTAAAAATAAATAAAATCAGGTAACTTATTTGTCCTTTATTTCTAGTGTTTTAGTTTTTATGGCTTTGAATATCACTACAAAAAAGAAGAGAACTGAAACGTTGTGTGTTGTCATGGTAACAAAATGGCCGTTCTTCACATATTGAGTGGTGTAGAATTTTATTCTACTTAATTCTAATAATCTTTTAAAACTAAACAGAGAGATGCGGTAGTTTAATATTTTCATTAAACGCTGACTTTAAATTAGATATTATTTTAATTTTTACATTACATTGAAATGTTGTGGATCAATTTTAAACACTTGGTGCACAACACAACGTAATTAAATTTTCAAACACTTACTACTATTAAAATAAAAATAAACGAAGTAAAAATTAAGATAAACAAAGTTCTATAATTCTAATTCAATGGCTATATTTGTAGGATAAATAAGCAATTTTTTAAGTACATAAAATCTTGAGAGCAATTCAAGAAAAAAAATCACAGGTCCATATCTTTTTATACTTTTACAACAAGCTTACTACTTTTTAAAAGTAGTAAGAAACATGGGGTAAAATCGGCTAAGTTATCCTGAAAACAAATTCTTACTACATAACTTGGTTTCACAGTTTTTGCTTTGTTTTATTTTTGTTAGATTTTTTTTTACAGAGAGATTTTTAATTTATCAAATTGTTTTTGTTTTTGTTTTTGATTTTTTTTTTTTTTTTTTTTTTTTAGGAAGGGTTAGGGTTTTTTTTCACTCAGTGGTCTCAACAGTTTCATCACTAGCGCAAAAGTATTTCTTTAAGAATGCTAAACACAAATAACCAAAAGTTAATACGAAAAAAAATCACAAATCAACTGAAATGAATCTTACCTTTTCTTTATTTTTTGCGTTTTAATCACGAACCGATGAATATCTAACTTCTGTTTTTAATCGAAATAGATGGCTTAAAATAAAATTAAGAAATAAAAAAGACCCGATTAAAAATAGTTAAAAATCAACTTTTTTGTTTGAACTGGAACTTCTCGTATCTTAGAAAGAAAGAAAGAAAAAAAAACAGCATTAAAAAAATTAGTTGTCAACAATTAAAAAAAGTCCCCATGTCTGTCTCGTCCGATCATTATTCTTCCTCCTATTGCGACAAAAGCTGTTATATCCATAATAAACAGTGGCATCTGCTCTTCTCTTGGTTCAATACAAAAACACATTGCAAAAAAAACGGATGTGTTCTTTTTGTTTTATACTTATTAAAACTTATCTTTGGCGAGAGTCCGGCTTCCATATCTGCAATTGCAGCCGACAAACAAGTTTGTCTTAACAACCAATCAATGACGTTGTTATAAAAAATCCAGTTCCGGTTCAGCAAAACCGGGTAAACCCACGTTTTTTTCCATCCACCGAACCGGGTAAATGATTTCTATCACCACCTTCATCTTTCTCTATTCATGACCGCATCCATCAATAGGACAAGGAAGTAATTTAATATTTAACAAGTTTATGACTAACTTTCTCCGAAGAACTCTTTGGAACCAAAATAATCCTCCAATTTTGATTCCTCAAAAAAATAGGTCACAATAGCAAGGAGCTTGTGTATTGCGATTTGATTTCTGCCTGTGCACATTTACAGAGATCGCTCGGCTATAAATAGTTACATAGCTTGTGACAAGTAGTTATGCTTGAAAGGTATCCCACATAGTGTAGTTGTTAGCAACCGAGATTAGCAGACCATTGCTAGTGAGTTCGATTTTCACTGGGTGCCCTATACTTCTGGCTTCGTGCCACATCTAAGCTAAACTTACTACATAACTATACATCAAGGGTAGACTCCATCTTCTGTAATCAGCGCTTACGAAAGGATTTGGTTGCTAAAATAAAATTTAATAAATAGATGATGATGATGATGATGATGATGAAAAACATAAAGATGATAGAATTAATCATGGAGATCTTGGAACAATCCTGACGACCCAGAAAAGAAACTGAGGGAACTGGAAATCCGAGGAAGGATTGAGACCATTAAGACAACAGCACTATTGAGATTGGTGGAATTCTGAGAGTTTTTGAAAATTAAGGAAACTTGTTGGTCATGCTTCAATGAAGGACACCAATTATTACTGATGGGAAAACTCACAAGGAGTATAATAATAATAATAATAATAATAATAATAATAATAATAATAATAATAATTGTATGAAAACTCCAGCAACAGAAAATGAATACAACCTCAAATAGAAAACTCAGACTACATAGAAAATAAGATTAAAATCGACGAAATAAAATAAAATATAATCAGAGAACTCGAAAATGTAACTGATACTGATATGAAAGGCATAACACTTTAAAAGAATCATAATAAATAGAAAATGTCAAAAACAACCAAATGGAGATAAAGTTGGTGAATATAACTTTTATTAGAAGTTTCTTTGTTCTTTGTTATATTGTCACATCATGTTTAGAATTTTTTTTGTCCCTTTTGTAAATGTTTTGCGTTGCACCTGTATTTACCTCTTTACCATGTGCTTATGCCAATGTTTGCTTTAATTGAAGTTTTCATAGCTGCATATATATGTGGAATAAATTGTCCAACATTTTCGCCAGTTTGTCACTTCTCACACGGACAGTAAAAGTTTCGAGGAAACGGCGGTTACGTAGATAAAATAACAAACTTGTGGCTCCACCACTTATCCTCCACACATCAACTAATGACAAAACCTATTTCAGAAATCATCGAAGAACCTGAACAAATCGATGTCTGACAGGCTCAAAGAAGGAGTAATATATCTACTACCAAAAGCAAAAGACACAACAAATGCAAAAAAACAAAACAAAAAAAACTACAGACCGATCACATGTCTTCCCACAATATATAAAACGATAGATCAATTCTAAAGAAGAGAATAGTCAAATTCATAGAATGTAAGGACATCTCTTCTTTAGAACAAAAGAGAAGCAAAAAAGAATCATAAGGCTGCAAAGACCAGCTCCTCATAAACAAGATGATGATGAGGAATTGTCGATCCAAACAGAAAAATTTAAGTATGGCTTGGATTGACCACGAAAAATCTTTTACGGTTATTTCCTTTTGATAGCGTATCCCACGAATGGATTCAAAAGTTCTAACCATCTTAAAGATATCCCAAGTTATAAAAACATTTGTAAAATACAATATGGAAAGGTGGCATTCTAATTTTAGATTTATTTATGAAAAAGCATGTTCAAAACTAATGATCTTATAGGATTTACACTCCTATATTTTAAAATGGCCGTGATACCACTTGTTCCCAAAACAAAGATGGTGGACGTCGGTAAATTAATCAGTCTTAAAAACCTTCATAAAAACTTTTCGACGTTTTGGTTCTTCTCTCATTTATTTCCCTTCAAATATAGCGAGGAACAAACATAAAACTTAACAAAAACTCTCGCTAAACTCCCTTCATTTCGACTTTCAGAAACAGTTTGACCTTGCCACTAAGTAAGACACAACTCAATACCCGTAACATGGGTGCGTATACATTCTGCGACCTTTTTCTTTCCTGTTCTGCCTTTTCGGTTAGACTTGTTCCAGTCTCCAACACAGCCTCAGACATTTCGTCAAATCCCGAAAGAGACAAACAACCAACATGGGAGAAGACACGTTCCTCCTAGAATACATTGTTATATTTCTGTATATTGATACCTCGAATGAAATACTTAATCAACATACATTTTATTGTCTACATGACACTTTTAATATTTAGTCTTTCACTATTATATTCGTGTTAGTTACATATACACACGCACATACACAGAACAGACTATATTAGAATATTCGTAATGTTTTGTAATGTTTCCTTTTAATGTATTTGTTCATATATAAATTTAATTTTGTTTATACTGCTTTATTTTGAATGTTATTTTGTCCTCGTCGTTTTACATCGTTTACTTCATTTGCTTTTCAATAATAAGCCAACAAATTGTGGGAGCAAAATATTCACCTAAACATATTTCCACAATCTGAACATTAACAATGAAATATTTCAAGGATACTCACTTTTCCTTTTCTTTTTTTATATAGCTCTTCATAGAACTTAAAAACACAGCATATGGATATTCAAGTAGAACTAAAAAATAAACTACCTATTCTATATGGACGATTTAAAGTTATACGCAAAAATGATGACGATTTAAAAGGTCTACAAAGCACTGTAAAAAGATTAAGTGACGACAAATGTCTTAAATGTGACTTTCACACATTTTCAAGACCAAATTTCGTCTGTGTGTGAAAACTTAAGAAAGGTTCGCCAGTAAAGTCTAATTTTTAGACTTTACTAGCGAGCCTTTCTCACTCTAGAGGTAAACACAGAAATTATAGAGTTAGAACACAGTAAAACCTATAAATATTTGGGAATTAATGAAGCGAATAATATCAGTTATACAATAGATGAAGAAAAAAAATAAGAAAAGAATTCTTTGGGACAATAAGAGTTATATAAACAATAGAATTAAATGCAAAAAATCAAATTTATAGCAATTAACATTCTGGTAATACTAGTAGTGATATACAGTTTTAATATAATAAACTGGACTTTAGGTGAAATAAAAAGAATAAAAAAGATGGATACTACAGTTGTGAAACTAATAACCTACCAAAGAATGCATCACTCAAGAGTAGATACAGAATGTCTCTACTATAATATAGTTAAGTGGTGCGTCGGAGATCTGGAACGAGAGAAGTCGGAGAATTATTTTGATAGTAGAAAAATAATCAGCGAGGATTTTAGAAGAATAAAATCCGTACATTGATTTTAGAAGATTGATACAAGACTTGTCGAAATGGAAAAAACAACCAGAAAAATTGTTTAATTTTTTACTCGGCAGAGAAACGAAAAATATGAAATTATTTTTTTAATCAGAAAAAGAAAGAAAAGATAAAAAGCTAAAATATCTATTTTGATTGTACTAACAGTATCATCGGAAATAGCGTAGTCAAAATAAAGACAAAGCTGAAGATGGGGGCAGAGGAAGGGTCAGTCGCCGCCCAGGTGCAGGCATGATTGCATTGGAAACATTTAAAATCCTGGAATGGAATTTTTTTTTCTTTGGAAGACTGAATAATTGCTTGACGTGACGTGTTGGTCACGTGAGTGAGAGGGCTGCCTACTGCAGAGAAAAGGCACGGCGACCGACACATGGAAGTGGAAGGAAACCTCTCCCCCTTTGAATAACGATCACAGAGATTACCGTTGGAGTCAGAGTTAAGCAACTAGGAATGAAATTAATTAATGAAATCTGATTAAGAAGAAAACCGTTGATGAGAGACGCCCACTTGTAAATAAGAAAAATAATTATATAAACTAGGATTTTTTGTTACAGTCAGGCAGACCGGAGACAGAAGCCGGGGGTAGTAGTCAGCAATAAGCCCTATTGCTTCGCATTTGAAGCCTCGAGCCAGACCTTCTAAGCCAGAGAAGCGAGAACCACGAATTAGTTTCGGAAGACTGCTGTGAGAGAATTGATAGCCGTACTGGAAACTTACCTGAATTGAAAACTGCTAAACGGCTTAGTTTTGGTGAAAAGCTTTGCCTGCTAGATAAACTGACTGTTGAAATAAAAGGAGCTAGGTCTCTGAATCGCATTACTTCACTCAACGTTGAAGGGACTTGTATGATCAATTATTCATTTTTAAAAACTGACTTATTTTTTTTTTAAGAATCGGACTTTGTTATTTTTTGTTTACTAAACTTTTTTTTATTAATTATTGAACAACCCGTGTTGTTTTGTCTCAGGCCTTTGACTACAATTTTATTTTTTATTTGAATGATTACCCCTGTCTGATTTATTTGGCGATCGGTGAATGGCGACTTCGGTTATACGGATCTAAAAACACAACGTGGGCAGATGGCTAGATAAGCCTAGGTTTAATCCTTCGCAGGAGCAGTAACCCGTCAGTGGTCTAGGTAGCTGACTGGGTGACACTACATCAAAAGAGAAGAATAGTGGAAGAGGATAAATCCAACCAGAATTAACCTACAAAATCCCCACTATAGGATTAAATAATACTTAGACATTACAACAAATTGGATGCTACAGTTAGTAAATATATAAGAAACAAAAGAAAAAATATTCCATTTGTAAAGAAAGCAATAAATTTGCCAAACAACTTAATCTCACGCCGAAAGAAATATACATAAAAGATCAAGCAATAGAAGCAGCAAAAACATAAAAAAGAAACAAGCACACTGTGAAAATTTCCTTTAAAAACCACAAGGGTTTGATTAGGGAGGACATGTCGATTGGAGATATGTCCCATTTCTTGACCTGAAGGCCGCGGGATTCTGAGGCGCCAGATTCTGGTGACCTTCGCTACGTCATCGACCCCCACTGTTAATGAGAAAACAGCCAGTTGTCAGTTCGGCTTAAACCTGTAAGGACCTGAAAGAGTTAACTCCCTCAAACTGAATTAGTAAAATAAGTCGCCACTCGCTTCCAAGAGCAAACCTTGAAATTGAACAAATTCAACTCCAAGACAACCCACGAAATTATATGTAGAGAAGAGGAAAATCTCGTATTTTGTTTTGGCGCGCAATTTAATTCAACACTGAATTTCACCCAATCAGGATGACTTATCCTATTCAGCCCGGACCTTCATTTCCGTCTAGCAAAACGGGTGAGCGGCCAAACCCACTCTCTTCAGCGTGAGACGGCGACCAGAACAGACGTTCGTCTGGTCATCCCTGCTTAGCGATGCTTTTTAGCTAGACAAGCCACCCAGTGTGGACAACTCACTGTGGCTTTAACACTAGCAGCAGCAACATGGGCACTCAACAAGGGAACTATCTAATTTATGGATTTCTTACAAGGAATCCCAGTTGAACATAAATTAGAAACATACAACATGCCTCAGACAGGCCCAACTTTGTGTCACCCCAAAAATTGGCTATGTCGATCCGAGCGTAACTCCGCTCTCGACACACTAGCTATCATTTCACCTCTGGCCCACATTAATGGAGATAATGCATACTCTCCTCCAAAAACCAAATACAAAACTACACGGTAACTTTAAACACATCCCTCACACGTCCAACAACACGCTGCCATCTCAACATCCCGCTAAGCCATTTCGTCTCCAACCCTAACGAGCCTAAACTCTACGAGTCTTGCAGCACCAAGAGCAAACCATATTCAAAGCTGCAAATAAAAAACTTTCGTTGTTGTGTTGTTAAAGCAGAGTTTCGTTATTCATTTGTGTTGCCTAAAAAAAATATAGTGTCCGGGAAAATAACAAATTCCCCGAACCGCTATATATACATCTACGAATCACCCTTCAACAATAAGGAATTTTGTAGCACAGCTAACTTATTGTCATGAAGAAATCTATGACATTCCTCGAAATTTTCCAACTTTGTTAACTGGAGTTAAGTTCTCCGCAAATCACACCATAATTTGCAATAACTATCCCTTTATCTATTTTTCCTTTTTTCTTGTTTTTACGTATTAAATTTGTTGTTGAATATATTTGTCTTGTCTTGTCTTTTCATTCAGTGTCCGAACTTAAAACTTGCGGTAATTTCCCCCACAAGTGAGAATTAATCCTTTTACAGTTTTAATTCTCATGACACAAAGATTAAATCAATTAAAAATGCTTGGGAACAAAAAACCCTACATGGAGGATACGCACAAAGAATTAAAAATACCGATGAAGATATAGTAAAAACTAATCAATGGCTGAAAAATGCTGGACCAAAGGCAGAGACAGAGGGATGTAATAACAGCAGCACAGGAACAGAGCCTACCAACTAGAAACTATCTGGCAATCATAAAAAATGGATCAAACCCAATATGTTGATTGTATAAACAAAAAACTGAATTAGTTGACCACTTAGTGTCTGATTGCCCAATCCTAACACCCATAGAATACAAAGAAAGGCATGATAAAATAGGGCGTTATGTTCGTTGGAAAATATGTAAATACTATGGAATATTAGATTATGAAAAATAGTATAAACACCAAACGGAACTAATAACAGAAACCAAAGGAGCAACTATATTCTGCAACTTTGTCATCTAAACTGACAGAAAAAATATAGAGCAATAGACCAGATATAGTGGTTATAGACTATAAAAGAAAAAAACATTCTTTCTAATTGATATGTGTAGGGAACGAATAAATAAATAAATAAATAAATTTAAAAAATGAATAAATAGATAAAAAGAAAACTATTAAATTTGAAGAAACTCCCAGAGGTCTCTAACAGAAAAGGAGATGACGCATGCGTAAAAGAAAAAACGCATTCCTCTTGAAAAAGGAGACGATATTATTTTTCTCTTTCAGGCAGTGTCCGTCGAATCAACAACACCATATTGCTGTCAGGTGTTTTGGGCACCACGCCTACGTCTTGGGACGTAGCGTCGATTAGTCCCTTCACCCAGTAAATAAAGGAAAGTATAGAAGAAAAGTTTTCGTCTCTTATCTATTTCTATCTTTTCTTTTTGTTACAAGACGAGATCTTGCCTTGATTTGAAAAAACAAAAAGAAAGAAAAGAAGAAAAGAAAAAAAAAACGGAAGTTAACACTTCGAGTTCTCAACTCAAAATGAAAAGTTAGTCGCTCACGCACGGGCTCCGCGCAGAACTTCCGTTTGCGATAAATTAACAAAAAAAAAATACATTAATAAATATCCAATCGGAACGCTTCCCGCGGGGCACAAAAATTGCCGTTTCTGAGCCTACAGAAAATATATAAATAGACGGACCAAATAATTATCAGTCAGACTTGTTCCTTCACACGACCCGTGTTAAGGATTCTACGCACCGTCCGGCGCCTGTCATCCGATACATCAAACGATCACCGCCGCTAAGAACATTGTCCTAATTCCGAGAAAACCATCCCTTCACCACGAGAACTTTGTAACTATCCCTTCACCACGAGACAAGTACAGTACATGAACTTTGTAACTACTACCACTGAATTCATTCTTTAACTGTGAACATATTTCTCCTTTCTACTCTCTGTACTTAATCTATTTATAAAAAATTTTCTATAACATCATTACTGTGTTATTGTGAGTATCTATACGTTCTTTGTTTTGCAACCATACGCATTTCTCGCCCATAACTCAGAATATAATATTTTTGTGTATTTCTTTTGGGACTTGTGGGGGTTGTATTAATTTGGTTATTTCAGTAGATGTGCATTCATACTTTACGGGTATTGCTTTCTAAATTATTTCCACCACAAATACAACACAAAACTTTACAATCGCGTGAAAGAAATGGAACAGAACACAACGAACATTAAACAACAAACAATTTAATATGCATATAACAGAATATGAAAACAAATAAAACACATGATGTGTAAATGGCTTTTGGAAAATAAAGTTTAGCAAGAAGAAAATAAATTTGTTTAAAGATGTGTGTATGTTCATGTTAATGGAGTCCGTAAATAAGTCGTTCTTACTTACATTAAGTTCATAGCGGGTTTTATGATTGTGGCGACAGCGTGTCGCGTTGATGAAAGAGAGTTTATCGGGTTTTTCTTTTGAATGTGATTCGCGGCCATCTGAAGTTAGGTTATGAACTTTAGTTGAGGAAGGAAAGGAATTTGTCGGACACAGTATCGGCTACTGCATTACTGGCTTAGTGGCTTGTGGTGTTGTCTTAGTCTTCGTGTAAGTCTGTGTTATTTATATCCTACAGGTGGATCAAAGAATCGTCCTAAAATTTTGGCGCGTAGACATTTATTGACCAATCAGATTTGTATTTTACTATTTTATTTTCGATCCTAAATATTTTCCGTTAGTTGACTTCCGATCCTATTTTTCTAGAATGTTCTATTCTATGCTGATTGGTTGAAAAATATAAAAATGTAATTTAAATGCTAATACGGTTTTGATCCTAAATTTCTAGAATGTTCTTAAGTGTGTTTTTATTGCTTATTTTAAGACTAGAAAAAATGTGTATCCCATAGACTTTCTTTGGGCAAGGCATTGCACCGGCCAGTTAACGTGGGGTAAAATAATATAACCAAAATATGGAGTCAGATATCTACGGCAACACAGCCTTGCCCTTAGCCCCTGACCTTCAAAACCTTCAAACCCCACATATGTCAACGCCTGTTCCACATACATAAGGATAACAGATAGGCTATCGCTATTCACTTACTGTGTACGTGGAGACACAAATATTTACCCTGGCTATGAACACTACTCCTGTTATAAATTGGATAACACTAAACCTGGTGGAAACGTCCAAACATTTTAAACCGCAACTCGAATTGTATTTCATTGGGAATAATATAAAAGTAGACAAACAGATGAGTAACATATATAGGAAATAAAATCCTACATTCCACAACCATATAGAAAGTACAAATATGTGAGAAACGCGCACACGTAAAGCGGATCAAAATTATATTTAAGTACAAATTAATAAAAATTAGATAAGTGGTTTCTGGAACATGATTAGAAAGAATAGTCACGTGCCAGTTTTTTCAACTACGTCCGCACAGTGCCCCCCCCCAAGAAAAATCTTTCATTTGGAGTCGGTCATGTGATTAGGAAACCTATTTATTCACTGCTTTCGACTGCTACACATAGATTTTCTTAGATCTCTAAGACAGATGGCCGCAGACAGATTTTCAGATCTATCTCAGACAGCATGACACAGCCATACACGGCAACAGGCAGCCGGACACACGCAACATGCAGTAAACGACACATTCTAATATTCACAAACACTCCATGGTAATGAAGATACACAGGCAGTTATATTATACATTCTAATACCGACCAAAATTCTACTTCATTGCAATAACAACTGCGAATCCACACATCCAAATAAACAACATTCATAGTCTTGGCGAAAGTAAGTTTACCATTTTTTCTGTCGGCTTATTTTCTTATGAGATTGTCTCAGTCAGATTTCATGTCTCCACCCTCACATAATAAACATTTGATCAGCAGTCAAACATATACTCCGCTTATATATGCTTCCACTCATACGCTCACATACACACACATTCTTACCAAGAACTTTTGAACTTTTGGTCTCTTCTGACCGCAACGCATCAAAGCGCTAAAAACATAAAGACAATTGTTAATATGTATGTATAAAAGTTTAAATAATTCTATCTGGTTTTCTTATTGTTTCTTCGCGTTGTTTTAAAAATTTGTGTTTTATTTGTGGACAGGATATTCGGATATAAATTTTACTTTTTAAAATGGGTAGACTGACACAACACATACTAGTACGAGTAAGTGACGAAGGACTGAAAGGATACAACTCCTGTATGCTCACAGAGGAAGAGAAAAGTTCGCCTTATATCAACTTTGGTAGATTTCAAGAGCAACAACTGAAAGAGATCTATGGGGTGAATCGTCTCAAATTAATGTTTAGCCATAATTTATATTGTTGTTAGCGAGTTGAAATGCTTGTTATTTTTAGCGATAAGATATTTTATCATTGTTGAGCGAGGAGAAGTTGTGACGTGCGTGTGTGTTTACGTTGAGTTGTTTCCTCGCTAAGTTTGTAAGGTAATAAATGAAGGATGAAGAAGTAAGATGCCGATAGTCGAAATGTGTTTTTAGGAATAGTTTTTATTTGCAGCATGGAAAATGTAGTTTGCGTTTGTGCTGCAAGTCTCGTAGCGAGTAAGGAGACGAAATGGAGTTATGAGAAAGTTGAGAAAGGCGGCGCGTATCGTCGGACGTGCGAGGGACTGTGTTCGCCGTAGTTTAGCGAAAGCCATGTTGCCGTTGGAGGAAATGAACTTTGGAGTCACCGTGAGTTTTGTGCGTCTGGTGGAGAGGTGTGCGTCGTCTCCATTAAAGTGGCCCAGAGGTGAAATGAGAGCTAGGTATTGAGAGCGGAAATAAGGCATCGCATCGACATAGCCAATTTTGGGGGTGACATAAAGTTGTTCCTGTGGTGGCGTATTGAATGTATCTAATTCATATTCAACTGGGATTCCTTGGTCTAAGAGATATTAGATGCAAGGAATCCATAAATTAGATAGGTTCCCTCATGTGTCCATGCTGTTGTTGCTATTGAAGAGCCGCCAGTGACACGTCTGCACTGGGCGGCGTTGTTCAGCCAAAGAGACTGTGTTTGGCAGCTTACCCGATTTCTGCTGCCCGGAAAATGAGGTACGGGATGAATAGGATAAGTCATCCTGATTGGATGAAATTATGCGTCGAATTGAATTGCGCGCGAAACCAAAATACCTTCTGCTACAAATGCAATATATAATATATTGGGATCCTTTTTTTTTTCGACAGCACACGTGTTTTCCAAGGCTTCTGGCTGAGCAACATAAGCTGAACATTCCGACTTAACACAGACACACATAGTGGACCCTCAAACCCCTTCTACTCGATACAGATGATTCACAATTCGCCAAAATGATTCCTGAAATTCCTCTAGCGCGTTGACCGGAAGCACACTTAAAGAAAACATTCATTCGCCTCAAAATAGTCGTAAACCTCGGAAATAAAAATTGAGTTTAAAAGAATCCCTGTCTCCTTCCTTTTCGTCATTCATTCCTTTGCAGCTTCAATAAACAAAAAGAAGACAACGAGTGAATGGAAAAAAGAAGAAAAAGTCAGTTACCAAACGTCAAATTTTCCTAACATACCACCAAAATATCTTTATACCCATAAGTTGTTAAAAGACACATTTTTTTAGTTTGTGAGGTGATGTCCGTTAAGAAAAGCAGGAATGTGTTTTCTTTTGTCACGTGGTCTACCACTGAGAGGAGGGAAATAAGAAATTTCCCCTATCCCCCCGTGTTTGAATTAACAGGCCGCCAGAGACTGACCGTTAAAAGAGAAATAAGGAATGTAGGTCAATTCCTCGCGACCGAAGTAACAAATCCAGGTCAGAATGAAAGCCAACAGATGTTTGCACTCTGTGACCGGATGGATAAAAAAGGGGGTATAAGGACATATAGTAGTCCGAACGAATCGCCTGACAGGGTGAAGGAAGAAGAAAGAGGCTAAAGGACTGGCCAGAACCCTAAAGCGGAAGTAGCACCCTTTTCGTCAGCGGAAAATGGAATAAGGAAATCAGTTTTTAGGACAGCAGTTGGTGTGACAAGATGTGTCGACACCGTGGCCAAAACTCCGGGTGAAGAAGCGAAATAGAGCTCTTGGACAAGAGATAACAGACGCCTCAAGCCGAGCTCCACAGAATCCCCCTAACCCGTTAAAGAAAATACTCTCAGAAGAAACCCGTCGTCGAATAGCTAAGTACACCGTAAAACCGTTTTCTCCCTCCACCCTTCCTAAGTATTGTCATTGTATGCTCTCTCTGTCTGTCTCTGTCTCTCTCTCTCTCTCTCTCAGTTTAAAAAAGGTAGAAAGGAAAGAAAAAAGAAGAAAGAGACATCTATGTCGGAGATTGTTTACTGGGAAACATAGCCGACCCCTATAAATATTTGTTTGGACCTTAGCGTATTAAAAACCTTGTTATATTTTATATCTCTCCTCGTGTCGAAATTTATTCATTGTGTTGTCTGCCTATCAAGTTGTCTTTTGCATATTCCTTTTCAGCTTCATTCGCCTCAATCTATTCTCGCTAAATGTCCTATTCACCTTTTAAAAATATTACACAGGAAACTGGAATTGTCGACTACGATAATTAATATTATTATATCTAAACCTAGAGGCCCATATCTTCCATTATCATTGGGGTAGGAAGAAGTAGTGGTCTGGTGGGTGTGTGTGTAACGTGAAATTTGGAAACCCCTTACCAGTGGCGGTCAGTCTAGCCCCAAATTAAACCCCACATAATCTGCCAGTTCCTCTACGCCCAAAAAGGGAATCTTAACTGGAACTTATTTTGCGAGAGATCAAGTGCCAGACTGTCCCGTCTTCACACGTGCGAAAAATCAACTCCCGTCTTGGGATAAATATTTAATGCCGCGTCACACTTTCTTTCTGGTTTCTGTAGTTGAGGATGTAACGTTCGTGGGCAAAGTCTTTTTTTACCGTCAAGAGAAATTTGAGAACTTGCGAATCAAAGCATTGTAGTTACCTTTTTCAGTGCCTGTAAATGTCAATGCGTTGTATACTTCAATTGTTTTTCACTGGCTATGTGCAAGAATAATGCACATTTAATGTTATCGGGCTTCGAGTTTTTTCTGTTGCTACGAGGTATAATTCAAATTTCTGGAACCAGATCTTTAAATTTTCTTCGACGTTGCCTGTCCAGGATATTTGTGTTGGCGGTTGTAAAAGGTCCATGCTGATTCTCCACTTCTGACGCCATATATTTGGGAGTTGGCTGTAATCGGTAATTACGACAAAACATATGTGTTCTTAACTACGTGCTTTTATTAACTAAATACATGCTGTCCGTTTCTATTCCTTTCGATAAGAGTTCCAACTAGGGAAGATAACTTCTTATAATTAATTACCTATTACAATAGAGACAGAAAGAAGAGACACTTAATTTTGTGAACAGATGAAGGTGACTTGCACAAGAGTGTTCACAGTCAGAGACTGAGCAACAGAAGCGAATAATAGAATCTATCTCCAGCACCCCAATCGGAGACTTTCATAAGAAACTGAGGAAAGACGACACACTCACACTTGAAGAGGCACTTCATTTAAGCAAAACCAACAAAGCATCTAGCGCCTATATAAAACAACTTAGGTCCATCCAAAACACTACCAACGAAGCTACAAACACTGCTTTACAATCCGTAGGCCCACTAACACGTCAATGGAAAGCAAATAAATGCCTCGATTGTGGCAAAAGACATGCATTCCGCTGAGAAGCCAGTCTAACATTTGGATCAACATACAATGCATGTTGTAAAGCCAACCACTGGGCAATGGTTATTCTATCAAGCAAAGCGAAATGAAGATCGAGGTCAGTATGTTAACTCGGAGGGAGTCTCGCTGGAGGAGCATGAGGATGCGAGAGTCTCGTGACGCATGTGCGGCGAGCGTTCTCGGAGCGCGATTTTTCTTCCTCTTTTTTTGGGTTCAAGACGTGAAGAGAGGAAGAGGGAGAGACAGACGCAACCCACCCAGACTGATACAGTGTACAATATTCAAGGACAAGAAGAACAGTTCAGAAGTCTAACATTTAGTAGCGTCAAAATATCAACAGAGAGACAGAGCCTTTGCGTACCTAAAAATAAGACCAGCGAACAGAAGTAGAGCACACAGATTACTCCTAAAAATAAATACAGATACCCAAAGAAACACACTTCCAGTCACTACATTCCACAGAATGTTCCCAGAAAATTAGATCCAGACGGTTATCCAAACCGGAAAATAAAAATGAAGAAAACTAAACTGGTAGTAATAGTACATTCAACATAGTAGATGCACAAGGACCAGCAGTTCTAAGACTACCTTCGCTAGAACAACTTGAATTAATAATACTACTCAGTGCAGTAAAGAAAAAAACACAAATCATTAAAAGTCAAATCGCCAAAACACACAACTAAAACCTATAAAATTGAAGAACCCATCTAGATGTATCCAAATCGCTCTCATAGAACTGTGACAAGATCTGAGAAACTATCTAACGAAAACATGCGACCACTATTGGTCCCAGGGCAACCTGTACAAGTATTAGATCATCAAATGGAAAATGGCCACCAGCATCGGTATTAGCAAAATGTGCTGAACTAAATCTCACATTCTCGAATTCCCAGACGGATCTTGTGTTTTGTCAAGATGCGGTAAAAAACAAGATTATTCCGGTCATGAGAACTTTGACTTTGGGACAACCCTATCCCATTGCACTAAATGAGGATCAAAGTAATTTGTTACATACGTAATAGGTGTTATACTCTAAGTGAAATCTCATAATGATTCATAAACTCTTTACTGTGATAAATAAAAACGCCTATAGGGCGTTCGAGGTCACAGTCAGACTGACGGACGTAGCGGTGAGTAATCACTTGACAAAAAATATAGCTTTTCTTTAGCCAATCGAAAGGCACCGTGGACTAAAGCTGTGTTAAAATTGATATTCCACAGTGGAAAAAGGATTAGGAATTAACAGACTCGGACAGAGGAAAAACAACACACATTCATTACGTAGAGAGGACACATTTTTATTAAGTGCTTATGAGATAGGAAAAGGTTAACAAAGAGGAGATAATCGTAGAAGTTATTAGACTTATTTAGTACTCTTTTAACAAGCTGTGAACACTTTCTTGATTCCATCGTTGCGTGACCGATAAATGCGTCGATCCCGCAAACTTTTGCATATGTGAAGTGATGATTGACAGAGGACTAATCAAATGACAAAGACAAGCGGGTAAGTTTAAATGTCAGGTTTTATTGAGCGAATCGTACACGAAAGGTGTGCATGGGTATAAAATCGCTATTGCTGTATAATGTCTATGTAGTCTATGTGGTGTTGAAAATAGGTGCGGTAGAAAGGCGAAGAATAGGCTGTCTAAAAGTCCATGGCGACAGTGCGTCTGGAAGATCAGGATGGTGTCAGTGCTTGGTGACATAGTTGGAGACTGTCGAAGAAGTGGCTGGGTGATCGATGTCTCGGTTTATTTAATCCTCGGCTAACTGAGAGTATGTCGATGTAGCCTTGGAGTGCTGATAACATTAGAGTTGTCGCTTGAGAACTGGATTGCTGTCGCATGATCTGGTCTGTTGCAACGGAAAATGTAGGTTTGCTGCAAGTCTGGCTTGCTGCTGTGTCATCGTCTCGTGGTATCAGCAAAGTGGTGAAGCGACGAGATCAGAGATGATCTTCAGAAGACTTTTTGAAAGTAGCTCTTAAAAGAGCTGGTTTATGACTTTCGGGAATTAATTCTGAAAAGAGCTGTTTGAGAGAGAGAGAGAGAGAGAGAGAGAGAGAGAGAGAGAGAGAGAGAGAGAGAGAGAGAGAGAGAGTTTCGGTGATTGGTTGGAAGCTGGCATCTGCTGTGATTGGTTGAATTCCACATCGACTGCTGGCTATTGGCGGAGATCCCACGTTGGCTGCTGGCTGCAAGGAGAGGTACAAATACCTCTCTTCCGGGCACGTATGCCCGGCGACGTCTAGTCTGTTGGTCACTGACTGTTGTGTTTATATAGAAGTAACAGACTGCGTATTTCATCGTTTGAGTGAAGAAAATTTTGTGTTATCGTATACAGGAAGTTCCTCTTTTAGATAAAAGTAATAATGAAATATCTCCTTATACTAACTAAAGGAGCTTTTAAATACGATGTATTTTATCATGTGGTTAAGAACTGTCTCCGAAACGGCTGGTAGAATTAATCTATTTCAAAAAATAGTTCGTGTGTTGACAACAGAAAATCACTCGTAAACGTAGGGGTTACGTTTCGTTAGCTGGCATCACGGGTGATTCAGCGCTTTAATTTCACCGAAGATTTTAGGTTTGAGTAGCCGGAGCGGCTACGATACCATCAAATACATATATATAATACCCTGCATTCCACAATAGCCAATTCTCATCCTCGCAGCCCCTACGCTACTTCGACAGACAGGAGTTCCTTCGTTCGTCTCAATGTCTAAGCACAGACAACAGAACATTCTTTTGGGAGCAAGCCACTTTACCTCACGTATCCATCAAAGAATAGGTAAAACAAGTTATCCATGAAACCCTAAACCCTCCCGAGAACTCAATACCATCGAACGGTCATTCAACAACTTAACTTATTTGTAAGCTCTTTGAACTTAATACAGGGGAAAAGAACCCTCTTGTACGTTTCTATATATGAATTCCACTCCATTTGTCGATTCTATTGTTGTTTTTTTACCTGGAATTCTAATAGTAAAAAAAAA
This sequence comes from Sepioteuthis lessoniana, assembly GCA_963585895.1. NCBI lineage: Eukaryota > Metazoa > Mollusca > Cephalopoda > Myopsida > Loliginidae > Sepioteuthis > Sepioteuthis lessoniana. The sequence goes on from OY757930.1 coordinate 48,540,633, forward strand.
AAAAAAAAAAAACTAATTAAAATAATCATTTACTTCTTTTGTTTTATTTGGTGGGACTAGTAAAATCCATAATCTTCACTTCAAAATAAATAAGTTTTCATCAACATATTTCAACCGTAAAATTTCCACTAGTACAGAAATACACTCTGATTGTATGTAAAATAATGTCATCATATATATATATATATATATATATATATATATATATATATATATATATATATATATATATATATATACAAAATAAATATAAGTTCTTACCGGTTAAGTTCTATTATGGTCGTACCGAACCGGACCGGATATAGAATTTTTATATAGTTGATATTGAAATATTAGACAAATCAGAGCTTATGTTACAAATTAAATGAGCCAATCAGAACGCGTGTTTTATATAGTTATAATTTCTACTTCCTCTCTGAGCTTTGCCATGTGCGTATAACGAGTGGGTAGACTACACAACCCTTCAGCCATCCACAGGTAAAAATCCTCTAAAATCTTTCTGTTAAATTATCACTTTCGAATATTATTTTAATTAAAGATATAGAGTTCTCTGTTAGTGATCCCAAAGTATTTAGAATGAACTATTCTATCGTAGATAAGTTTTGTGTGCGTATTTTTATGCTATCCTTTTTACCTTAACTTTCGTGATTAAACTTTTTTTTTTAGGAGTCAGTCATAGGATCAAGTTTTCTTTTTTTAGACACTACATAAATATTGGTATTTTCTTTGTAAACACTGAAAATCTCGTCTGTCTACCTGTAAAAATAAAAGTATTAATCCCCAATAAGTAAGAACTTAAGAAAATAAACATTTGATGATGAGTTTGCTGAGATTCACCTTTCTTCAATGATTACTTGGGTTTATTTTTTTTTAAATTTCAATTTTTTAAAAACATTTGGCTCTGTGGTAGAGCAAAAGACTGACAATTAAATTAAGTGAATTTTTTTCCATGTAATAATTCTTAGTGAATGTCGTTCATTCACTTAGGCCAGAATTATTTTAGAACTTTCTCATCTTTACGAGAAATCAGGAATTTTTAAAATTTCACTAAATTGTATTTTCGAAGAAAACTTATTCGAGAAGGGTGAGATTTTATTTCCTTGAAATAAGGGCTATAAGAATATTTTTATACTTGTAAAATCACAAATGTCTTTTTGCCGCACGGCAGGGATTTCCATCATCGTTAAACAGTATATTTTAAAAGTTTTTTTTTTCTTACAATTTAGAATGTTTTGTCTTTTTTTTTTATTTTGTAAATCTTGAATGTATGATAAATGTTTATTTATTTGTACCAATTTTGAGTTTATTAAGTCAGTTCTTGTTTTTATCGTGTGTGTGTGATTAAAAATTGATAGCGACTTTTTTCAACTTACATTTTACAACAACTTTAACTGGTAAATTATTTTCACGTTAAATAATATTATTGTAAGGTTGCATTTCCCAAAGGTCAGTCACGTTTTCTCTTCATAGTTTCATTTAATGTCATACATTGGGAGAGAAAAAAAAAGCGTGCTAAATTGTAGATATGGTTCTGTTTTCCTAAATGTAAAGGAATATCTTAGTATTTTTGTCTACATCTCTTTCTTTCGATGATGTAGCCTTTTAAGGGGTTTTTCATCTGACTGAAGTTATTTATAGACCTTCGTCTTGTTTAAAAAAAAACCTCTACTTACTACACATCGCTGTACTCATGAAAATAATATGGGGACTAAAAATTTTGTTCTTACTGTTTTTTTCACTCTTGTAATTTTCTGCTAAAAACGAAATTTACTGTTAGGGAGAAGAAAAGGAAATAAAGTCAAAAGAAAGATACTCAGTATTCTTTTACTCCTAAAGAATAGGGAATACTTTACTTTCGATGATTTTCTTTTAGTAAAATCAACAAGAGTTCTAAGATCACTACACAGTCAGGAACTTGAAGAAATCGATTCAGTTTTGCCGAAAAAAAGGTTATATCGCAGAAAATTATACCTGTGTCACCGTTGTACTTTATCTATTTAAATAAATTACCCGAGAGTTCCAAACCCTTTAAATTGCCATTTTTGCAATAGCACTGCCAGTAGATTACGGTTTGTGTGAGAAGTTATGCTTGTTTTTGCTTTTTATAATCTTTAAAATAAAATTTTATTAGTGCCAGGGGGCAGGGGTTAAAGAATAAAAAAATTAAATTAAAAACAAAAATAAAAACTTAGATTTTGAAACACTGAGAAGTATGCATACTTCAATAATTTCTGAAAAGTTGGTTAAAGCTAAAATATTTTATACCAATTTTAATATTGACGTCTGTGTAGGGTATTTTACACCATCTGAATATCCTTTTTTTAATCACAGTATATTTAAGTGGACATGACTATGTCTCTGCTTATATATATATATATATATATATATATATATATATATATATATGTGCGTAATGCCCATATAAAATTTATATATATAATTTAATGCCAAAACCGTTTTAAATCGGCAAAATGCAATGTTCTGTGTTCAAAAATGCTGAGCTATATCACATTTCAACTATAAAATGAAACGGTAAACACTTACCATTGAGTTTCACATAGCCGATCTTGAGGTGAGCTTATATTGACGCAAAGACCTGTCAGTACAAGGTCGCCTGAAGATCGGACACGTAAAACTCTTATAAACCAGTTGAAACTTACAATTATATATATATATATATATATATATATATATATATATATATATATATATATACACACGTGTGTGTGAGTGCGCACGCGAAATCTCCCAGTGGTCTTTTTTCTTTTTGATAATCAGAAATTGTCAATTCACAGGAGAAAACTTGTTTTTAACAAAAATGCAAGAAACTTTAAAAGAAATGCGTGCATGTACACACACACATATATATATAATGACATCTGACAATGTGATTAAGAAGTATGACATTTCAGTCTTTACAACTTCATCAGATACTACAATTCTCTAGTCTTTACTTGTACAATTTATAAGGAAAAAGGGGAGATTATTTCTTACAGAAATATCTGAGAATTAAGAAAAGAAAGGCAGTGGCTAATATACTGACCAGCTTGGCTGATTACCTGCAACTCAAGCCTCACAAATGATGCCATTTTCAGCAACCTCTATAACACTGGTGATCCTATATTTTATGCTGGGATAGTCTCTAAATTCCCTCAATGCTGATTTTTACTATGTAGTTATAATAAGCATAAGAGGGACAATTAATAAGCCCATTGCCCTGTCAGAGGGGCTGAGAATACATCAATTTTGTCCTCTGTAGGATGCCCATCAAAAGAAAAGTGGGTATCCTAGGTATAACACTAAACTGCATCTGGTAGTGAAACTCCAATTCAGTAGCTCTGGGGAGTGTGGAGTTATCATTTCATTATTCTGAGGTTCACTCTGACCTGGAGTGGTAGTACCTGTTAGTGTCCCATCTATCAGTTGTAGTTTCCCACTTCTCAGTACAGCTATCACTAGTAATGAATTTACATCAGAAAGGTTTGAATGTATTCTTACTAGACCTCAGGAGAGCATAACTTCAAACACAAGATACTGTGGCCATTCCAAACTGTGAGGATTGATGGGAAAAGGTATTTCCTGACATGTTTGAGATTCGGCCTAAATCTAGCTCCCTTTATTATAAAGGCCATTGTCAGTACAATACTGTCACAAAGAAACAATACACCAAGCAACATCGACCAAATCTATGTTAATGAAGATGTACTTCCCACAACCTATGTCAAGGAACACTTGGCTCATTTTGGGGCTGGAAAGCAAGGATCCAGAACGATTGGAGGACAGCTTATAAGTGTTGGGATTGAGCATCTCAGAGGAACATGGCGGTAGTGAGGATTGTGATTACAGAGTTTCCCAAAATCATCACACAACAAGCCATGTTTTCTTTGTGTGGGAAATCTGTTGAGCACTTCCTAGTGTGTGGCTGGCTCTGTGTGTCTTACAGAGTGATTAAGAAAAAAGTCAGTTTCATCACGATGAGCTGGGATGATAGGTGAAAAGCACTCTCCTCCAGCATCTGATGGTCTAGACTTTGAATGTAGTGAAGCAGAATGATCCAGCTTTTGGGGATTTGTGCATGAACAGCTGGGTATGGAACATGTAGGTTGATGCCAGCTCCCTTGCAATTGGAGTGGCATTGGAGAGGTAAGAGACTACTGGAAGACATTTAGTGGTTGTGACCTAAAAATGATGCCTAACACATTAATTTGGCTGAACTTGATACCATGTTGAAAGGCATCAACCTGACCCTTCAGTGGCAGGTCAAGGTGTTGCATATGAAGACAGATTATCTGTGTATGTCAGACATTCTGATTGGTAATGCATGAGTATGTACTAAGGCAGCCAGTGAAATGCTCATTCGTAGGTGACAGAGTATATTCAAGGAACTGGTAAAGGAGTTTGAGTTATTCAGGGATGTCATGCTGTCACATCAGCTCAGAATATAGCAAAAATAGCTTGTAGTTTCCTGGTTCTCTGCACAGCCGTCACTAGCAGTCTTGCTTTGTCTGACTGCAACTCCTGTCTCAAATGATGTCTTATATTTCTGTAGCTCATTGCTGATTGGTCTAACTGACCAACCAATTAGCACAAGCCACTGATCATATAAACATAATGTTTTCCTCTTGCAAACCTCTTTTTCGTCACTTTTGGTTTCACAATTTTTTTCTCTGCAGCAAAGAAAGGTAAACCACACATATCCTTTGCAACATGTCGCTACATCAGTCAAATAGATGTATCAGACTGGAGTACTTGAAATCATATAATGGTCTGTAAATTATTTGTATATAGAATAGTTACTTGAAGTTTAAAAGGATAAACATTATATATATATATATATATATATATCCTATGTGATCTTTGGTCTGATGATCACAGAGGCAAGAAATTGAGTCACCAACTGCTGTTAACTTTGTCTACACTATTTTTATATATGCTCTACCACTGATATTGAGCACTCTGTATTTATAAATATAGCAAATATTATTATTAAGATATATATATATTTTAAAATAGGTAGATCGATGAAGAGATTTGTATTGTTTGAATTTATTTATTCATTTATTTTGTTCTTACATACATGTATGTTTCCAGCTTGTTGCTTTCATTAGAGAACATATATGGCAGAAGGCCTTGTTAATGGAGTACTCAATGAGACTTGAACTCATTCATGTTTGCTGTTTGAATGATTTTCAGTGGTTATGGGTTTATATAGAGGTCTTCCTCTCTTTTTCTTAGTGTGTGTTTACCTTAGTCTGCTTTACCCCTCTTTGATATTTGATATGTTTTTATCATTGTGTGTGTGTTGGAGTGGTTTTGGATTTCAATCACTTACCAAATCATGAAAAAGATAGATGGCCAAATCATCACAGATATCTACCACAAACCAACAGACACCCAACAATACCTCCATTTCAGAAGCCACCACCACAAAAACTGTTTAAAATCCATTCCTTACTCTCTAGCATGTAGAATACACACAATAATCATGGATAAAAACCTAAAAAAAAACTTGCTTTAAAGAACTACACACAACCCTACAACAGAGAGGATACCCAACAACACTAATAAATAAAGGGTTGGACTTACCTATTTTAAAATATTTTTATTCTCTCTTTGGACCGACAACAAAAATTTATATATATATATATATATATATATATATATATATATATATATATATAAAGGTTATCTGTTAAATCTTCTACAAGAACCCAATCAAAGTTTCTTCATGTTTTCTCTTGTAGATGTCCTGACAAAACCTACACCCAAAAGGCGTCCAGTAACCATGGCTGTCTTTGGATTACAGATGATTTTCAGCTTGGTGGCATTCACATTCCTGCAAAAACTCTCACGTTACTACTCCTTTGGAAGGTGGATCCTCTCAAACCGTTTGGTGCGTTATCTGCACCCAACAAATGAAGAACTGAAAATTGCTGCCGGGATACCCTTGAATTCTACAACTGGCACCCGGGTCAAACACAGGCGTGAACACCGGCGTAACAATCCAGAAAAGATCCAGACTGAATCATTTACTGTTCCTCGGAGCATTCCCATCACTCTTGAAACAGCCAAAGTGGAACCAAATGACTTATTACCTCTCCATTATTTTGGAGAATTCCAGTGGTTAATGGACTTTTCCCTTTGTGCTCTCCTTGTTTATATTAGTACCGAGATCTACTATGGTTTCTTATCACGTACAGAACCAAATATCAGCATTTTGTGGTGCCTCTTGGTACTTGGTTTCTGCTTTAGAGTTCTTCTAATGCAAACCTCCATCTATTTCCAAACTGAGGATGGAGGTGAACGAATCTTATGTATTACATTTGGATTTTTCTTTCTTGTTGCTGCGATGGGTGTGCTTATTGTCAGCGAGAACAGCCTCGAATTTGGGCTTGAACAAGGCTACAACAACTTTTCAAACAATGCCATCGAGTTCCTGAAACAGCAAGGAATCACTTCTCATGGCCCTATGAGTCTACTCACATTCAAAATAAGCCTTGCATTTGTCTGTGCATTTCTTGGAGCCTTTGTCACATTTCCCGGACTTCGTTTGGGTAAAATGCATGTGGATGCACTGAACTACAGCCAGGGTCAACCTCTTATTCAAGCTCTGCTGTATATTAGCTTTACATATCCTATGTTTATCCTTCTGCTGTGGGTCAAGCCAATGGCCCGTGATCTGATCTGTGGTCTTCATTGGAGATCTCCAATACAGATTCTCAGCGAGCCAGCATTTGAAACGGCACGGTTTGTCATCATCTGTATCTTTTTTCTTTTGCGGCTTGGACTAATGAAGACTTACCTCCAGTCACACTTAAATCTTGCCCATGAGCGTATTGAAGTAATGCGAAAAGAAAGTGGCCGCATCAATAACATAGACTTGCAGAAAAAAGTTGCTCGTGTTTTTTATTATTTGTGTTTTGTGGCTGTGCAGTATTTCACACCAATCATACTGATTCTGTTTTTAACATTCATGCTGAAGACTCTCGGTGATTATTCCTGGGAGAATATTATTGGGGGTGGTTACATAACAAGATCACCTCTCCCTACTGCCAAAGTCAATGTTTCTCCAAATTCCGATACTATCGCTCAGGTAACTTGGGCTATAGCTAACATCCGAGGTATCTTTTCTGCCATGTGGTACCGAGGGTTGTTATCTTTTCTCAACTGGTGGATTATAGCAGCTTGGTTCACAACTTCCATCTTTGGAACCATTTACTACACAAAAACTTCAATATAAGAAATTGTTTCTAATAATATTAAAACCAGAAGAAAAATATCCAAGAGTTTAGTTTTACTTCAAGTAATATGACATCAGAAATCGAACCTATGATTATTTTTCTCATAATTACATCAGGTTCTTGGCTTAATTGCTGGTTCAAGTGTAGGTAAAAAGCCAAGATTTTGTGTTTTCATGGCAGGCAGGCAGGCCCTTCCCACACGCTGCAACCCAATCCTCCCACTTGATTTGGCTTTGTGCCACACTAGTGTCTGTTAATAAAACAACAGTAATTTCAAATATAATTCCACATAATCACATCTTTGATAAGTTAATTTTAATTTCTGACAAATATTTATTATCTGATTCTTTTTATATCAAATAGAATCAATTATCATTGCAGAATCAGTTCACCAGTATTGCAAGACAAATCAGGCTTATTTAATAAAAAACAAAAAAAACCTACTTTGAATCAATAGAGCTCAACAGCAAATATGATTTAAGATCATATAATTAATCAATTAGGTTAAAAAATAATTAGTTGGTACTATGTAATCGGTATATTTAAATTCAGATTGAGTTCTCATTTAAATGTTTCATTAAATCAAATTGACAAAGATTTTTTTTTAACATTAGTGATCTTTTGTCAAACTATTCTCTGAAAGTTATGACTCAGATGAAACAGTAATTCTACTGAAAGGCAACCTACAAGAGCCAGCTGAAAAAGTTCATGGGTTGACCAATATAGTCTCATGGAATGTGACCAAATGAGGTTTATTTTTCACCAGTCTCTCTGGCAGTACTTGGATCCCATTGGTCCATAAAAAGTTATCAACAGTAGATATGTAATCATATGAACTTTTCAGCTCATCCTCATACTTGCTGACATTTCTGGTCTGGCAATTCAGTACACAACAATTCAGGCTTATTAATAGAGACCCAGTATATAAGGTTCAAGATGACAATTAGTCATTTGAAGATACCATTTAATAAAAATCTTATATTTAACTGAAATCATTTTTTGTGAGGAAATAATGGTCAATTTGGATGAATGAATATAGACTAGATGTTTCCCATAAATATGGAAGATTGGTTATTTAATAAGTGAAGAATTTTTTTTAATTTTTTAAACAAATGATCTCAATAAAAACAGCTGTGAAAACCATGAATCAGATAAAAGAATAGAGGGAGATCTTGTGGTGTAATGGCTAAAGTGTTGGACTTCAGTAATGCTATTACATACACTTATGTGCTAATACCCTTGGGAAAAGTATTGAACCCCCTTATCCCTCCAACTATGGGTTAAATGGTATCACTATTGTTCTTCTGCTTGGAGAGCTTTAACATTAAATAGCCCACAAAGGTTGATATTCCATTAAATAAAGAAATCAAGGTAGAAAAATTATAAGGTCAACCTAGAATCAATCAGCTATATGTTAAAGTCTTAATGTAAATAGTTTAAGTTTAAAATTAGTCATTTGTAGTTGATGTATAATAAGATAACAAAGCAAAAATATCAGTTTGTGATATATTTTCCTCACAATAGAGTCTGAAAATAAGTTGTCTTAAATCTTTTGAAACAATTTTTTTATTATAAATAAGAACCTTGTAACCCTAACAAGTTTTGTAAAAAGGTGATTGTTATAAGGGGATTTTATATAATTTTTATACGGTGGCAGATGTAAAAACTAGGTGCTTGTCTGGAATAGGACAACAAAAAGTTTCCATTGATTCTGCAGTAATGTACAAAAAATTAACTGTTGCTAAAGGAATTGGCAACCTAGGTTCAAATTTTGGATAAAGTTGTTTAGATTTTACTTTGCACTAATAAATTTGGGAAAATGAATGAATTCATCTGTTGACTCTACTATGAGTTAATAATAGGGCTGACTGGATTCATTAGCTCTGGCTAGGCAACCAGTCTAAGAGAAAGAAAACTGAATCCAAACCAGCTGTACTGTGCTTAAAATTGTTACATCCTGCCTGCAGCAGAGGGATTGGGTAAATACATATTTACATACAACTATCTGGGTAAGAATAAGTTTTGGTCATGTTTCATTTCCTTTACTGAATAGTTATATTTAAGTTCAAAAGATTATGTAATTGCAAGCAACTATAAGCCAACACCTTAGTGGTTGAGGTGAGGAAAAGATTAAAGAAATATAGCAGATGGGTGAATTGTGCCAAGTTGTAGATGTAATATCTAAATGTAACAATTCAGTATTAAAAACAAAATTAAAATTTATTCTTAACTGGATGGTGAATGGAAGTATTACATTTCTGTATATAATTTTTTTTTGTAAACTCATTTAGTAAATTTTCTTTGCACAGAACTGTCAGGTCACCAAAGTTTAATCTCAGTCACTTTATATAACTTACAAGATATCTGAAGAAAAAAAAATCTCCATACAGTACTGAAAGGACATACATGGGGGTCTAAATTTAATAATTAAAAACTAAGTCACATTTTTCTTACTTTTTTTTTTTTTTTTTTTTTTTTTTATACTAAATGTTTTTTAACCACTGAAGTGTTTCAAAAATTTGTGGTGGTAGTGGAGTTTATCCTCCACTCATCTTTGTTTAACGTTTTTTCTTCTCAGGTGTGTATGTTTATACCATTGATTTTTTTATGTTTGCCTGGGAGTTTTCTCAATTCATGGATCCCAGTATTAAAATCCTTCTACTCACAACAGAATTTTCAGGATAGAGTGAAACTAAATTATATTACCATTTTCTCACCCTTTCCTACTTCTACCAGGTTCATGTGTCAAATGCACCCCCACAACCAGGTGTGCAGGCTCAAAAACCATTCTCACCATAAAACATAAAAGGATACTTGAATTTATAAATAATAAAAGGATAGTTTCATTGAAGACAAGGCAGCAGATCACCAATTTTTCACTTTGCATTGATAGGTACAAGGTTAACCAGATATTTGACTTCAAGATTCATAGGTCTTGCTTCATTCATCTCTTAAGTGGATGAGGTATGAACCAATGTTTTGGAAAATGTATAATTATTGAAAAAGAAACTCAAGGGTCTCATTTGGTACTTCTGAGTCTCACTAAGATTTAATCTTCAAAATTTTTACAACATTCATCTAAGAAATGTATTTTAAAGAAACCCTACATTTAGTGATTTTTTTTTTTAATGCAGTGGCTAAAATCTTGATTTTTAGCTATTAACTCTTTATCTATATGCAGGTGGAAAATGATATTCTGCATTCTTTGCATGCCAGAACATTAGAAATTATGTGATACTTTGAAGTATGAATAGTAAAATAGTTGTTTAATTAAAGGCAGGTACAGCAAGCCTCCTGGCCACAAATTTTCACTAACTTGTGAAAGTAGGTATATTCAGGATTTATATATAAAGTTACAGTAATCTCCAGCTAGATGAAAACTTTTTTATACACTTCATAGATAATAAATCTTAATTATTGAAATATCCTTAAAAAAAATCGGAAAAAAAAAAAAAAAAAGCTTTAAAATTTATTGAAGCAGATTTAGTTTTAGTTTGCTGATCTTCATGTCTATTGAAATATGACTTTTATTTAATTGATTATTAATGTGTATTTATTTAAAAATTCCTATTCACATCAGTAAGTGGGATAGGTGTTGACCCATTCTAATAAAAGAATTACTTTTTACTGTTAATGTTGATAAATTTCACAAGAGAGTAGAATGCTACCTGGCAATTGCATTCTCTTTCAGCGGTTTTTATAAAATATTGACATTAAATTTTTGCTGTTAACTTGTTTCTCTCTCTTTTTTTTTTTTTTTGTATATACACAGTTACTTTTTTCCTACGATTTTCAAAGACTAATATTGCTGAGTACATTTTTATGATTACCAGAAAAGAAACTGAGAATTGTCGAATTCATTATATATATATATACACACACACACTGGTAGAAAATAAATGCACAGTTAATATAACAAATGACAGTAAATGATAATATGGATGTGTTAAGATCTAAAGAGATTATACAGTAGGAAGTCTGAATACTGATGCTACACCCCTTATTTTGGTTCCTGTGCACATATTGATCTGTATATGTTATACTTACTGTATACTTAATCTTAAGTAAATTCAGGGTATTGCAGTTTATTTTCTGCCAGTGTGCATTTTATTTATATAGAATTTAGTATATTATTTAAAAAAAAATTTTTTTTTATTTTTATTCTCTAGCATTAAAAACACCCCTGTTGTGATGTAATAAAAATAATCAAACTATTAAACCATTTATGTTGCAGTATTACTCCACTGCCCAGCTAACCTATGTCTCTTTTAACATGTCTGTTTTTAAAAAAATATCTTTTGGCTGTTTGGTTTGGTTAAATCCATAAACCACAGGTCAGTTCCACAAAGGTGGGTGAAGAAAACAAACCTGAGAATACTCTCATACTGTTTATTTACTCTTTGAGGGATAGGGGTGGGGGCACAATTTGACACTGATCTTCAGCCTAAGAGAGTAGACCCTAATTATTGTGATATGGACAATGAATGAAGATTTCAGTGCTGGTCACTTTTCAATCCCATTTTGTCCAACTCCTAACTCTTGGACAGCTACTGAACTTTAAACTTTTTTGTGACCAACTATAGTGGGAAAGGCCTGTATCAAAGAACCAACTTCTCATTATCCTCTCAGACTATCCACCGCTCTGTGACTCAAATGTCCCTTTGAATATATAAGATCTTGACTTCTAGAAAAGAAAAGTGCTTTTCCTCTATGGACTACCTAGGACTAAAAATATGTTTAAAAAAATCTGTCAACTGACTTCAGTCGATCATGGACATTATAGAATAAATAAAATACCCCCCCCTTCATTTTCATCAATAAATCCTCTAACTTTTAAAATCTGCCAACCTCCATAACTTATTTAGCTACCTCTTTAAGATATACATAAACATTATGCCTATGCTTATAGGAGGAGTACTGGTTTGATTTGATTTTTCTTTCTTTAATGATACATCAACCTTTAGTGGCATAGTAGCTAACATGCTGGACTGCAACATTGTAGTAAGCAAGTTTAAAATGTGTTATGTTCACTTTCAGACTAATATTCTTGGGAAAGTATGCTCCCCCTACCGATTTAAATAGCACCACTACTGTTCTATAAGAATAGCTCTGACATTAAATAACCCACAAGGGTTGGTATGCCATTGATACAAAGAAACTAAACCGATACTCTTTTTATATATATATATATATATATATATATATACACACATACACACACACTGATATAATTGTACCCACATACTTATATAAATACACCCACAACTGCATGCATTTTCATTATTGTATGTTAACATGTGTACCTAGGGATAGAAAAGATTATTACATTAAAATACTGAAATTTGATACAAATGATTTGCATACTATTATTCCAAATATTCCTATTTGACCCATAGATAGGACCCTAACAGATACGACCACTCTGGATCAGAGTGGATTTGGGAGAAATCACAACTAAGGAATACTCCACTTGCCCCAGAACTGAGATCTCACTACCAAATATAGTTTAGTATCATACCTGAGCCACCCCTTTTTAGGGGATACAATAGGTGTATTCTAAACTCAACCAAGAGCTCTCTCAATAGGGAGTAGCCAATAATTATCTTCAAACAGGTTTTAATGTTAGATTAGTCTGGCACACAGACTAAGCAGGTTTTAACATTTGCTTTAATCTGATTTTAAAATTGTCCAAGAGACAAGTTTATTTTATTTTATTTTTTTTAAATGAGCTTAAATTAAAGTGTGGCCCATTTCTACAATCCAACTACTGAATAGATGCCATTGAGTAATTATTATTGAATCAGTCTAGCAGACTTACAACTGTGCTGAGAGCTTGATCCTCACTAGGTATTTCACATTTGTGGTATTGAGTCAGAGAAAATACATATACAGGGTCCAGAAAAATGATATGAATTTAAAATTGCTGCCACACAGGTGTTATTCGAGATGAGTGGGTAGGCAACAGCAATCATGGCATGGCAACATCATGTGTTTAGGATTAAAATTTATTTAAAAAATGGTAACTATCATGGCAATGCAATTCATAAGCATTTCATAGAAAGGTTTAGCTTTAAAAGGGAAATCACTCTGTAAACCTCACAATGAAGTGAAAGATTTTTATTATGAAATTGTAACAATACCAGAAGCAATTTCTTGCTAAGTGCTACAGAACTTCAGGGTGAGGCTTCCAGAGTCTATAGCTTGAGAGAGAGAGAAAGAGCATTTGGATGATATAATGGCAAATATTGTTCTTACAGTCAAGTTAAACTTTGAATAGGATCTATGTTGGGTTTTTTTTCTCCTTTTTTTTATTATTTATTTACATTCCACATCCTAAGAGATCATTCTGCTGGACCCTATATTAATTGAAACTTTTTCAACTGTAAGAAAAGAAAAGTTTTTTGTTTTTTTTTCCAATCATTTTTTTTAATTTCCTATCAATCAACAAAACAGTTTTGTTTCCACAGAACATTTCTCATGCAAAGTCCAGAGCAGATGGAAACATTTAAAAGTTTATCCTTGTCCATGACTTGGTTTGATTAAACATTCACCTACATCTATTTGCCTTCCTTGCAGTTTTGTGATAGAATCATTTACAGAATGAAAATGGTTATCACATGATTTTTGAGTGCAACAAAACTTTTAAATATTTCCCATTGCTTGGGATGAAGAAAGTTTTAAATGGTTCCTCTCAAAGACTTCCATTACAATCTTTGAGAATTTTTTTTTTATTTCTTTTAAATTATGGTTAATGCCTTCCTTCTTAGATTCTCACAAAGATAGAAACAAAAACAACAAAAAGTTTGTTTTTGCTTGTCTATCCTGGATATGCATTGTAAACAGATTTAAGTCTTTTAGAAGCTGTAAACAAAAAGTAATTTTAAAAAAAAAAGGGAAGAAAAAAAGTCATATAATCCAGGTTAAAAGGATGGTAGGGGTAATCTAAAGCCAAACTTTATCAGACCTTATTTTTTCAATGAAGGTATCATTGGGGAAGAAACCAAAGCCTAGTCCATTTACCAAAACTTTTCTCGTTCTCCAATGACATCTGCATTGGAAAAATAAGGTCTAAAAATGTTTGGCTTTTGGTTACCTTTACCACACTTTTAATTTAGACTTTTGCGATTTTGAAAAATAAGTATAATTCAAACTATTATTTTGTTGAGGTAATCTCCTTACTCATAGAGGAAGGAAGTTTTTTTTACAATATGTGATCATATTGCCAAAAAAATTAGATTCATAAGGACAATTTTAAGTTTTTTAAAATTCAAATTCTCATTTGATTTTTTTGTTTTTTATCCAGCTGGTTAAATAAAAAAAATTTAATTGTTAGTGTGAATAAATTTAAATCATATAGAAAAAAAGTTCGATTTTTCACCGTTTAAAAACAGTGCTGTGTGTGAAGCTAAAGTGGAAACTCAAATGTGAATTATCAGTGAGTCTTTCTTTTTATTTCACAACTTTAAGTCTTTCTTGCCTTTAGGGTCAGATATTGAAAGTAAATTAATAATATTTAGTCATTATAAAAGTTTTATAAAGTGCTGTCTGCTGAAGAGTTTTGTGACACATTATGTCAGCTTCCAACTCTAGCTAGAATTTTACTAACAGAAGGAATATCTATCTAATTATGCCACTCTGCACCTCTCCATTTATTTTTTGCTGAAAAAATTTTATCCAGAAGACAAGATATGTATGGGTGTGTGATTTTCATGATGCAATTTTTGATAAGACAATATTTCATGTGAACATCATTAAGAGTAAAAGAGAGACTTCAGCTGCTGAAGAAAGTAACTAGAATTCATTGTGGTTGCCCTACTAGCATCTTCAGTCTGTTGAACAAGAAAACTGTTGAAGCAATCTTGATTAGATTTTAATCATTTTGTAAATTAATAGAAGCTCTGTGTGTGGTTTCTATTTTACTGAAAGATGTTCTTGAAAGAAACTATTTAAATCCAGAGTAGCAAAAATGGGCAAAATTGTGACCTACCAAAAGGTCAGAACAGCTAAAAAACATGCAGAAAATAATTGTTGGGACTGAATGAACAGGCTTTTTTTTTTTTTTTTTTTTTTTTTTTAATCAGCACTAGCAATATTGCATCACATAAGAAAACAAGTCTTTGCATTGGATATCTCCAAGAAGAATTACATTTTACAAAGACCAAGATGTAGCAAATAAGTTCTTTTGCTATTTTTTATGGAATTACAAGAGACTACATGTGCCATACAGTCCCAGGCAATTCTTCATTGGTAAATTTTCCAATAACCTGTCATTATTTAACACCTATGATACAGGCACAGTAGATTCAGCTTTGAGATGTGTAGGTTTTCAAAATAAAACTACAACTAATGCATATATTCAAATACATATTTTGATCATTAACACTGACTTCTCTTTAATGGTAGATTTAAATATCAAATGAGTTTAGCATATGGCATAAAAGATGAAACCTGGTAAAATGTGTGTAAATGTACAGGCATGAAACCAAACTCAGCTGGAAGGCCCAATTACAACCATACTAGCTTTGCAAAAAAAAAAAAAAAAAAAAAAAAAAAAAAAAGAAAAGGGGAAATGGATTAGTGAGAATCAGTTGCATTGTTTTTTCTCTCTCTCTCTCTCTCTCTTTCTCTCTCTCTCTGATCCTCCCCAAATGAAAATAATGAAAGTGTCATTAATGGAAATCAATAGAGTTCATATCTTTAAGCCATACAATTCTGTTAGTTTGCTTGTATGGTCATAGGCATGGATGTTTATCAGCAGTTTACCAATCAAACGGATCTGCTCCCTGGAGGTAAAGAAAAAGAGAGAAAAAAAAAATGAATGGAGCATTTCAGATAAGCACACAGGATTCATTTATTAAATACTAGAGTGAGTCAAAAGTTTTGCAATATTTTGGTACAAATTAGTTTGCAGCGTATATTGTGACAGAATCAGTGGTTGGAAGTATTATAGTAGTTGATACATTGTGCATTGTTTCACTCCATGTGTGATTTTAAAAGCCACACAGATGAACGTGAAAAGAGTCTAATTTGGGAACTTAGGCTTTACAAGTTCAATTTGGATCATAATGCTGCAGATGCAATCAAAAACATTTGCTGTGAGAAAGGTGAGGGTGCAGTCGATTACAGTACAGTAAGCAGATTGTTGAAGAACCTCAATGATCAAGCAAGGTCTGATAAGTCTGAGGCCATGCTTCAAGCCATTGTAGCAGATCTAGCTAGTAGTACTTGGAGAGTGACAGAAGAGCTCAAAATATCAGTCTACTGTGGTTCATCACCTTCATGATCTTGGTAAAAGCAGTTGGAGCTATCAAACTGAGGCAAAACTTTTGACTCACCCTATATTAAAAACAGCCATCTGGGTATATATACAAGTTAGAGCAGAGGTGTCAGACTGACTTGGTTTTGCTGGTCAGATTGAAGCAGAAACAAGACTTTGTGAGCCAAATAACAATTATTCCTAAGAATCCAGTTCATAGAGTAAGGACAATTATTCCTAAAAGTTCTATTAATAAGTGTAGGCCAAAGTAAATCTAATCAAAACAAAAATATAAATCTTACCATTTAAAAATGTTTTTTGCATTAATCTTATATTAAGCATAAACTTTCTTTAGTGTACACAATCAACAACACTTGCCATAAAGATCACAAATATATGTATAGTATATTAATGGTAATAATGCTTTAGCCCCAAACCATGTCTGATCCCAGAATCATTATCTGATGAAGGCTTTATTGGCTATACAATGAAAAGGGGACCTTTATATGAAGCAGTAGTTAACAAGTTAAACTTCCACATCATTATGATTGAACAGAGTCAAATCCTTATTAAATGATTTATTTGTCATGCTATACTCAAGTCCAGTAAATACACATCAAGCTCTTTCTCTAGTAAACACAATCAACAGTTCTTGTCATAAAGTAATTGTTAACAATCTAATCTTACAGATCATTGTAGTGAATTCAATCCTTGCTGGAGGACCAATAGCTGTGAATTTGTATCAGACTGAACCAAGTTTAGTAATTATTTATACATATTTATTAATCTTAGCCCACCCAACAAAAGGCATAAAAAATCCATTAAGAAATTTAGAGAATTTGAATAAAAATGACTAAAATTTTAGAGATAGCCTATGGGTAAAAATAAAGTACACTTTAAAAATGAAAAAATTTTTCTTTTTTATCCAACCTCCTGTGGCTCTTTTTTTTCTTAACAGTAATATCTCTTATTTTTATACCAAAATAAAAATATTAAAAAATTCATCTTACTTTGTTTCTTTTTCACCTTCTTTTGAGCCATTTCGGTTTTTCCAGAGGTTGTCTGCAGCATACATTAAAAACCGGCAAAAGTTTTCAAGGAGGGGAATTGTTTTGTCACCTTCCACATCTACAAACCATTGCTTGGGAAAAGTTGATGCAATCTTAAATAAATAAAAACTTTCATGAGCATTTTTTTAAAAATCAAAGTACAGAATATAATTTCCTGTTAAGTCCACAAATAAATAGCAACTTAAATACATTTTTTACTGTTAGGATTAAAAGTTTAAAGATAAAACTAATCTTTTATATTTTAGATGAAGATTTATCTATCATAATCTGTATTAAATTTAAGTAGTATTTTCTTTCATCTGTTTACTTTTAGCTACTGTTTTCATTATTTCTAAAACAAGGAACAGCATATACTTTAATAAGCTCTTGTTGAAACTCAAACTCACATTCCCCTTTTGCTTCAAGGGAATCCAGGTTAATTATAACTAGCTGCTTTACCAATTAAGTTTTGCATTACAGAAGCCTAAATCACATTTATAAATTTATTCCTTATGCTACCTCTGGACCTATTAGCACAATATTATACAGTTTATATAGTTTTTGGATAAGAGATGCAGCCCTAGCCGACTGAGAATACAAGTATATACTGCTAATTAACAGAAAAGAAAAAATCTAACAATATTTTGGTGCTAGTTCTAGCATTTTTGATTTGACATTTTTCATCAGTGTTTTTATGGAAAATGTCTTTAATAAATGTAGAAACAAACATTCACATTACACATTGAAAGTAAGTAAGATCAGGAGTCAAAAATGAACTCCATCTTTTATAGATCTCTAATGTAACTTCTTGCAGAAAAAAAAAAAAAAATTAACTTACCACTGTACATTTCTGTAGCGCTTCATTATTGAGTGGTGAGGTCTGCAGCCCTAAGAGGATGTATCTGTTCAGTAAACCTTCCAGTGCTAAGGTGTGAAGCATCTTGGTAGCAAGGACCCTATGCCAGCTCAGAATATTTCCTAATAACTAAGAGAGAGAGAGAAACAAAAAAAAGATAATTTCATGAAGATTAAAAACTGATAGTTTCACAAAACAAGTTACCTGACTAAGATTGTTAAATACTCATGATTTAAATCTAACATTTTATTCTCGGCAATGATAAACAATCCATACATATGAATCATATAAAACAGAAAAGTAGTGCAATTGACTTTTGAGTTAATTTTATGCAGAACAAAACATTCTTTGGCCCAATAACTTCTTCCTCGTTGATTTCTCATTCAAATCTTGCAGTGATCAAAGTGATGATGTTGTGTTTACTTATAAGCCTTTAAATTAAAAAGCAATTTAAAAATTTTCAGTGAAGCTTTTGATTTATGCCAAATATGGCTCTTAAGCTAAGGATTGGTAAAGAAATTTAACAGAAAAAGTAATTTTTCAT
Organism: Sepioteuthis lessoniana; assembly: GCA_963585895.1. Taxonomy (NCBI): domain Eukaryota; kingdom Metazoa; phylum Mollusca; class Cephalopoda; order Myopsida; family Loliginidae; genus Sepioteuthis; species Sepioteuthis lessoniana. The sequence goes on from OY757930.1 coordinate 48,559,579, forward strand.
TCCATTAGATGAGAAAAGCCATTCACACATAGAGATAAAAGTGTCTACTTTCCTCAATCCTAGACTCTTGGGAAATTAGTTAAAATTCTCTGATCACATCATACAAACAAAACTCCATTCAGACAGTCATCATCTCAAGATTTAACATAGCATGGGATCTGTAAGTGGAAATTAATCATGTTTCTGGAAGAAGCTCACCAAGTACCAGAAGCCAGGCCAAACTTTAGTGAGTTAAGTGATTTGCAGGGTATACACATAGCAGGGTCTTGACTAGAATTGGTATAACAGGAGCTACTTCAGGGAAAAAAATAATATTAGATGGTTTTGGTTTAAGAATGCAACCCTATAGATTATCACTGATGGGTAAAAGGTTGGTAAGTGATCAATCCAAGCTGGCTCATCTGAGTGAAGGTGTCAGATTTTGAAACACCTGATAAATTCAGGAATATCATTGATAATGAGGTACATTAGGAAAAAATGCTTGAAATTTGTACCAAAATTTATCTCATGAAAATTTTTGTATAATAATTATAAAATTGGTTTGGTTGGTTTCTTTGTTTAATCGCATATTAACCTTTATAGGTTAATGCCAAAACAATCCTTGTAGAACAGTAGTGGTGCTACCCAACCAATAAGTAGTGAATAAAAGTATAAAATTGGAGAAAAATGAGTTAATTTTTATTTTTATACCCAACAAAACCAATGAAATCTGGTTTTGAAATTTTATTAACATTTTGTAAAATGAGGTACTGTGAGAATTTGCATGGATGAGTCTTTCAGAAAGATAATGAAAATCTGGTTTTAAAATTCTTCCAAAAAGGCTGTGAAATTTGATTTTGAAAAAAATTATTTAATCCACTGTTTATCAGAAACATTAGATTTTCTTCATTATCTTGTTCAAAGACGCATCCATCATTGCATCATCAAAGTATTTTATGGATAAAAACATAAGCAGTATTTATAACTATACTAAACAGGTTTTAAGTTCAAAAATATTTTTTCTTTTATAATCTGGTGCTATTCTCTTCTTTTTTTCAGAATAATGACATTGACTTCCAAAGAACAGTTATGCAGTCAATAGCATAATATCTCTAATCAGACTCAGTTCATAGTTTGGGGTTAAAAAAAAAATTATTTTTAAATACCTTTATACAACTCCAAGACTGGCGGTGAAAAAATACAGCAGGCCCACTGGACCGATTTTCAAGAATTCTGAAAATTAAAATTGCTATGTATCACTAACAATTCAACTGAAAATCAGTTATTTGTCTATACACAAAATAATCAAACAGTTCTATTTCTAACAATTTAATTTAGCATAAGTACAAAGTTTAAATGTCAAACAGTACTATTTGACCCATAGATAGGACCTTATTAGGTGCTACCAATCCAAGTGGACCTAAGAGCAATGGCAATAAAAGGGCATTCTGCATTCTCCAAAGCTTCAGGGCTGGAGCCTCACCATCAGATGGTTTAATGTCATTTCCAGGACACTCATTGAAAGGGATATCTTACCCCTGTGCAGAGATGTAGTCAGATACAGCACCAGCTGACTGGGCTTTGGAACAATTGAACAGGATAAGTTTTTCAAGATCTTTTTATCAAACATGTTCAGATGATTGATTTTAATGGCATGTCAACTGGTCCAAGGTTATTTTATACCTAGAAGTTAGGGAATCATGTATGTTATAAGTCTATATTTATATTTTTTTTGTGTAGTTGTTTAAGAATTTTTTGCACAAAGTTATCTATCAAGTATTCCTAATACAGGTAATTTGCACACAATTGTATGGTTTCAAATATTCCTATCTAATATTAATAATTTTCAAACATATCTGACCCATGGATGGGACCCTAACAGGTACTACTATTTCAAGTCAGAGTGGACCTGAGAATAATGACAATGAAGGGATACTCCATACTCTCCAGAGCTCCAGAACTGGAGCCTCAATATTAGATGCAGTTTAGTGTCATAGGACACCACTATTTGGGGGCATCTTATTCCTCTGCAGAAGATACAGTCAGTGTATTCTAAGGGTAGTGTTCAGATGATGCAGTCATTTTCTTAGGGTGACAAGTTCATTTTAGATGAGAGAACAATTTTAACAACTGTCTTCATCAAATGTCTGAATTCTTTCTGCATATCTTTTGTAAATTCAATTTGCAATTTAGCAAATAAAATATTTTAAAAGAGACAATACTTACGTTTTTAAGTAGAGAGGCATGAAGACATCATCATCAAGAGTTCTTTTTATTCTCTGGACAATGGCTTTGAGCAAAGACTAAAAAAAATATATTAAGTATAGAAATGTCATTTCCTAGGAGGAAAAAAGGCATGTTGTGTATAAGAGTATGTTCAAACACAGTTAAAAACTGTTTAGCATGCATTTGTGAGAGAATTTGCTAAAAATGCACTAACTGGAATGCAGAGTTGGATATGGCACAAAAATTTAAAAGAGGAAGACTGTCTGTACAGGGCAAAAGGATCTAATCACAGGTGGTGAGCATATGGAAAACTTGTGGAATCCTTCATAAAATCCACATACATTTGAATTTCTCATTCAAATTTTAATGAATAAATCTTTTTCTGCCCAACATTAAGCCTGTTTAGTTTCATTTGTCTAGACTATTTACTCAGATATTTACATTTCAAATGATATTAAATCTTTTGAAACACCCTGTGTATGTGTGTGTGTGTATATATATATATACACACATACCATGTCATTTAAGTCTGCAAATAGACTCATAAAGAATAATCCAAATAGATTACTCAATGCATAGCAAATTCATATATAGAAACATATATAAAAAAATCACGCGCAGAGCAAAATATATCATTAATAACAAGAAAATTAATTGCTATACTCCATTAAAATTTATTTCACCAGCTCATTAACTGGTTCTTCAGATGAGATTTGAACAGAAATGTTTCTTTTTAACTGTTAACATCAGGGGAATACATTTCACCTTAAGTAAGGCATTTAAGGAGTTATATAATTTATATCAGCTTAGAAAATCTTCAAATATATAATAGGTAAATATATTAGTCCTTTACTTCCAGTTGTCTGTTGATATTAATCTTTTTTTTTTATTTCTTATTAATAAACAGATTTCCAGTTTCAAAGTTTTTATTAGAAATTTATCTAAAATTTTTCTATTTTTAATATCTATTTTTTAAGAATCTAGTAGTATTATATATATATATATATATATAACTTATTAGTCATGACTATCATACTCACATAATCTATCCAGAAATATTTTAAAGATATTTCTTTTTGAGATGTTGGGGTGAACAATGCTTTTTATATAATTCCAGACAAAATCAACTGAAAACCTAGATATTAGCAATGCATATTAGTAAGTATGATTATCATGGGCAGTTATTTATTAAGCTTAGCTTAGTTTGGCATAGAGCCAGAAATATGGAGTGCCCAGTTAGAATTAAACTCATTAAAATAGTCTGCTAGCCTGAAAAAAAACTTAAAGAGGAACTCAGATTTGGCACAAGGCAGCAAGCATGGGGCACTTAGTGAGAATCAAATTATCAATGATGAGAGAAATATGACTTACTTGTGTGTTTTTACTCTCTCCATGTACAGTGTAGTAGTCATAACAGATTCTCTGTGTCAAGTAAACAAACCTGGAAGTCTGTGAAGTGGATAATGGATCCCAAACATTGGCAGCAAAACCTACAAAACAAATTAAAGAATGTAGATAAAAAAAATCAAGACAAGACATTCAGCTAACAAATTTAACATTACAGTGACATGATTTTATTAGTGCATTTTTTTTTTCAAAGTAAAAAAAACTAAAAAGCTATTAGAAAGCAAGATGATATGGCACCAGGACAGAGCTCAAGTTGAGACAATGAATTATAGAATAAGATTATAAATAGTAACATTTAATTAGGGAGGACAAGCATTTCTAAGAACTTTTTTTAGTAAGCATGTCCAGATGATGTAGCAATACTTTTCAATACAAAAAAGAAAAGTATATTACTTTTTGATTAAAGAAAAATGTGAGTGTTCAGTAATGTATAGAGTAAATTTTAGCACATTTTTTTTTACCCAAAAAATGTGATAGGTATATTTGTGTTGTTACTGAGAGTAGAAGGAGAAACAAAATCATTATTTTTATATGTACCAGATCAGACATAGCATTTAGTTATTAGCTCTTCTTTTTCTCTTGTTATGACCATAGCATCAGTATGATTTATACATTCTCTCAGCAGGTTAAAATGTAGCACAAAGCCTTCAAACTTAAAAACAATTCTGTTTGAGTATGTAAAAATTACATTCTATCAGCATATTGCCAAAGAATCTTCCCGACTTGTTAGTGCATTGAAGAAGTGATATCTGAGAAGAGAGATTCTCTAAGAACTAGAACCACGGTATTAGTGTTGCAGTTTGAAAACCTCAACTTTTCAGCTAAAGTGGAGAGAGATATTTTGGAAATAATAACTATACCCCAAGTGGTATATAAGTCAGGTAACATGAGTAACCAATATAATTGATTTTAAATCCTTTTAAAGTAACAAAGCAACAAATAGCGATTCTACTTTTAAGTAATAATTAGTTCAAATTTCATAAGAAATTATTCATTATTTCTGATCAGTATTGCTTTATAATGAATGTAAGATGACGAGCCTTGGTTGGTTGGTTGGTTTAATGGCATACCAACCCTTGTTTTTCAATCCCCCAAAAAAAACAGAAATTCTTCCAAGCTGTAGCCATGGTTGTACTACTTGGATTTTAATGAAACACCTTGAGAAAAAAGGTATATGAAAACTACACAAGGATGCTGCATACTTTTGAATAAATCCTGGAAGCAACAACCTACAAAACAGCAGGTGTATAGCCTCTTATCTCTAATGTCTCACAAACCCACCAAAGCTTACTTTGGTGGGTTTGTGAGACATTTGAGATAAGTGGGCAAGATATGTTGGGCACTGCTGGAGAAGGAAAGACAAATTCATAAACAACATTCTCCTATGGACTCCTACTCATGAACACACTCGTGTTGACCATCAGCAAAAGCAAAAAAAAAAAAAATGAAAAAAAAAAAGCCTGGCCCATTATCCAAACTTTTCTCATTTCTCAATGATACCTGCATTGGAAAAATAAGGTCAGAAAATGCTACCCTTATAACACTTTTAGCCTGGACTCCTGATTATGAAAGGCAGATCTTTCAAAAGAAAGCCTATAAATGCACAAACTATTATTTTAAGACTGATTGTATTTTATAAGGAAGTAGATATCTAATTCAATTTGTTTATAAGTATTTATCATACAGTGAAAAGTGAGGCAAGATAGAACCTACCCACTATTTACAGCCAGATTTTACAAGCTGATGGTAATAAATATTCATGGTTAAATTAGCTAGTAATTAACATAGAATAAGAAAAAGATTAACTGCAATCAGTTACCTGTGATTTTTCAGTTATTCTTTTTCCACTATATAAACATAAGAATTTTCTAATGCAAAGATGGAATTCCTCCCTTTTTATAATCAGATTTTACAAGCTGACAGTAATAAACACAAGTGGTTATTAAGTTAGCAAGTAATTAACTAAAGAATAACAAAAAAGACTGAGTAAACACCTTACACCTTTGAGAATGAGATACCAAATGATAGCAATGACAACTGAAAATTAAGCTATGAAACACAATGAAAATGTCAAGTCCATATTGCCACAAAAGGCTCCACAATGAAGCAATAAAAGGAAATAATAGAACAAAAAATTAACAAGATCCTGCTTTAAAGATGCTTACTTAAAGACAAAGAATAAAAACTTATTTCATGATTTGAAAAAAAAAAAAAAAAAAAAAAAAAAAAAATTAAGTCAACAAAATTCTGACAATGCACTTCAGGGTCATTCAACCCATAAATAATGTTGAGTCGACAGGAGTTGATCTCTGGGCCAGAGGCTCTCCAGAGAATATTCACATAAACCATTATTCTTATTCACATCTTTTCTTCCATGTAGTGCAACAGAATAAGAAAACTTTCATATCAATTCTTTGCTCTTAATATTAAGCTGTTGTAATTAGAAGGTAAAAAATGATGCTTTAGATTTGAGATGTCAGTGTGGGTTAATTAGAAAGAGGCATTCTAATAAATAATAACCAACTTTATCCTTAAATAAAGATCTTTAGGATCTAAAAGGAAAAATAAACCACAACAAAATTCCCTAACTCCAAGCTGATTACTCTAAAATATTTAGCATATTGTTTAGTTAACTTAGAAAAGAATTATAAACAAAAACAACTTAACCACAATCACATCTAATAGAACACATTGCTGGAACACTGTTGTTTGGTTGGTTTGATGACAAACCCTTATTGGGTTATTTAATATTGGAATCAGTCTTTTTGCATGTAATTATGATTTTAGGTAAATAACTTGTAAACAATTATAACCTCCAGTAACTGCTTTGAATACTAATAATTTGTACAATCATATGGTTTTAAAAATTACTCTTCCTATCTAATATTAATCATTTGTTTGTACAGCTATAAGATTTCAAGTATTCTTATCTAATACTGATAATTTTCAAACAGATCTATTTGTCCTATAGATGGGATATTAACAGGTACTATCACTCTGGAGTGAGCCTAGAGGTAGTCCCCAAAGCTCCAGCACTGGAACTTCACCACTGGATGCAATTTAGTGTCATACCCAGGATATAATGGAGCAATGGGTTGTGAGATCAGTAATCTTTCCACTTAATTGTGAAAATTCATTTACCCAAATGGTGCTTGATTACAGACTAATAAAAAAAGATGGTGTATTAACTGCTCAAGTGTTTTTGACTGGCTGATATACTAGGTAATCATCTTACTTACAATAATCATATATATATATATATATATATATATATATATATATATATATATATATATATATATATAAGATTACTGTAAGCAAGATGATAACGTCATGTGTGCATACACACACAAACTATGATAATGAAATGAACAATAAAGAAGAAAATTAAGCTGTTTGAATTTCTAGGGTAAGTATTGTCTTTTGCTGAAATCATTCAGACAATTTACCCAACCCCTCTTCTTCAGACAAGGTGTAACAAAAGGTCAATTTTTAAGCAGAGCCAAACTGGTTTGAATTTAGGGTTTTCCTTCTCCTAAATTGGTTTCCTAACCAAGGCTAAATGACCCAATCTGCTTGACTATTTACCCATAGCTCAGGGAAAATATATTCATGCCTTTCTCAAAGTACAAAGTAAAATGTAAACAGTCTTATCCAGGATCTGAACTAGTGTCACCAGTTCATTTCCAACAATAATAATGCCAAGTGCATCATTTAGACTATTATCATCAACTTTTTTTTTTTCATCACTAAGTTTCAGCCAATGAATTCTGCCTACCTGAGGTGTATTGAGTAATCTTCACTTTTTCTTTTCTCTCCATTTTTTCGTTGGTCAAGATACAAAAAATTATTTGAAATAATCAAATCTTTTATTTCAATTGTTGTATGGTCACTATTACTGTTGTATGTGTAAAAGATAGGAGTATCAAGTATCAATTATATCTTTATTTTTATATATTTGCTTTTTTTAAAAATCAAATGTAATTCTTGAGTGCTGTAATTTAGCCTCTTTATGTACTACATTTTTAATTAGTCATATCCATCTTTAGTACAAATGGCTAGAGTAAGATATTATTAAATTAAGGCAACTTTGTTATGTTACAAAGTCAGTTTAAAAAAAAAAGAAAAGAAAAGCAAAATTTCCAAAACAACCCAATCAGAAGTAAAGGTCTTAAAAAGATACTGAAGCAAATTCAATCTACTATCAGATTAATTTAACTTTATCATCCATGAAACAATAGCCTAATTTTTGGTTAAAGTAGTTACAAACTTCCCATTGGTGCTAGTGATCATGATTTGAGCCCTCCTCACCAGCCAGAACTTTGAAGACTGGTCAAGGCAGGCTGACCAACCCTCTTCACCTGGAAAGATTACCACAATACAATTTTCCTGCTTTTCCATATTTCCTTCATTTGGTCTTGTATTGGACTAAGCTAAAGTTAATATTAACAGTGAAGTTTGAATTTGTTTTTTTAATCATGTATTCAAGGTTATTTTTATCAGTGTGCAGAACGTGAAAAAAAAGATTAACTGATCAAATTCTGTGAATGTTCTAGCTTTGCAAAATTCTGCTAGTGTGAAGAGCAGCAGAACTGTCATTGATGCTTGCAAATTCTTTCTCCTGCAACAACCAGCTCAATGCAAAAGTTGAGCAAGTTGCAATCAGAGTTCTTTCTCTCTCTCTCCTCTTACCTGTTAGCTTAGGCAGAATTACCTTCTCCACTATACTTGGTATCAGTTTCATATTATCTTCATCTTCTGTGGTGGCTAACACATCTTCTTGAAAACCATAAAAAGCACAACATTCATACCACCGGCAGTCTTCAAAATCTTTGGCATTTTCCTGAAGAGAAAGGAAAAAATATTTCAGTACAGTAAAAAAAATGATAAGACAGGTGAATTAACAAAAACACCAGTTGAAACAGGTGTACTAGTAACATTTTTTTCAATATGTTCATTCTTTGGAAGGGTTAGTCTACTACAATGAAATTATTATGAGGAGTGTAAAAAAAATATGGATAAACTAATAATAAAATCTAAAGACAAAACTATTATTATCCAAGTTGAATGTTAATAAAAATACCTGGTGAAATAATCCTAAAATATTAAAATACTATTCATCAAATGAAAGTTTTATCAATGCAATAAGTAGATTGTTTGAGAAATATATAGAATATGAAATATTCCATATATTTGGAAAACAGCAATTGTAATACACCATAGCATAAAAAAGGTTTGAAACATTTAAAAAGTAATTACCAACTATTTTCTCTAATTTGTATCTTGTGTAAAATTTTTGAAAAATTGATTAGAAATCATTAAATTTTAAAAGGGATAATATAAATTGTAATCAACAGAGTTTAGTCAATATTATCTCATAATTTGGAAAATATACATATATAAGCATTTGATATGGTATACATATTATTGTTTAATAGTAAAACTGAAAAACTTAAGTATTTCAATAAAAAATAAAAATAGTAAGATACTTTTTAATGTAAAGTACAACCTATTTGATCCAAAAACATTAAAGTTGAATACAAATTAAGCAATAGGAAAAAAATCAAAAAAGTAAATGAAGAATGCAATCTAGGGATTTGCTTGATGATACATTTAAAAGGTGAAAATTATATTTTGTCTATTGATATTTAGGGCAAATGAAATGATTAACTGGATGGATAGAAATTTTATTTCAAGGAAGGCAAATGTTTTTAAAAATATAAAACCTTCAAAAGATTTGGAAGGCATACAAAGAAGAGTAAAAAGTAAAAAAAAAAAAGAAAAAGTAAAAGATTATCGCTATAAGGAGAAATTAGGATTAACTATTAGAAAGAAGAAAGAGAGGTAATATTAGATGAAATTTTCAAAATAATTAACAGAATTTCTAATCATGGCAGACATTTTTTCAATATTTCTCCTCAAACTGGAAATTTACTGTCAAAATAGATTTCAAAAGCTAAGTTAACTAATCAATAGTATTTTTTGCTAATAGAGTAATGTTTTTGGAACAAATTGCCTAATCAGGTCAAAAACAGCAATAGGGTAAGATATTCAAGCATTTTTGGGAACTATCAGATGAATTACTTCACAGATTATTGTATTAATCATGCATATATTCTGTGCAAAGTTTTTTTTAAAAGGTTGATGAGAACATAGTAAAAAGCAGAGATACCTAAGGAGACAGAACAAACAATGTATCCAAAAGAGATTCAAAATTCTTTTTGGAAAATTAAAGAGTGAATAAGCATTAAAAAATAAAATAAAAAAACTTTTAAAAGTTTTAATGAAAAATAATGATAAAAATTCTGGAAACTTACACACATAACTAAAAAGAATTAGGATCTCACCATGTTTGACACATGACAATTGTTTCATATGTCTTCTCTTTCATAGAAGATACAATCATCAGATGAAATTTACTACCACATTACTTGTAATAAAGTTTTATCTGATAATTGTCTTCTATTTTATAGAAGACTTGAAACTATTAATCATGAGACAAAAGGTAAGAAAGTGAGATCCTAATTCGTTTTAGTTTTTAAACTGCTCTGCTGCCCAACATCTGACCATTTTTGATTTATCAAACAGTTTTTATGATTGTTTATTCTTATTTGTTTACCACACACAAGTGTGAGGCTCATTTGGTGGCAGAGATAGTTGTATACTTTCCATCAGCAGTCAGTTTTGGTGGTCTTGGGTTCAAAGTCAAGATTTCAAATGCTAATTTTCAAGGCTAATAAGCTCTCATTTTGGAAAATTAACACACTTTTTTTACCTTCTCACATTTTCTCTTATTTGGCTTTATGTTACACTAAATGCAACTTACTTTATATATCAGAGATGCTTATGTTCAGTTTTAGGATTAATGAAGGTAAAGTAAGGAATACCTTCCAACACAGAACATCAATCTTAGGTGTATATGGTACTGTTTAGTCAAAAGTCAGAGTATCCATACTAATATCTATCTATCACCAAAAGCATCTTCAATAGTACATGAGCATTAAAACTAAGCATTGTATGAAGAAAGAACATAATTTGACTTGATAAGTCTGATGTCTCCTGAATAAGGATAATGGCAAGGTACCTGTGTATCAATATATTGAAGCAGCAGTGGTAACAGAGAAAATATAATGATGTGAGTAACATTCTACAGCTAAAAAGTCCTAATATCATAATTATTTGTGAATAAAACTATTTTTCCAGATTTTTCAGCTCAAAAAGTAGGTGTGCATATTATAAATAACTAAATATAAACTTTTTTTTTAATGGCTATGTTCATCACCATATTCAAGGTGGCATAACTGATAGTAAGTTATATCTATGGTCCTAACATCTAATAAATGCTTCTTTTATACCACTATAGAGAAATAGCAACTGGAATGATTGTTTGTTTATAATCTGTTTCTTCTATTGTGAACTTAATTTCATAGAAAGTTTGTTTGATTTTTGTGAGAACATGTCTTTGCCTTTGCTCAAAATATCAAAACATTTTGTTTCAAAATAATATATAAACTAAATAAATTCTTATTTCTAGCAGATAAAAGGTTGAACAAATGTTAAATTTAATTTAAATTTAGCTTCTACAAATTCCAAAACGTCAATGCATATTATACATGAGAAATGTTTTTTCCAGAATTTTATAGCCCAAAATTTAAGGGTGCACTAATTACAGTATTCATGTGGAAGGTACTTTCTCATTTATCTACTTCAATAACATTGAACACTAGGTACACCACTTGACGACAGGGGCATTTTTCAATAGGATAATGTACTCTAATCCTGTCAAACTATGCAAGTTGTATAGCAATGAGTTCAGAAACATGGAGAAAGCTTTACATTGTGATCTTGGCCACTAAACTCCTCAGATCTCAATCCCATTAAGAATTTATAGGATTGCTGAACTCAAAAGTTCACTCTGCAGAATTTTCATCACGTAACTTGCAGCAGTTAAAAGGACCTGTTAACATCCAGCTACCAGATTCGAGAAGAAAACTTTAGGGGTTCTACACAATTCATGACTGACCAAGTTAGAACTGTTTTGCAGATACATGGTGGACCACCACCTTACGAGGCAGGTAGTCATAAAATTTTGGTTCAGCAATGTACGAATGTACACACACGAAACACATTCCAAAATTTAACAGTTACACCAAAATTCCTTATAACTTGAAAGGAATTCCTATTATTAGATACTAATCTTTTTATTGGAACACAAAGTCAAGGGATTAATATCTGTATATAATAATAAAACTAATTTTAGACTATTATCAGAATGTATTTTATATGAATCAATGAAGTCAAGGAAATATAAGAGGTTTATGCAAGAAAATATATAATTTGGTATCTTTTAAATAATATTTTGGTCAAATTCAAAAGCTTACTTCACATTTATTTCAATCAACACTGCATTTTCTAAATACAAAACTGGTTTTAAATAAAAATTATGAAATAGTCTGATTGGGATTTCTATAGAGATTAGAATTACTTATGATTAAGTTCTTAAAATGTTTGCTGTATGTTTCAATCACACTAAGTAATCTCTCACAAACCACAACATTTTATTTGTGTTACATATTAAAAAGGATTTAAAAAATATTTGCCTGATGATCACTCAAATTGTGAAACACCGGAATATATGTTCAAAAACACCTATGTAGTACACAGATACAAGATTTCCAAAAAAAAGTTCAGAAATTATACAGAAAAAGGCATGCGAGTTTATTGTCATGGGATTAAAGGTCTAAATTAGGATTTAAGTTAGAAGAATTGGAGATGTATTTTACCTGCAGTGGATTCCAGTCAATCAATTCCAGTCGGATAAATGGATTAAAAAGTTTGGGAAGGCAGAGGCCAATGTAAGCTTCTTGGTAAGATTCAGAATTTTCACTCTTCCATTTCTCAAAATGTAATCTGACGTTTTCTAACTCACAGAAATCTTCCTCAACATCATCAAACAATCTCTGACGGATTCTTAGGATTTCAGCTGTTAAGACAAAAACAGGATAGTGGAAATTTTGGACATGTTTTTAATATACTGCCTTTAGTCTCAAATTATTTAAATCCAGTTAATTAACTATTAAATACTAACCAAATAGTACAGCATGAAGATTTGGAATAGTAAGGTGAGAATTTGATTGTAGAGTCACATAACTACCCAACCATATAAGACTAGACTGTTGCAGTTGTTAAACTCTTAAAAGAGAGCATGAGATACAAGTCTCAAAAGAATCTACTTTTTTTACTTTATTGTTACATCACATGATTTATTTTAACAATCAGATGTTATTTAACTTAGTAGATTCCAATGAAGAGAAACAATAGAATAAAAATTAGTCAAAAATGAATGATGAACATTCTTTACTCTATTTTAAGTTTTAAAAAATTTAGGAATAAAAAAGCTTTTGCTTGAAAGAAAAAGGTTGGTTGGTTGGTTTTATGGCATATCAACCCTCTATAGGTTATGTAATGTCAAATCCATTTTTACACAAATAATCAGTTCTATTTCAAACAACTCAGTTTGGCATGAGTACACAGTTTAATTGTCAAAAACATTTCTATTTCAAGCTATTCAGTTTAGCATAAACTCAGTTAAACAGTTCTAATTCAAACAATTTAGTTTAGCATAAGTACGGAGTTTAGTTATCAGGTGCTACCACTCAAGGTCAGAGTGAACCAGGGAGTGATGGCAATGAAGGGGTGCTCCGCATTCCCCAAAGTTCCAGCATCACTGGAACAAAAATTCGGTATGGACCCGACTATGGAAGACCAGATAAGGAGAACAAATAATTGGATTTATAAGACTAAAAAATCCATCCTTGATCGCCCTTAGGGGCCCATGGCGCAGTGGATAGAGGCGTTGAGTCTCTATGGTTCCAGGTGAGCATTGTCAGAAGATAGTGGTTTCAAATCCTACCCAAGAGGTTTACTTGGTCAAAAACGTGGTGCGATAGACAACAACTATGGAAGGCAGTAATTACTGGGGATACGGTTACAAGACTCGGCATTCCTCTCCGAGGTCGTGGTAAATCACCTGAAGAAGGCCAGATGTGAAATTTGGCTGAAACGTAGTGAAAGAAGAAACAACACAAAAAACTACCAAGATGAGGACAAAAAGTCCGCAATAAATAAAAATTAATTCTCAGATTAAGAAGCCTCATCTCAAAATGATTCCAATTAAAGACAACCACTGTTTAGTTCTATTTAACTCATTAGATAAGACCTTATCAAGTGCTACCACTCCAGGCCAGAGTGCACCTGGGAGTGATGGCAACGAAGAAGTGCTCCGTAATCTCCAAAGCTCCAGCATTACTGGAACCTCACCATCAGACTGTTTAGTATCATATCCAGGACACTTGTTGGGAGTGGGGCGGGGGTCTTACCACTCTGCAGAAGTGCAGACAGTATATTCTACAGCCCCAGTTGACTGGGCAAGAAAGGAAGAAGATTTATCTTTATAGTAATGTAATTTTCTTTTCAATTTAAAACTAGTAATTTAACGGTTTGGTTTAGTTGTTTAACAGCATATCTGGAGCCTCACCACCAGACGCAATTTAATGTCATGCCCAAGATACTAGTAATTTATTGATTTTGTTTTCATTGTTTTGGACTAAACAAATATGAGTCTTTTAGTAACACGATTATATTGGTCATTTAATAATCTTCATTTATGAAAAGGGGAATAATAGTAATTAAACTTTAAACAATGCGATAAAATTGAAATATAATCAATAAATTTTACACCTAATCATGTGACAATTTTGTAATTTACTTTCAATATGAATATATAAAGTTTGCCTTTTAAGCACCAATACTGAAATAATACAGGTTTTAGATCAATTTTTAAATATCTTATTAAATAATCATACAATTTAAAAATCATATTAGAATATACACTTAAGATATACAGCTCAAGACATAATACTAACTTTCATTCACTATAAATTGAACTGCTGTATTTGTTCTATCCTCTCCAGTGCTATAGGTTGAATAAAAGCCCAGTCTGCCCTCTGTAGCTTTGATTGGCAACCAGTTTAATAAAAGGACAACTCTAAATTCAAACCATGACTGCCTTTTAGTCATACCCACTTATGGAAATGGCTTCCAAGAGTAATCTTTGAGAACAAATTAGAAACTGGAGTACCTAAAGTAATCATGCAAACAAACTTTTTTGACCTACTTCTTTGATGGTGTGATAATACTGGTATCAAGCTGTAGTTTGGTTTGGTTGTGTTTTATAGCATATGAACCCTTGTAGGTTATCTAATGCCAAATCACATATATATGTGCATGATTAGTTATCCATTCCAAAGGAGGATGATGGTGTGATATCATTGATGCTAGTATGGTAGTATACAGACTTAACTCTATGTATGTGCATGTGTGTAGATATATGAGTAGGTGTGAGTACATGTATGCGTGTAAGTGTATACATATTTTTATGGTTGTGAGTTGACCATATATATATATATATATATATATATATATATAGGGACTGAGACACATTTGCATGGGAACCCATAATTCAGCCCTACAAGTATAAGTGGAATATGGTCAGATAAAATTAGAGCCATGACTAAAAAATTTTTTACTATCACATCTGGAGATGCACAGTCTAGGATTATTTTTATGTGCAGTCTATGGGTGGCTAAAAATCCAAGAAATAGGAATGTTCACCCCTGCATATACACAAGAAAAGTCAGTCTGCTACTCAGAGAAACATGCAGATCGGACCAGAGACAGAGAGACATACAGATAGGCTGAGAAAAACAAAACAGATAAAGAGAAGAGAGGACCAGAGAAACAGGGGGGGGAGAGAGAGAGAGAGAGAGAGAGAAGTGACGTCAAGCCCCAAAATCTTGCCGTTAAACTTAGTTAAGCAAAAATGAGTACTCCATATGCCATCATTTTCGAAGTGTCATACACACCTCCTCCTCAATTAAACATTGATTCAGCTTTTCGTTTTTGCTTTTTTCTTCCTTTGTGGAAAGTCTTGGATTCATGCATTTCAATTTGCAGATAACCTGTAATCACAACATGGGGTAAGATTGTCATCATGCAGCTGGAAATGCATGAGCCAAGGACTTATTCCCACAATAGTTCCACAGAAAGAATATGAGAAGAGATAGATCCAGGCAAGTAAAGTCCAAACCCATTCTCTCAACAGCTGGATCCAGCAATGAGGTATGATCTAGGACAGGTGGTAGAGCACCTGTTGCTGTAAATGACCAAGCTTCATTGCAACATGTAATGTAGATGGCCTTTGACTCTACAACCCTTAGACGAGTCTGTGTGTCTAGGCACCATTCTCATCAGGTAAGCCTATTAGAGAAAGCCAGTTTAGTTCCTGCCCCTTGGTAGTACTAGGTTACTTGGTACCAGTAGCATTCTTTGTGTCAAGGTTGTTAATTGTATTTAAATTTTGGATATTTCCTTGTGTCTAATTGCCCAAAGTCTGAAATTCAGAAAGCTTACCATATTCTGAATTGAATTTTGTGATATCCGACTGATTCTCTTCATCATCAGATGACAAACCTTCATGATGGCCAGAAAGATCTTTGTTTTCCCGAGCTCTTCTTCTTCGTGACCTGAATTAATGATAATCAAGTATTACTACAACAATAATAATCTACCCATCAATTGCATTTTAGAGAAGTGGGAAGAGCTAGGTTGAGTTTTGTGAAACTACAAATGTTATTCTATGCATATTTATTTTTTTTTTTTTAGTAGGCCTTTTTTCAGGGGTATAGGGCATTTGGTAGTCTCTAGAAGTTACCAAATACTTTTTCATCTGCACAAGAACATCAGTTTGATAAATGTAGTGAACCAAATAATGCTATTAGTTAAAATTAAGAAAATGCTTTGTTACAAGACATTGGAATCATTTTCATTCATGTTTAGCTGAAATGTTTAAAAATAAGATTAGAGACTGTCTTCTCATCATACCATCTGATTAGTAGGTGGTTAATTTGCACTATACAAATAAAAGAACATCATGCACATGCATATTTTTTCTATTCTTTTATGCTCAATATTTAAGAAAAAAGCAATAATAATAATAATAGGTTTTTATTTAGTATTTCATGACAGCAATTTCATGTTTATACAAGTATTCAAATGTTTGTTTGATGTTTAATATAATTATAAAACATCCATGTGAATAATTACATTAAACATTAATTTGAATAATTGTATTTAACATGAAACAGCTAATATGGACTGAATAAAAAACATTGATTATAATTGAGTATCATAACAAACCAGCAAGGTTTCCTTCAGACAGAAATACATACCCCTAAGAATAAATTTGTATCCAAACATATGAAAAGTGACATTGTAGTGGATGGAGATATATATATTATATATATATAGATAGATAGATAACTATAACCCAGTAAAAATGGTTATATATATAATAGCAAGATCTTCTTTAAAGCAATATACTTAAAATTCTCTAACTTAGAGAAAGCATTTCCAGTCCAATTTGCAAATGAATTTTTAAATCATGCATATTCTTGATATAATGGAGATAACAATGAAATGTTAATTAGAATTTTTCACACTTTTCTTAAAAAAAAAAAGAAAAGGGAAAAAAAAGCGAACACAGTCATAGACAATTGTTATAAGGATTTAATTGGTTTATGGGTTGTCTAAAAATAAGAATAAAGTGCACATCTGAAAAATATCTGCAACAATGAAATCATTTAATTGGGAAATTTCAGATGTTACTTATATGTGTAATACAAAACCTGTTGAAAATTTGGTTGGTTGTGTTTTACAGCATATCAATCCTTGTGAATTATTTAATGTCAAATCCTGTTTATACATATATACTCAATATATATGATTTGTAAATGAATAGTTTGTAGATAACAATTATTAAATGAGCCTTCAAGTATTGCAATTTAACATTAATAATACTATTCAACATTATTCATTTGTTTGCACACAGAATGGTTTTAAGTATAGAAAATGAGTAAATATTTCCATTTGATCCATAGAAAGGACCCTAGCAGGTACTACCACTTTTGGTCAGAGCAAAACATGAAATAATGGCCTTGAAGGAGTACTCCACATTCCCCAAAGCTCCAGGACTAGAGCCTCACCATGAGATGGTTTAGAGTCATATTCAGAACACTTACCTGGAGTGGCAGGGAAGGGGGGATCTTACTCTTCTGCCAAGATGCAATCAAGTCAGCATATTCTACAGCCCCAGCTGACTAGGCTGGTTGAGTTTTATGGCATATCAACCTTGTAGGTTATTTAATACCAAATCCATTTTTTTGCAAATAGTCCTATTTCAGACAATTCAGTTTAGCATGAGTACACAGTTTAATTGTCAAAAACACTTCTATTTCTAGCTATTTGATTCAGTCAAACAATTCTAATTCAAACAAATAGGTTCAGCATAAGTACAGTTTTGATGTCAAAACTGTTCTATTTCAAGCAGTTCAGTTTAGTATAAGTACACAGTTTAATTCTCAAAAATATTTCTATTTCAAGCAATTCAGTTTAGTCAAACAGTTCTAATTCAAACAAATCAGTTCAGCATAAGTATGCAGTTTAGTTTTATTTAAATCCATTTTTATACAAATAATCAGTTCTATTTCAAACAATTCAATTTAGCATGAGTGCACAGTTTAATTGTCAAAAACATTTCTATTTCAAGTTATTCAGTTTATTCAAACAGTTCTAATTCAGCCAATTCAGTTTAGTATAAGTATAGGTTTTGTTTACACACAGTTAAATGTCAAAACAGTTCTATATCAAACAGTTTAGCATAAGTATGCAGTTTGTCAAAAACATTTCTATTTCAAGCTATTCAGTTTAGTCAAACAGTTCTCATTCAAACAATTCGGTTCAGTATAAGTATGCAGTTAGTTCTATCTAACCTATAAATAGGGCCCAATCAGGTGCTACCACTCCAGGCCAGAGTGGACCTGGGAGCTATGGCAATGAAAGGGTGCTTTGCATTCCCCAAAGCCCTAGCATCACTGGTACCTTACCATTAGATTGTTTAGTGTCATATTCAGGACTCTTGTGGGGGTGGGGTGGGGGGTCCTTACCCCTCTGCAGAGGTGTATTCTACAGCCCCAGCTGAGTGGGCAACCATCTGACTAGGCTAGTTGAAATTTTATATGTCCTTTTTATAGATATTCAATGGTCTAGAATTTTCCTACAATAACAGGTTCATTAATGTGAGTGGAAAGGTAACTTGTATTTCTGGAGAAGCATAAAACTACTGAAAGTGTTAAAGACATTAAGTATATGGACTGAAACATAACAGGATGTTTAAAAGTTCTTGGCTCAGAAAAAGAGGATGGTCATTTTTTTTTCCTGAAGGGTTTAAAAGAAACTTGAAGAAATAATTTGCCAAATGTATGGAATTGCAGGATGAGCATATAGTATAAAATGGACATTTTTGGGCTCTAGGTTAATCTCTTCTTGGTCTGGTCAAGAACTTTTCAGTATTCACACACATGATAGAGAAAATTAAAGGATTTTTTTTTTCAAAGTTGGTTCTTATAGCAAGGAAAAACAAGAAAATCAGTAAATTAATGTTATTTACCGTCGGGCTTCCCTCTCAGCCACCCTCCTCTGTTTTGCTTCAACAGCATCAATAACAACTTGAGCCTTATCTGTAGAAAGAAAAAGATGAAGAGGACAATAAACACTACTGGAGTATTCTCTAAGGGTAATTGGGCACTTAAAACACAAACAGTAAGTCTGGGATAGATTTGTTTTCAATTGATTTAAAAAAGAAATGAAACAAAGGAAAAAAAAAAGAAAAAAAAAGCTTGATTTAAACAATTTAGAGTTTTAGTAATTTTCCTGAATGCTTTTGAGAAACCAGTATGTAATTATCTAACTCTTCCACCACAACCAGTATGTGATACAAGGTCAATTTATTAGTGGTTTGAATCAGGAGTTTTCCTTCTACACTTGCTGCCTAACCAAGGTTAAAGAGCTCAGTCTGCCCTACTGTTTACCCATATCTGGAAGGAGAACAGATTGATACATGCCTTTCTTAAGGGCATTACCTTGAAGTGAAACACAAACAACATCATGTAGGGTTTGAACTCAGGTCATTGAATCCATTTCCTATAACAATAACCATTTCACCAGGAATTATTAGTCCCATGAATCATTAAAACCACCATTATTAAATGTACTTATAGCATCAGTTAATTTTTTCTTAGGTTGTTCTTCTAATAAGTACTTCCTTGCTATGGATGGTAATCTTTACAGGTAGCTCAAATCAGATAATATGAAACACTACTAAATGAGCCATTTACTGATACTGGTCAAAGGGATTTAATCACAAGTACTTAAAAAAAAAATTGCTAAATATATGCTGCAGAAGGAAGAAAAAGTTACTTTGTTTAATCATTCACAAAAGACAAACTACCATAGAAAATGATAGAACAGTAGATTAACAACTGCAAGGTCAGACTATTGTCACGTGATGGCTCACGGAGACGAGGAGGTGGGAATGATACTCCCCCCCCGTTGAACTAACATTATCTAGGAGTCAAAAAGTGACCGTTAGGAGAGAATGTGGGTCACGCAGATGTTCGCACCTAAGTGACCTTGGGTCGCCGGACATCGGAAGGGGAAAGAGAAAATGAAGCCAAATGATTGGCGGGGACCCCAAACGGAAGTGGGGTTCCCTTCCCCTCAACGGAAGTAAATACAAAAAAAGGTAGTTTTTGAGCAACGCTCGTGGCAGACGGACGATAGCCATTTTACTCCGGGCTAAAGACAAAAGACTGAGACATGAAGGACTCCAAAATCCCTTCAAGCCAGTACTAAAAACAGAACAAAGTTTATTAGCCCGTGAAAAAAAGAAAAATTCTCCAGTGGAACCCCGTCAAAAAAATAAGATAAGTAACTTTGGGACATTTTCCCTTTACACCCAAATTTTGTTTACCACTCTCTCTCTATTTGAAAAAGGATAAAAGCCAGGAAAAGACATTTATATTCATGGACTATCCTATTATATGTTTTTGACACTTTGAACGTATATATATATATATAACCGTAGTAAAGAACCTATGTATTTTCATTTTACCATGTGGTCTATGTTATTATTTCATACTTTCCTTTCAGCTTCTATTCGCCTTACATTATCTTGCTTAGAACTGTCCTATTAATTCCTAAAGTATCACACGGGAAACCGGAGTTGCCGACTACTACAACGACATTAATATTATTACAACTAAGACCTATAGGCCCGTATTCTTCTATTATCTAAGGGAAAGAAGTTTAGCGGCCTGGTGGGTGTGTGATAGTGTGAAATTTTGGACCCCTTTGCCAGCGGTGGCCAGTCTGGCCCTAAATTATTCCCTCACGTAATATGCCAGTTCTTATCTGCCTGAGAAAAGAACTCTGAACAGGACTTATTTCTGTAGGGGATCAAGTGCCAACCTGCCCCGTCTTCACACGTGCGAAAATAAAGTCCCGTTTAGGGATTTTAGTCAATTTGCCGTCACACTATTAAGTGATTTTAATGGCATGTTAATATATCTAAAGTTATTTTATGCCTAGAGGTTAATTGAATAGTATTCACGGCATATTCACATTTACATTTTTGTATAGTCGTTTAAAAAAATTTTTTTTTTGCACACAGTCCTATTAAATAATAATGATTTTTAAATAGATCTATTTAACCTATAAATGGGACACGAACAGATCTGAATCACAGTGAACTAGGGAGTAATGATAATGAAGGAGTACTTCACACTTCCCAGAACTGGAACCTCTCCATAAGATGTAGTTTAGTGTCATACCCAGGACAAAGCAAGGTCTGAGATTCAAAGCCAGATTGATAAAATAAAAAAGGATAAGCTTGTTACCAGAACTTACCAAAGAGAAAGAAAACAACCTTCAAAAAAAGGTTTTTTAATAAAAACTATATTTATGTGAATAATGTAATTCAAATTGCAAAAACAAACCATCATATCAAAGAATCCTTATTTATAAAACTTAACATAGGCACTCAAACAAGAGAATGAAAAATTGAATGCAAATGATTTATGTACATACATACATACATTTGTATTTGATATCTGTGAGTAGACACAAACTTTATCAATTTGTATTTCATCCTCGGCAAACATACACACTCATCCTAAAGGCATTTTAGATTCTTTGTTTGGTTGCCAGTCAAAAAGGGTACATACAAGTTTTCATGTCTGAATAAGCTTTTATTCTTTATACATGACAAAAATGTTTTATGAACATAAGTTTGGAAGCTGACATCCAATAAAGAATAAAGGAAAAACACTCAACAATTTAATTCCTATATTTAGACCTAACTTCCATTTTCCTTTTTTTTTTTGAAGAAACAGACAATATCCAAAGATTGATTTGTAATTGTATGAGGCTTATAATAATTTTGGTCAAATCTAATAAAAATTATGTAAATAAATAAATGAGCAAGAGAATAACTTTATAAAAGTCATTCTTCAAAAAGATAATTAATTTTAACAAAGATTTCAGTGATGACAGCAGATTAAATGTAATCACAAATGAAAAAATTTCAAAGTGTTAAGGAAATAAAACTTGAAGATATAAATCAATAAGTTTTTTTTTTAAGTGTACAAAATATAATTAGGGAAAATCGTTATGGGGGTAAGCTGATCCCCCACCTGCCTACACACACGAACATCCTCCACACTGTACTAAAGCAGAATAATTTGGCTGAAATGTTATGATAACAAAAGCAACATAAAATCTGAACAGTTTTGGAATAAGTGTATGCAAAAATAAAATATTTATAGGATTTACCCACCTACATTATGGTAGCAGAACATAAAACAAAGTTGACTTAACATGAGAACCCTTTGAGGAAGTGATCCTCCTAGGTAGAGAATGGAAAAAATGTTCAGCCCCATCAACATTCTCCTTTAGAAAAGGTGCTTCAGACATTCACTAAATCTGCACCTCTCAGCCAAAATGACTGAGAAGCAATAAAATCTATGTTGAAGCAGCAAAACAGGTTTAGATTAAATATCATACAATCGTAGCAACAAAAGCACCAATGCTACAACTTCATTTAGCAACAAAATTATCAAGTATTGATATTTCACTACTTTCCTATGGGGGTTGTATAGGACACATGGTCAATATAACATGGAGCATATATGTGAGCAAAGACAAAAATTGCTCAGTCATCACAAATAGTATCATAAGACCACTTTAACTCTCCTTTGATACAATAGGGAGAGGGTGTCCCAGGTTTATAATATCCAGGACCAAGCTAGTCTCATTTGTTTTTTTTCTGTTCCCTCCTCAAAGACAAAAACACAGAACAGATATCATACTTTAATCCCAGTTCAAAGGCTGGGGAGTTGGTTGCATGTCAATATGAAAACAAGAACTTAATAATAAGTGTTTTTATAGGGTTAATTGAAAAGAATCACTAACATTGTATAAGAGAAAAAAAAAGAAAAAAAAAAGCCAACTTGTCATAGCACTGCTAACAACTGCATGATACTACAGCAAATATATTTAGTTTTTAAATCAAAGCATAAATTTAAAAAAAAAATCATAACTGTTTGTTTTATTAATGCTGAAGGTTAACAATGCAGCACAAGACTCAAGAAAAACACAAAACCTGTCAAAAGTAACAGACTTTCTTTCTGTAGATTCTTTATTGAAGATAATGTTCTCAATTCAGACATTAGCTTAAACTGCCATTCAATCTAAGTCTCCTCTCCATAAGTGCATATAAACTGAAAACAATAGCCTACTATTGACAATACTCTTGTACAATTAGCAAAAATAAAGTTTGCCTTTTCTGTTTTAGTCAATTAATTTTTCTCGTGTGTGGTTTTTTTTTATCAAAGGTTTCTTTTAAATAGCAACTTATAGACTATTGATTGACCAACAATGTAATGACTGTAGTAGTGCTGATTGAAAGCAGGCTATGTAAAAGATGTTGCTGAGGATCAAACTGAGTGAATTGACAGAGAATAACAATTTATTTTGTATGTATGCTGTTAAAAATGGCACTTTTTGAAATTTAAAAATTATTGAATAAGACAGAAAATTTACTTATTTACTGTTCTTTACTTCCATCCCAAATTTAGTCAAATTAAACATCTTCAATAACAAAAAAGTAATGCTCCCACTAAAAATCCTATGAACCTACAGATTTATTTACTTGTCTTATGTAACAACGTCAATATTTATTAAAAAAAAAGATAATCTTTGATTCTTAGATGAAACTTTACCATTATTAGTTGTGACTAGTTTTTCTTTCATCATATTTTCATTGCTTGTTTACACAAAGTCTTATGTTGTTTAAATTTCTTAAATGAAACCTTGTCATTATGATTTTTTTTTACTAGTATTCCTTTCATCATGATTATGTTGCTTTTTTCTGCAACTATAAAAGGCACTATTTTAGTAGAGAGTGAAGAAATAAATGTTTTGACTCAAGGAAATGGATGAGAGTTTGGATCTTAATGAAAGTTAGTTGTTGGTCCTTGAAAAAGTTGTTGAGAAAAAAAAAGGTTGTTACTTGACCTCAGCAATAAAGAAATGGACAAGTATGCATTTACAATTTGGTTCCCATATATGTTAATAATTCAGACTAGCCATCTCTACAAGTTTGTGAACTTGTCTTTTATAGGAAAGAGGAATTTTCCAGTATCTTGTAAGGAAAATATCGAAGCCCCTACCTAAAAGGGAGATTCTAAAATATCCAACCTAAAAAAAAAATAAAATAAATAAATCACACGTCTACTCTGTAATACACCAAAAACCTGATAAAACTCAAAATGCAAACTTTCTCATTGTTTCAATCTAAATCACTTTAAACCCCACCTGCCTGTCAAAAACCTAGACTACCATTTAGAGGATGAACATTACATAACATTTTTTGGGGGTTCTTTATCCATGCTGTTTAATATCAATTTAAAAAGAAAAAGAAAAAAAAGCAACCTGGCAGTTGCATTGAAAAGTAAAAAAAAAAAAAAAAAAGCAGGGAATCCATGCCTTTTTCTGAATGCAAGAGTGGGCACAAACAGCTTTGTCAAGTCTGTTTTCAGTAATGCTAGGTTTGGTTGGTTTTATGGCATGTCAATACTTATTGGGTAATTTAATGCCAAATTTTTTTGTTGATTTTCAGACAATCATATAGTTTCAAGTAAACTAATCTAAAAATAATTTGTGAACAATTATAGCTTCAAGTAACTATTCTTAATACAAATAATTTCAGAATTATCTTTTCAAGTATAACTATTACTTAAAATTTATATACATTACATAATATGATTTCAAGTATTCCCATCTAATACTAATAGTTTTCAAACAGATCTATTTGACTTATAGATGGGACCCTAACAGATATGAACACTCTTGATCAGAGTGAACTTGGGAGTAATTCTAATGAAGGGATGGCTCTAACTCCTCAAAGCTCCAGAATAAGAGCCTCACCACTGGAGGGTCATACATAGAACAATTAATGGCAGTCATTATGCCACCTTGCATCTACCTTATTAACAAGAGATTTTTTTTTTCATATTCTTACAAAAATTTTCAAATGAGAAGTTAGATTTAATCTAAGATAATTAAAAGGTCTTATTTGAAATGCATTAAGATATAATGCAGCTACAATTTCTGAAATCCAAGAAATATAATGTGACATTTAGGTAAACTTAAAAAGAATTATTAAATAAGTAAAATGAGTACAGGAATAATCATACATAGATGTATGTTATTGCCTGTGCTTGGTAAATATTGAGGATGTATGTTATAATGAGAGGAATACTATTTTTTTAAGACCGTATAATGTGGACTCAAGGCTAGTTCAAATCTAATAGCATAATAGATATCAAAAGGAAATTCTAACTACCATTTAGAAATATGACAAAAAAAAAAAAACAACAAAATCTGGTACCAAAATTAGCAGCAAAAATCTGTGCCTTAAAAAAAATTGTCATATTTATTGCCATCACTGAATCAAGTGATACAGTTGATTTTTTTTAAAAGGATTTTAAATTATTTATGAACATTTTTTATTCAACAAAAAATTAACATTTTTATTCATTGCCATCATGTAAAATAACATTTTAAGAATTATATTATTTATTGAGTTAAAATATCAAATTATCATTAATAAAATTGCATGTTTCATATAGGAATTATTGGTTTTTGTAAAATTAAAAATCTTTTTAAAAGATTTATCATCTAAAATTAAAAAATAAATTAATGTATATGGCAGAAGTTTTTGCAGCTAACATTGGCCTAAGATTTTGTAAGGATTTTTTTCAAATATGTCTATCTAATAATAGCATAAAATGATTAATCCAATTCCTTATTACCAAACTAAATATAAAACAAAGAAATAGACTCTGCAAGCAGAAATAATTGCTTAGTAACAATATGGAAGTAAACAGAAAAGGACATGATACTGATTATCAAAATAAGTGCATACATACAACTACAAAATGGTGGTGTCAGTATTAAACCAAATACACAAAGTTATAACTGCACTTAAGATTAAAATGTGTTTCATTGTGATAGCACTTTTTCAAATTTTTTTTTGTTTTTTTTAGTATCCACAGTAAAGTCATATGAACAGAATAATGAAAAATCACATTTAAATTGTTGTTACCTGTTTATATATAAAGGAAACATATAGGGTGTTTCAGAAATATTGATACCATTTTGTAGTCTAATAATTTGACCAGTTCTCATTTAAATGATCTTGAAATTTAACAGCATGTGTAGAAACAACTTAAAATTTTATGTTTAAACACCATTTCTTTCCCAGTGAATAGCATTTTTATACCTGAAAAGGAAAAAACCCATTAAAGAGTTTGCAGTTGTTTCTACACATACTGTTCAAATTTGAGATCATTAGAACAAAAATTGGTCAAGTTATTAGATTACAAAATGACATAAATTTTTCTTAAATACCCTGTATTATAACCAGAGGAATACTATTTATAGAAGTATTATGGACTCAAGACCAGTTTCAACTGAATCACTTAATGGATATCAAAAGAATTATTTAAAAAGCTTATTTAGGAACATATTAATAAAATGATTATGTTCAAATCAAATTCCTTATCCAAGTTGCCAAACTGAATATAAAATAAAAGAAATAGTTTGCAAGCAGAAATAACTGCCCAGTGACATTACAGAAGTAAATACAAGACATTCTAATATTGATAACCAAAATAAGTGTCTGCATACACACAAATACAAAGTGATGGTGTCAGTATTAAACCAAGTATACAAAATAACAATACAACTTAAAAAATTAAAATGTGTTTTGTTGGTGTAGTGCTTTTCCCTTAAAGTGATTTTTTCTCTTCAATATACACAGCAAAGAACCACTAAGAATGAGAGAGGAAGAGAGAAAGAAAAAGAAAAACACAGGAGTATTTAAGAACAGTGAAGGCATGCTGTCACACCTACACTGTCTGGAAGGAGGAGACACATGGATACCGACTTGCAGTGTAGTCCTGACACTGATCTCGGACATCTTGCTGGCGACGTAAAAC
The DNA here is from genome assembly GCA_963585895.1 of Sepioteuthis lessoniana. NCBI lineage: Eukaryota > Metazoa > Mollusca > Cephalopoda > Myopsida > Loliginidae > Sepioteuthis > Sepioteuthis lessoniana. The sequence continues at coordinate 48,586,707 of OY757930.1, forward strand.
CAATTTCTCCGCACGTTGTTTTAGCAAATTTGCCATGCGGCCTTCAAGTTCTTGAATAGTAGGCACCTGAAAGAGAAAGGGAGGCAGTGAATATTTCTTTCCAACCACAGCCTTGAAACAGGACATGATTTGAGTAAGGTCCAACTCATACATGATTAAAGAAAGCTAAGAAAATTACAAGTAAAATCATAGACAAGCTTTGTCTGTGACACTGTCAAAATTGAAAGTTGACATATAATGAATGTTTTTTTTTTTTTTTTGTTTTTTTTAAAAAAGAATGCATTTTTCACTTCAGTACAGTTTCAAAGAAACTTAAATAAGATAGGATACAGCTCAGACTTCTAAGTGAATTCTGACAAACACAAAAATTTTTTTAAATGCTTCTCTTATGAAATAGAATGGAAGAGCTTCAATAAAAAAAAAATGCAACTTTTTTATTGACTTGTCATTATAATAAAAATTTCTTGTTTTGTATTATTAATCTAGGTTGCTTTTTATTCCAACTTGGCTAGTTATCAATATGACAATGAGGAATAGCTCATATTAGAAAAAATAACCTAAACTTGTGTCTCTTTTGCCTCAAGGAAAGCTGATTCTCCATATCAGGTGCTTTAACATTTAAACTACAGGAGCCTGTGATATTGCAGAACACCAATAAAGTCATTCAATATCTCTTATTATTTCCAGTATGACAGAAATAATAGTTTGAGTAAAAAGAACTAAAATGAGGAGGATGAATAAAGCTACAAGTCAAAAATAATAATGATTGATATACGTGGTGCATTCAATAAGTTCCCAGACCTTTTTTGAACAGGCACTTAAAATTGTTGTAGACGCTTGAAAATTCAGTATGTTATTGCTATACATCTCATGAGATGACTGACCAATTTTTATGATTTCAGGTTCAAAGGAACAGCTACAGCAGGAATTGGAATACACCCTACTAAAGCCTGATTATCACAGCTGGTGAATTTAAAAAATGCAATCTGGATGTGAGGACACTTTAGAAGAACAATATGCAATAAAATTCCATTTTAAACTTGGAAAAAATGCCACAGAAACGTATGGAATGCTTCAGACTGCTTTTCGACCATCTTGCATGAATCGAGCATCAGTTTTTGAGTGGCATAAGAGATTCAAGGAAGGCAGGGAGTCTGTGAGGGATGATGACAGGTGTAGGAGGAGTAAGGAAGTCAATACACAGAGTTGATTGCCCAAAAAGTTAGGGTTAGGGTTACTATGTTGAGGTTTTAAGGGAGTTCAGGAAGAGATTCCGTCGGAAGAGGCCAGCACTCTTCAAATCGGGTCAGTGGCATTTCCACCAGGACAATGCACCAGTCCACAACTCCAGACTATTTGACCAAGATGGGTATCAAGACAGTTCCTCAGCCTCCCTAGAGTCCAGATCTTGCTCCCTGTGACTTTTGGTTATTCCCTAAGATCAGAGGCTGTCGTTATGAGACAATTGAGGAGATGAAAGAGGCTGTGACAAAGGTCTTGACACACTCACATGAGAGGACTTCCATGGGGCCTTCCAGAAGTTGTTGGAACAGTACAACAAGTGCATTGCAGCCGGAGGAGATTACTTGGAAGGCGACTAGAGTTTTATGTGTGTACTATCAATAAAAGTGCCCATAGGAAAAAAGTCTGAAAACCTATTTAATGATCCTAGTCTTTTGTATAAAAATGAAATAAAATGAGAAGTTTCTGTCTGAATTTATAAGCTTTAGAGGTTATTCACTACATCTTTGTTGTGTACTTTCATTCTTACAGTGGTATTATCTTCCACTGTTATGTGGAAAGCCTCCTTCTGAAGGCAAGAGATTGAAGCTATTAAAAATTGGAATCATGTTGCCAACTGTCCAGGAGCAACATATAGTAAACTGGAGTTATAAATCAAGTAACTCAAAGATATATACTACTTGATTGAGAACACAAACTAAGCCAACTAAGATAACATCAATACAGGCCACTAGGAATAATGACATAGAACATTTTGGAGTGGACTTTGAAGAAATTGAGCCCAAAAGAATAACAAAATAAATGTTTCTTTTTCTTTATGTGCATTTTACTTTAAAATCCTAACAAAATATTTTATCATGTTTATTGGGTTTCATTTATCTCTAAAATCTTTAGATAAGTAAAGTAGAATGATGATTGAAGATCTTCACCAAGAAAAGAGAATGCAGCTGTCTTCATAAATAAAATAAATTTGATCAATAGAGTTATGAATTAATAAATAAATAAATACATCCACATTCTCTAAATGAATTATCACTTTTCTTCCTTGCAAGAGTATGTATTTACTCAACTCCTCTGCAATTATCAGAGTGTGATAATAGGTTAATTTTTAAACAGAGTAAAGCTGGTTTGAATTCAGAGTTTTCCTTTGCCTAGACTAGTTATCTATCCAAGGATTAAGAACCTAGTCTGCTCTGCTATTTACTCATAGTTAGAAGGAGAGCATGGATTCATGCCTTTCCCAATGGCATTAGCATGAAGTGAAATGTCAACTGGTTTGTCCAAAATTTGAACTTGAGTTGCCAATTCCATTTCTTATGGCAATGACTGTTAAGTGTACCTCCCTTGCAAGTGTAGATTCTATTTGTTTGGTAATAAATTCATTTGCATTTTGATGATGCTAAACAACTAGTGAAACATGTCAATCTGATTTTCCAAACTCTTCTTTCTCATGCACCATTATGTACAATAACAAATTAAATGGAATATATTTGGCTAATTTTTGCTTTGAAAACTACAATTAAAAATTGAAATCAATCACAACAGACGGGCACTGAAAGTTTTATTCTTTTTATCAGATAAAAAAAAAAAGTTATGAAAATAAAAATTCTACAAATAATCTTATATCAGTTACACATTAATTCCAAGCCATTGACAATACTTTCTTCTTAATTTTAAATATATCTATATGATAAAATCATTAGCAATGCATTTACATTATACATATAACAACTTCAATTCATTCATTTTCTGAACACTAACAATTCCTGTCTTTGTTTGGTTTATGTATCAGCATATCAAATCCTTATAGGTTACTTAATGTCAAATTTTAATTCATTTGTAAAAGTTTAATTGTAATCATAACTATATTTTCAATGTTATCAAGTATTCCTATCTAATCCAAATAATTTGCACACAGTTATATGGTTTCAAGTATTCCTATCTAAAACCAATAATTTACAATATATATATATATATATATATATATATATATATATATATATATATAAATTGGCCAACTGTAGTAAAGGGTGACCCGAAGGCTTCTTTTTCAATAGCTACTGCATCGAGGTGTAAGGAAGAGCGCTACCCTTTCCTTGGATTTCTTCACTTATCTTTGATCCATACCTTATAATGATGTTAGGCAAGGAAGCATCGAGTATCATTTATTAAGTCTTTGGTAGGACTCAACCTGAGATTGAACTCAGGTCTCCTGGGCCATTGACAAACACTAACCATTTTACTAATGGGCTGGTATATGGCTTCAAGTAACTAATAATAATTATTTTTAGTAAACAGTAATAGTTTCAAGTAAATATTCTGCTACAAATAATTCACACTGTTATATGATATGACTTATTCCTATCTCTAATACAAATAATCTTTAAACAGCTTTGCTTGACCTATAGATGAAACCATAACCGGTACTATCATTCTAGGTCAGAGTGGAACTGGCAGTAATGACAATGAAGGGGTGACTCCACACTCTCCAGAACTAGAGCCTTATCACCAGATGCAGTTTAGTGTCATACTCAGGAGAAATTCCTTCCTGATTTTCAATTGACAACTTACATATTAAATACTAAAACTTACTATAACAAATTCTATATATATATATAGTCATCCACAGACAGACTGTTTCGTTCTATCAGAACTCTTCAGTGTGGCTAGACACGCAGGACACTCGAAGCCGGAATCGAAACCCATCCAACTTTATGATAGACTAAGGCTTCAGACCACACGACCACAAGCGGACTACGTTGGCTAAGGGAATTTTTAGGTATTTTATGTTTAGCAAACAGCAGCAGCAGCCTTTGTTTACATTTTTTGATACCTATATATATAAAAAAATAAAATTTTATCCAGAACTTCTTTTTCCCTCCATAAGAGAATTTTTTAGCTTATGACTAAAGCTAAGCAGAAGTAGACAAAAAAGAAAAAAAAACCCTACCAACATAATTAGTTTAAATGCAGCCAGTACTAAAATATAAATGATAATTGATATATTCCTTTTCCTACATTGTCAAAATTTGCTTATATATATATATATATATATATATATATATATATATATATATATACATACATACATACACACACAGTATTGGACAAAAAAATAAAAAAAAAATTTTTTTAAATCATTATGGCTACAAATTTTACTGAAACTTTATTGATTTAGACACATATAAGTGATTATTTTCTTTGATCTTGGTTGTACAATTGAGACAACTGCTTATTTGGCATTAGCAAAGGACTAATCCCATATCAAGACATTAAATCAAAGAAAATAAAATAAAGAAATTCCCTATTTTTTGGTATTTCTGAGAATTTTCTTTTTAAAGAACCAAGAAAAATAATCATTTATGTGTCTTAGCAATTGAAGTTTCATGAAAATTTGTGACAATAATAAAAAAAATGCTTCCATTTTTTCAATGTTTCTTTATTCAATTATATATATATGAGAGAGAGAGAGAGATAGATAATGGATCTGGCTCTCCCACACTGTGACTCAAATTCAAGTAAGGGCTATCAAATGACATCACTTTATAACAATCTCTTAAAATTAAGGAATACCTGTGACCTGAAGCTTTTATTTATAGTGAGGAAAGATGGTGTACTAAGGCAGCCCCACTCATTAAGTTCCAAAAAGGAGTGCTAGATTACATCATTGGAATGTTACTGAAGTTGCAATTTTTACATTATTGTCCTTCTAGATAGATGCTTTAACAAAAGCAATGAACCTATCACTCCCAGTTTTATATCTGAGCATCTTTCTGGAGTGAGTACAGGATTATAAAAAAAGGCCAACTGGGTAAAAGGAGGAGGAGGAGGGAGATTTTCAGGAGAGAAATTGGCCAAACAAATCTAAGTACAACTCACCTTGTTCTATCTTGCAGTGTGCTATTTGAATTACAAACAAGCAGTAGCAAACAGGAACACAATAGAAAGTTTTTGGTGTATTTGATAAATCTTACTCAGAATATCAGAAATTACACTGACAGTTAATTTTTAAAAAAATTTTAGTTGTCAATTTAATGCAACTTATATTGAAAATTAAGTAAAATAAGGTTATTTGATTTAATGGCATGTCAATCCATGACAATTATTTAATGCCAAATCCTGTTTATACATAAAGGATATTTCAATGAATAGTTTGTAGGTAACTTTATTTTTAAATGAGTTAAAGCTCATGTGTTTGCACAGTTAAATGGTTTCAAGTATTGCTATTTAATATTAGTAATTTTATTTATCAAGTATTACTATCTATTTGATATTAATCACTTATTTGCAAACAGTTAATAATATTAATCATTTGTTTGCCCATAGTTAAATGATTTCAAGCATAGCTATTCAACAGTAAATTTATTTATCAAATATTCCTATCTCATACAAATAACTTGCACACAGGTTTGGTTTCTTTGTTTAATGGCATATCAACTCTTTGTAGGTTATTTAATGCCAAAGCCATTCTCCTAGAAGAACAGTAGTGGTACTATTTAACCCATAGCTGGGAGGATAAGGGGGTTCATACCTTTCCCAAAGGTATTTGCCCGAAAGTGAATGTAATAGCATGACCGGAGTACGAACTCGCGTACTACGATTCCACAGTCCATCGCTTTAACCATTACACCACGAGGACACCCCCACTTGCACACAGCTGTAGGGTTTTAAATAAATAACAATAAAAATAATCCTAATAAAAGACTGAACAGTTTTATTTGACCCATAAATGGTATCCAAATAGGTGCTATCACTCTGGAGCAGAGTGGATCTGAGAGTAATGATAGTGAAGAGATACTTCAAATTCCTCAAACTCCAAGACTGGAGTCTCACCATCAGATGCAGTTTGATTTTATACTCAGAACAAAAATTATGCAAAAGAAATAGCAAAACAATGTGCTAAAATAAAATATATTCTTGCAGAGAAATTATATTCAAGAGAACATTGTTTATATCACCATGAACAAGATAGCAAAACAATCATTGTAAAAAAGTAAAAATTAATTTAAACTTGAATTGTGATGACATCAATATGAAATAGAAAATCCACAGCAAACCCTATGTACTAAACACTAGGTTTCAAATGTTTTGCTTTATAAGTTTTACCAAAACCAATCAAACATATTGGAGATAAAGTTACATAAAATACTGCCCTGTATTTTTCATCTCAGCTTTAGTTTATATATATGTGTGTGTGTGTGTGTGTGTATTACACATCCAAAAGAGTGCTGAAGCAGAAGGGTTTTCAACTCAATCAAGAAATGAATAAATTTCTTTTATATATAATATATATTCTGATTTTCTACTTTCAAGTTTGCATTCTTCCTTGTCTCCAATGATGAAGATTTTATTATCAAAACAGAGGCAGTAAACAAGATTTTAACTAGTTATTTCTACAAAAATGTATATCACATAATTGGAATTTTTCTAGGCTATCTTTTCTAAAATCCACAAAGCCTAAACATTCGCTATTTGCATAATTTCAAAAAACAGTCCTCTTACTCAATGGGAAGTCCATCATTGCTATAAGCATGATTTTTATTGTGATGTTAAACCAAATTTTACTTAAAAAAGAAAAAACAAACAATATTTTTGGACATTGCAAAACAGCTAAGAACATTTTCCTTCTCCATTGTCTTTAGAATAAAAAATAAATAAAATAAAACTAATGACTTTAAAATAGAGATAGTTTTTCATTTGACAAAACAAAAACATTAAAGTTTTATCTTTTAAAACAATTTTTTTCTTTTTCAGAATACATCCACAGATTTTGGGTTAAAGACTGTGTTCTTTAAAATGTATAGACCCACCTTCTCGTTGAGACACTCAACCAAGTCTCTCACATACCCCCTCATTTCCTGGAAGAACTTGAACCGTTCTTCAAGGATGCTAGAGTTTTTCTCAGCCTCTTCAATCTCTTTTTGAGTGTCATCAAGGTTGAATACCAGGGTGTCACGTTCATTTATGTGACTTCGGTGCACCTGATTAATGGAATCCAGACTGTGTGAAAAAAGAAAAAAAAAAAAAAGAAAAAAAAAAAAAAAAAAGAAAAAAAAAAGGCAAAACACCACAGAATTAATAACTTAGACAAAAAATGGTTGCAGTTTGCAGATATTTTGAGTAATTTATCTCCAAAATTTAAAGTTTGATTTTGATTATTATCAATTTAAAAGAGAGGCAGTAATCAGATAGAAAAACTAAAGTTAGCTAGTAGATTCCATACAGAGATCAGTTAACAACATAGTACTTTTTTCTTAAATATACACTATCAGGAAGCACTTTTGTCTGGACATACTTAGAAAAAAAAAAATTCCCTTACAAAATTTTACACTAGTATTAGTTATAAAATTTCTGTGCCTAAAAAGTTCTGAAAGCAATGAATTAGATTTTTTTAAAGTACAGATATCTTTGTGGCTAACACTAATGTGATGTTTTGTTCTCTTATTTTTAGTATGTTCAGACTAGAGTGTTCTGATAATACAAAAGAAAAAAAAAACATAGTTACAAGACCAAACTAACATTTTAGATTACACATCAATATAAAAGATCACTTAAAAAGAAAATTGTTTATGAGTCAAACCAATTAATGAGATTAAAAAAGAAAAAAAATGTAAATGTAAAAGGGTTTTAGAGAAATTTACAGCCAAATATTCTTCCCAATACCAAATGTTTTTAAAATTTGAGAATTGACACCATTTTTTTTTTTTTTTTAATATAACCAAAACATTCTAAACATACTCAAAACAGATATAAATTAGATAAATCTGCATAATAGATTTTTTCAAAATCATTCACTAAGCTTCTGCTTCTAGGTTAAAAATTCTGAGTAAGCGTTATAATTTATCCATTCATATTTTATACTGATGAAAATTTGAATATCATAATTTTTGGATGAGACAAAAAAAAAAAAAAAAAAATACTTTAACATTTTTCTTATCACTGCAGTAAACAAATTACTTTACATAAAGATTTTCAGGGTAGAATTAATAGGGCAATAAACAGGAAGTGGACATTTAGTATAAAGGGGAGGGGAAAAAAAAAAAAAAGAAGATATTTTGTATTGTAAAATATTGGTTTCCCCAATTACTTTTGCTTAACCTTGTATCAATATATATAGAAAAAACCTAACTAAATTTTCTGTGAATAAATTTTATGCAATTTACCTTTATTGAAGATGCTTTTCATTTTCTCCAATTTGAATTCTTTGTCCATATTTAAGGATTTATAACCAAATCAGGCCTTATCAAACTCAGACATGGCAAATATAAAATGAATATAATGCCAGATTTAATTTTCATAAAATTCAACTTTTAAAAAATTTAACTGGAAGCTAAAATAATCTTTAACTAAAGATAATGTGGTGCTTCTTTAGATATTTCTTTATAAATACTAACACCTATTAAAATATGCACTCAATAAAAAGTTTAAATATAAAGCCAGTTTATCAAAATCAGAATTATTTTGTTCAGTAAGGAGAGAGAGTGAATTAGTTTAGTTATAACTTAAGACACATACTTGTTGGGTCTATATTTAGAAGAAACCTTTATAAGTCATTAAAATTTTCATCTACAAGTTATTTTTCAATCATATTTTACAAAAGATAAGCAGGTTTGTTCAGAAAATTGAAACAAAGCTTAGAAAAAAAAAAAGGAGAGATTTTTAGTTAGTTAAATACAAATGTACGTTCAAATGAGAGAGAAGCCAAATCTTGTGTTCTTTGCAGTTATTTTTAAGCAATAAAAGGCTTTGACAATATTCTTTTGTTTACTATTGATATGAAATGTCTCCTTGTAAAATTTATTAAGATTTAATGCTTTGAAATTTTCCAAAAAATAATTTTCTAAAACAAATATTTCTAGTTTATAGAATAAACTAGGAAGTCCCACTCCCCAACCAATAGTGAATTCTATGGTAGTGGCCTTTGATTTATTGGTTGGTTTTATGGCATATAAATCCTTGTTCTCACTGCCCAAGTATCTTCAGTGTACAGATTGGTCTCACTAGCCATCTGCACATTCACGGATCCTTTCCTCAATCATAAGGTTAATCAGATGGTTCTCATCAATTACGATGAACAAAGAAACCCTTGTTGGACATTTCAAGTATTCTTTTCCAACACTCATAATTTGAAAGCAATAATCTTTTGAAAACAAGTAACTATTTCTAATATGAATAATTTGTGCATAATTATATCGTTTCAAGCATTCTAATACTAATAATTTCTGAAAAGATCTATTTGAATTATAGATTGAACCCTAACAGATACTACCACAGTCAGTATGGACCTGGGAGTAATGGCAACAAAGAAGTATTCCACACTCAGTAGAGCTCCAGAACTGGATCCTCACCCTCAGATGCTCAAGACAACTTTTTTTAAGAGTCTTATCTCTCTGCAGGAGATGCAGCTGATGTAGTCCTGCCAAAAGGGCAAGTAATGGCTTTTGACCAACAGACACATTTTTTTTAAAGTCTGGTCTTATCATTGTGCCATACCAGCAAGTTAAAATCCTAAAAAGAATTAAAGGCAGGAGACATTTCTGTTCATAAAATTTTTCAAATGAAGAATTGTGATACAAACTTCAGTAATTTTTATTGTTTGAATAATGGAACTCATTTTTATTTTGTTATTACAATTTCAACCTATCTATTCTCAAACCATTTTCAAGTGAACAATTCATTAAGAAAGAGATGAAAAAGCTTTTTTTTCCAGAAAATGGTTGAACTAGTGACAGATATACTAACCAAATCAAGGAGGAGGTATGCTTAGCATAATGGTTGTTGTGAGAAATGAAATCAGCAACCAAACTTCAAATCATGGATGAGGCTGCTTATGTTTAACTTTGCATTAAAGCCCTTGGGAAGTGCATGAATCTTTCTCTTTTACCTCCAACCAGTAAGAGTTCTTTAACCTAGTAAATCAACCAGTCTAGAAGGAAAACTCAGAATTTAAAACAGCTTTATTCTGTTTAAAAACTAACCTTGAAATTATTTGAGGGAAAATTTGAAATTTTTTAAAAATATCAAGCAAAGTGTCCAAAAAATAATGCTAAGATTAATACAAATATTTATGACATATAAAAAGTCCCATCTCATTAGTGAGATCTAAACTATAAATATGAGATATGTTCACAAAGTATCAAGACTGAAGCTATATTTACTAAATGAACAATGAATCAAATATTAATATTCTTTAAAGTAATCCCTTTAGTATTCAATATACTTATTCTAGCAAGTTTTCCATTGGTCTAGTCCTAGCAAGTCATGTAACACAGGTGATTGCATTTTTTTTTAAAACACAAAAATGCTCTTCAACTTTTTCTTTATGAAGTAAAAGAAATATCCACATTGGTCTGACTTATAACATTAGGTTAATGTATGCTGCTTTCTTCAATTATTTGACCTTTTACCAATGCTTCCTTTCTCTCTCATATCTAAGAGAGGACTGAATTTTATATATATAATTTGGACTAAGTTATTAATTACAAATTTGAATTTTAGATTTTGTTGTAAACATACTAAAAATTTGAGTCTGGCCTTATAAGGAGACAGTAAATTTTAATATAACCTTTAAACAAGAAAAGGTTCCTCACCCTCAGGGTCATGCTGTCAAAAACTACTTTGATGAGTGTGGCATAATTAGAAAAAAAAGTTCAGTAGTTCAAACAATAATTGGAATCTCTGACATTATTTTGTAAGGAAACAACTTGATACAACATACTGAAGATGACAATGCTTTAAGAAGATTCTTTTGTTTCTTACAGTCAAAAATCTCTGCCTGGTGGATACCTACCTGAGACATTACAAGCCAACAATAACTGGCAAGGTTTGTAGAAAAAGTAGCTGGTCTCCACAAAGATCACATATTCTGTTTCCGAGGTGTGTACTTACCAGCAGGTACCAAAATAAGTAAACTTACTTACCGTTCCTTCAGTTTCTTTTGAATCAGTTCTATGGTTAATTCATTAGAGTCTTTGGAACTGAGAGAAAAGGGTTGAAAATTTGACTTGATAGTTTCATTAATAAAAGCAGACTGATCTTCAGCATAGTTAGGATCTGTTTTGTCTGTTGCAGGTAATGTATATTTAGTAGGCAGTTCTTCATCTCGAGTTACCTGAAAAAAGGAAGCAGGTAAAAAAAAAAAAAAAAGGGAATAATCAGTTGAAAGGAACAAAATTTTTGGATTAACATTGCATTGTCAGAGAACATTTCAGAAATTCTTAATTACTTGAATATTTGGGGTTTTTTTTAACCTCAAGGCAAGATTCTTTTTTTTCTTAACCCAATGAGAAAATTTGAAAATTTTCTTTAATATTTAGCTAAGTGGCCTTCTATAAATAACAAAGATTAGTACATTAATATAAATGTATGATGTCACAGTGAAATATCATATCAGCTGCTCAAGGACAATCATTGTTTTCACTGCCTTCATCAACACCTACATATTTTTCTGAGTCATTTCATTCACTGTCAAAAGAAGGCCCAGAACTCACAAATATTGCAAACTTTCTCAAATGTATATGCACTGTTTATGGGCAACACCATTTTTTAAATGCCAAGATATGGCTTACCATAAGCAGCCTAAAGCATATTTACCATCAGTAGGTATAAATACTGTCACCTTGTAAAAATAGAAAAATTGCTCTACTTTTAGTACTGTATAAACAGTCACTAGACTTTTATATTGGCAAAATATCTCAAATTACTGGGGAGGGGGGGGGTCAGTTTCTGCTGGGCTTTATTCACGAGAAAAACGAAGATTGTTTAATTTTAATGGCATATCAACCCATCTAAGGTTGTCTTATGCCTAGAGGTTAGGGAATTGCATTCATTGGACATTCATATTCACATTTTTTATGTAGTTTCTTAAGAAATTTTTTGTAAACAGTCTTATCATATACAAATAATTTTTTAATCAAATTTTTTTGACTCATAGATGGGATCTTAAGAGATACTACCACTTTGGTTAGGTTGGGTTTTAATAACACTTCCAGGTTATCTAATGCCAAATTTATTTATTTATAAGTAAGTAAAGTTGGCGACCATAGTCGAGGGTGACCCGAAGGCTCCCATATTAAATAAATGATTTAACACAATTTGTAGATTATCCTTTTAAATGAGCCTGAGCTAATTTTTTTGCAAACAGTTAATTGATTTTATGTATTTATAAGACGAATAATTCTATCTACTATTAATCATTTGTTTGAACACAGTTAAATGGTTTCAAGTATTGCTATATAACACTAACAATTTAATTCAACATCAGTCATTTATTTGCACACAGTTAGATGGTTATACATATCATTTGTAAGTGAATAGTTTGTAGGTAATTTTATTTTGAAATGAGTAAGAATTAACTTGTTTGCACACAAGAATTACTATTGTTTCTACACAGTGAAGTGGTTTCAATTATTGCAATTTAACACTAATATTTCTATTTAATATTAATCATTTGTTTGCACACAGTGAAGTGGTTACAAGCATTGCTATTTAACACTAATTATTCTACTCAACACTATTCATTCATTTGCATACAGTCAAATGGTTCCAACTATTACTATGTAATACTAATAATTCTATTTTGCAAAGAGGTAAATGGTTTCAAGTATTCCACACTAATAGTTTTAGTTGCATACAGTTAAATGGCTACAAATATTGCTATGCATTAACAATTCAATTAAACATCAGTCATTTGCTTATACAGTTAAATAGTCAAAGAGTTCTGTTTCTAACTGTTTAATTTAACATAAGTCATTTGTTTATACAGAGTTTAAATGTCAAACAGTTCTATTTGACCCATGGATGGGACCCTGACAGGTAGTTTCACACCGGGTCAAAGTGGTCCTGGAAATAATGGCCATGAAGGTGTACTAAGTTTCAGAGCTGGAGCTTCACCATCAGATGGCTTAGTGTCATATGCAGGTCACTCGTTGCAGAAGGTCTTACCCCTCTGCTGAGATGCAGCCATTGTATTCTACAGCCCCAGACAACAAGGCAGCTACCACTCTGAGTCAAAGTGGACCTGTGAGCAATGACAATCAAAGGGTACTCTACACTCTCAAGATCTCCAGAATTAGAGCCACACTATCAGATGCAATTTAGTGTCATATACAAGATACCTCTCTGCAAGAGATAGTGTATTCTAAGCCATGCTGAGAGGGCATAAAAACCAAAAATAGGTATACTGAGTATATAGTTGTTGATATTCATTAATATAAATACATAGACCAGCCCTTGTCAAAGCTGACAAGGAGTGAACAGCTTTTTACAGTTACCAGGCCAGTAATTTAGTTATGGGAGAATGATTTGCCCAAGTAGTCACCTACACTATTCTTTGTCAACTATTTGTGACAGGGCCAATAGTGAAAGACATTATAGTCATGATACTTGCTTATGAGTCAGAATGTAAGGAGTGGTAGATTCATACCTTTCCAAAGTAGCCTCAGCTAAGATTTGCAATCAGTTTGATGATTCTGCTTTTGAACTGATAATTGTTATATTAACACACACCTTTAGTGAAATACATTAAACCTATGGATTAATATACACATATTTACTTATATTCAGGGAACAGTTCTTAATATACTTAATTGTGAAAATGTAAAATTAGCTTACTTTTCATAAATTCTTGTCTGGGTTCACTTGATGCTTGGAAGTAAGCTTGGACTTTAAATCTTGATTTTCAAGCCACAATTGGAAGATTAGTGCATCACAATCTTCCAACTTTGATTTGGCCTTGGTTAGATTAGAAAATGTCTGAATTCTTTCGGATAACTTTAATAATTTGTTTTGTTTCAGAAGTTGTTAAATTATAAATTTAAAGCCGATTGGACAGTTGTTTTTGCTGAATGTCAACCTTTGTTGGATTATTAAAACTCAATATTTCTGCTTGGGCTCCTATCATGACTTAGTTAACAAGCAAGTCTCATGAACCAATTAAGAGCTTGGTTTTATGAGTGTGCTCTTATAAGGACGATTTTGTGCCAAACTAAGCTACACTAAACCAATAACTATGAGAATTCTGTTTTTTTTATATAAGTGTTGTTCATTGAGTACCATGTTAGAAAAGTTAGCATGACAAACTTGTAATACAATTTAATTTGGTTCTAAAAAAGTTTCTCAAAGAAATTCAAAGTTAGAAATATATTCTAGAACTAAATTGATTTGAGGGATGGTGAGAGAATCTATAATTTCAGCTATATAAAAGATAATAAGAGTAAATGTTCATTAAATAAGGTGAAAGAAAAATTCTAAAATCTTACTTGAGGGATGTTGACAGCTTTTCGTATTTGTTGCTCTTCCCAGCCACTTTCCAAATCACTTCCTTCTTGATCACTACCTACAAATAACATTGGTTTTTGCTTATATTTTAAATTGCAAAATAGATCAGTATAGATAAAGACAGAAGATGAAACAAATCAATGTTTTAAATCTATCAATTTAAAAATTTATCAATACTATGATTTATATCCCAAATTAAATTTTTAAAACATGCAAGGAAATGTTTTAATGCAGTCATAACAGATATTGTTTTAACAGTGACCATGACTTGGTGTAAAAAATAATGCATCACATGGTTTTTGGCTTGATTGTGTTTTATGGTAAATCAATCCTTGTGGGTTATTTAATGCCAGGTCCTATATATAATTTGTAAGTGAATATTTTGTAGGCAATATTATTTTTAAATGATGCAGCTCATTTGTTTGCACATATTTAAATGGTTTTAAGTATTGCTATCTAATACTAATAATTCAATTTAATATGATTTGTTTGCACACAGTTAAATGGTTTCAAGTATAATAAATGATTAAATAGTTTTATTGGACCCATAGATGGGACCCCAACAGGTACTCTCACTCCAGGTCAAAGTGAACCAGGGAGTAATGGTAATGAAAGAGGCACTCCACATTCCCCAAAGCTCCAGGACTGGAGCCTTACCATCAGATGGTTTAATGTCATATCTAGGACATTTGTTGGGAGAGTATTATCCCTCTGCAGAGATGCAGTTAGTGTATTCTACAGCCCTAACCAGCTGGGCTGTGTGAAATTCTGTTTCAAATTAGGAAAAAAACGTTTAGAGACTTTTCTAAATATTTCAACAAGTCTACGAGGATAGGGAGATTGTTTAAATCATATGCAAATTCACAAGTGGTACCAACACTTCAAATTAGGAAGAACATCTACCAAAGATGATCTAAAATCTGGATGACCTTCAACATCAATGGATGAGTCCTTTATTGAGAATTTTGGGTGAAACATGAAACTTGTTCACCAATCTCACCCTATTACCCAGTTTTGACCCCACACTGGAATTGCAAACTGTACTTATGATGAGTTATATGATTGTCCAAGGGCCTAACAAGCACATTGTGATAGTTTCTATTTCTAATATTTATGTGCGATTAATTCTTAAGATGCTAATATTGTTAAACAAAAAGAAACTTAATGAGTAATTATTGTTCAATAAATTACATATATTTTTGTATTAGTATTTTCTTTTAGTATTTTATAACACTTTCAGCTGATATATTCTTTGGATTTCAAGTTAATGCCACAAGAGTTTGTTATGCCATGCAGTAACACCTATACCATTTTAGCCATAAGCTAACATCAGGAAGGAATCATGAAAGATTATCCCAAAGATTAGATGTTAGCCTGAAGGCTCAAAACATGCATTATCTATGTTGTATTAACATGATCAGTTTGGGAGCCAGGTTCATTTTACAAGAAGAGATAATTTCACACAAGAGGCCAAATCACTTACCATGTTCTGCTGCCAAGAATTCATCTTTCATTTTCTGTCTTTCTCTAGCCTCTCTATTGACAGCAAAGTCAATCCTTCCTTCTTCATCATCTTCATCAGATTTGTCATGATCATCATCCCTAATTAAAATCAAATGTGGACAAGGATTAAATAAATTAAAACAAAAAAGAAACACGGTTCTTAAAAACATTTTTTTGTTTTTGATTTGATTAGGTATTTTTTTCCAGCTATAAAAAAGTATGTTGGTTATTATACTAACTCCCCAACCCATGGGAAATAGATTACCAAAGTTTAAACCTCCAAGATCATCTATAAAAACAAAAAGAAAATGCATGTTTTGTGTATGTTAAACAAATTGGACTTGTCAACACCAATGAGTCAAAGTTTCAATCAGATAAAAGAAATACAAACAATAATATCATTGCACATAAGACCATTAATGTTACTGGGTTTTTTAATCCTTCAGTGAACAAGGCAAGGAAATGAATTATTTGCATCTAATTTGCAGTTTTTATAAAAAGATCTATCTTAATCAATTATTGAGACACTCCTGATATATGATACTAGCCATTCTACTCGTAATGCATGAATATGCATCATCTATTTAAACTTGGGTAGTCACATTTTCCAATTGTGGCCAGCTTCCACTATCACATTTACCAACAAAAAAAAAATGACTGTTTTAAATAAACATAACTTTAAAACCTCTAAATCATAATAAAATGACATGGCAATGCAAATATTATGAAGTAGTGTTAGGACAATAAAAAAACATTTTCTGAATAAGATTAATAAACTTCCTGCTTTGTTCAATATGTAAGTCCACCATGTGTATCACTTATTTTACTTCAGTCTGGGTCATGCACAATTTCTTAGAGAAATTTTCATGGCAAAATAAGAAGAAACTTCTCTACATGGTAGAAAATACAGACAATCCAATAGAACTTAGCATGAAATTTAACTATACTTACGTACTGCAAGGTTCTAGGAATTCAACTAGTCACACAAAGCAGGACTAGGAATTCAACTATACTTAAACACAGCAATGAAAGGACTAAAACTTCTCTTTAGATTTTATTTTTTTCTGGCATATCCAACAGCTAAATTGGTTGTTATCTGTTTTTAAAACTAGATAAATTGCTTGATTTTAATGGTATGTTAATATCTAGGGTTATTCTATGTCCATATTTACATTTTCTGTGTAGATTTTTTAAAGAGTTTTTGTCATAGTCCTATAGAACACAAATAATTTTCTAACAGTTGTATTTGACTCATAGATGGGAACATAACAGGTACTACCACTCCAGGTCAGAGTGGACCTTGGAATAATGGCAATGAAGTTTGGTTTGAATGTGTTTTATAGCATATCAACTCTTTTGGATTATTTAATGCCAAATCCTGTTTATATATGATTTGTAAGCAAATAGTTTGTAGATAACATTTTTAACAAACCAAGGGTCATTTGTTTGCACACAGTTAAATGGCTTCAAGTACTGTTATTTAGCATTAGTAATTCTATTTATCAAGTATTCCTATCTAATACAAACAATTTGCACACAGCTGTATGATTTTAATAACTACTACTAATAATCCTTAGAAAAAAAATTGCAGTTGACTGACTACCTGACAAGACGAGAGTTATTGTTCTCATTCCTGGCCCCAGCTTCATCAAGCGGAATGAAATCTCCCATCTCCCGAGCCATTTGACGACTTTTACGGATCATATGTATCATTGTAGCATCTGGGATTTCACCCTCTAGAAAAAAAAGAAAAAAGGTTTAAGATACTTTGTAGCTTATTTAAACCCTTTCACACTACCCTTAAAACATCGTATGCAAAAAAAAATACAAAAAACTTGGCAGTGAAAGGGTTAAATGGTATCTAACGTCAAACCGACAGAGACAAAACCTAATTGTTTAAAATTTAAAGAAAAAAAAAAAAATAAAAAAAAAATAAAGTCAACTTGCATCGTACAATAACGGGTAGAAATTGCAGATCCTGTTACCATCTCACTTTCAGCCCTTTTCTCAGGATGAACCCCCTTTTGTGCCCTTAAGTTTGAGACACCAACATTTTGAGTTATTTGTTTAATAAATCCCACCTTTGATGTCACAAATTGTATAATAGTCATTTTCCCCAAAATGTGTCTTATTGCACAAATTTAGGGAATTATTTTAAGAATAATCATAAAAATTACTAAATGAAATGTCCCTATCCATTAAAATTAGCTGAATTGAGTCTTCTCTGAGGAAGTCATTTTTGATTGCTAATGAATGTAACATTAAATATGTTTGTATCAAGTTCTTTGGCTAAAACCAAATTAGTTTAGGTAGAAACATGGATACAAAAGATTTTTTAAAGGGATTTAGTTTGGAACAAGACTAAAAATAAGAGACACTCAGTGAGGATCAAAATCATTAACAATGGTCTGCTTGCCTAGCTCGCTAACCTTTATACCACATGAGGCATCCTAGAAAGCAAAGCTGTTGTTGAAAAAGCAAATGCTACAATTTCAAATGAAATTATTTAATCTTTTGAAAAAGATGAAAAGATAAAAATTTCTTTCAGCTAAAAGATAAAAAATGACATGTTTTTGTTTTAAACAGCTGGTTTACTTGATTCATTTAAAAGTAGAAACAAGAAATTATGAAATAACAATTATAAAAGCCTCTTAAAACTTTATGTAAAATAATGATTCAATGTCATCAGGGACGTCTGAAAGTAGTGTGATGTCATTGAGTGCAGGTTATCAATTGAAGACGCTTGGAGAGAAGTTGGAAGGTAAAAAAAACTTTCCTATACCAGAAACCAAGCTGACATAAGCAGACTCCCCATGCTGGGGAGGAAAACCGATTCATAAACCAGTAGGAAAGGTAGTAAGATATTTGCTCCTGAGGAGTGAGGGGGGGGGTGTAGAACACAAGAGTTTCTCCTTGGGGTTAAAATATGTAGTAAACAGAAATTTCCTCTCACCCAGACCATTAAACTGAAGACCCATGATCAATACCCCCAACTTGCCTCAGAAAATAATAAAGCCTCTAAAATTATAAAACTTTTGCATTACTGTTTCTTCCTACCAGAAGAAAATCACAGGATTCATACCACATTTAGAAAGAAAAGCTTTCAGTTTTTAGCAAGTGTGTTTAACAGAAAAATATTCTTAAGAGAAAAAAAATTGTTTAATTAAGACTCACTTTTCAAGACAGCCTGCAACATTTTACGATCTTTTGGTGTTTCTTCATCACTCTCTGCCTCTTCAAGAGCTACAGCTTCATCTCCATTCAAAGTACATAACTCTTCTCGAAGTTGCTATAAGAGAAGAAAGCAATCAAATGATAATATTAATAAATTCAAATATAAATAAGAAATGAAAAATAATTGTTCATCATTTTATCAATAATTTTGACTAGTATCATCTTTCATTTTCCAAATGCCAATTGCTTTTTATCATACTTCACTTGGGTTGTTACTTCCACAACAGCCAGGAACTGGGCACTTTAGAAACAAGAGGAAAGAATAAGTTCTTGTTGGGACTTGAACTTACATCCCCTACTGTTTCAGGGAGGCTTGGTTTTATATCAACTGCTTTACCAACTCATCTGACAGCATGATGGTATTATATGAATAAACAATATCCCTAAAGCCATTCAATAAACTTGTCTTTAGTTGATTGGCACCAAATTTGTTATTGTGTAACATAGTAATAGTGCTAAAAGTAGTCTACCTTTCTTTAAAACTAAGCACATAAGTAGTATAATTTAAAAAGTGTAAAGTTTTTTCATGCAAGCTCAAATTTATATCTATAAAGAAGAGATAAAGAATAAGTTCCATCATAGTAAATTTTAATAGAACACTTGGCATTACTGTAAAAAAAAAAATAAATAAATAAAATAAATAAATAAATAAAACAAAATAAATGGCAACAGATGAAAAACAGATCAATATTTGCAATGAAAGTTAATAACTTGGCTAATTATCGATTTATTTAGAATACAATTCAAAGCAACATATTAAAGATAATAAAGAACGTTAGTAAAATTGACAGGTTAAATAGCTAGAAATAAAAGGCATTTATTTGATAGAAAACTGCATGTGAAAATTGAAAGAATGCACATCATTGTTTTCTTTCATTTAAAATTATGTAATAATAGTTCAGAAGTGAATTAGACTCTTGTTTCAACTTAAAATGAATCCGTTATGTAAGAAGAATGTGCTGATACTGACCCATTGTGGTCAAACATGGATCTCCAGGAAACAAACATAACTGTTGAAATGGATTGTGCTACTGGGGGAGGAGGGAAGGGTCACGTGATTAGGAATAGTAAATATATAAATCATTCAAACAGAAGTCTGGTAGGATTGTGTTCTGAAGTATTGCATATGCAATGAAGTACTTGGCATCGTAAACATTATAAAGAGTCAGCAAAGTCTATACCCTGAACAAATATTATAAAAGAATGCTTGTCTTGTTTTGGGCCAAATTATAATAGCAATATATTGTAATGGAAATGCTGTGACACTAATCAAAAAAAAGTATCCAAGAGTGGACTACAGTGAAATTGACTGCAATTGTCTCTCCACTAAGGCAATCAGTGATCATTTTGAGTAGCCAATCACTTAACATGGCAGCAGAAATTAATATAAAATCTGTATCCCTGGGTTTGGTTTGGTTAATGGCATATCAACTACTTATCGGTTATTTAATGCCAAAATTTAATTCATTTCTAAAAGTTTGATTACAAGTTCCATAACTATATTATCAGCATTTCATGGCATTTTTTTTTTAAATTTCACTTTTTTTTTGTCTATAATCTTTTGTTAGTATACAACTATATGGTTTCAAGTATTCCTATCTAATACAATTTGCAAGCAATTATGTAGTTTCAATTGACTAATAATAATCGTTAATATATAATTATAGCTTCAAGTAACTATTCTTAATATAAGTAATTTACATACAGTTAAAGAGTTTCAAGTCTTCCTACCATTAATAATTCTATATAATAATAATAATAATTTGTTTGCACAGTTATATGCTTTTATATATTCTTATTCAATACTAATAATTTTCAAACAGATATTTGACCCATAGTTTGGTCCCAAACAGTTTTCTACCAGAGAGTAGACCAGGGAATAATGACAATGAAAGGGTAGTTCACATTCTCTAGAGCTCCAGAACTGGAGCCTCACCACCAAATGCAGTTTAGTGTCATACCCAGGATGTCTTCTTTTAAGAGTCTTACTTCACTACAGCCAGCTCTGCCAACAGGACAGTGCATATCTGGAAGGATGGAAGGAATTTCAATTTTTCAACATTTTTGTTGAACTTTAGAACATGTTTTATCACACATTATGTGTTTGTATTCATAAGTTTAAATCAAACCATCAGTTGATATCTTTTTTGGATCGACAAATGTTTCTAGAGTTTATAATGATTACTAGTTATTACCTGTGGAAAAAATTTGTTGGTTTGTGTTTTATGGCATATCAACTCGAGGGTTATTTAATGCCAGATCCTGTTCATACATATAAGATTTGTAAGCGAATAGTGTAACATAATATTGGTATTTAAAACCCGGCTTCAGATTTTACAAGCTTGTAAGAAAAAAAAGTAACAGGTAGTGAAAATGCATTTTTTTTTTTAAACTTTCATTTTCAGTTTATAAGTTAAAAAAAAAAAAAAAAAAAAAAAAGAAGCCTTTAGTAATATCAGTCAGCAAGCTAAAATATATAACTTTCTTCTTCCCAATCTCAAACTCTTGCTAAGAGTGAGTTGTGTAGCAAATATTGACTGAAGTAATTCCAGTTTGCTTTTGCTCAAGGTCAGCAAATATCACACCATTATTCAAAGTACATGTGACCTATGACATCAGCAGCATACATTCACATAAATCAAAGGTATACACTTATGAAAATCAAACACGTAACCAATGAAATATTCCTGCAAATTCTAAGTCCACAACACAGAATACCAGTGATGGGAAGCTGGATAAGTCATGTTGATTTCGTCTCCTAGAAGAAGGATTAGAAAAGGAAGAATAATGCTCTTTTCAAGTTAAAGAAAGAAAAAAAAAAAAAAAAAAAAAATCAGATTAAAAAAAAAAGAAGAAAAAAAAAGAGAATCCTGTCAACTTGTCGAATAACTGGCACACACACATGCAAAAAAAAAAAAAACAAAAACAAAAAAAAAAAACCATCAAATTCTGGTATTCCACTTAATTCCTCAACTGTTATCGCCCCATATCTAGAATCATCACCCGATGTCTGCATCTGAGAAAAAGTCATAAGGATACCCACGTTCCATTTATCCCAGAGGAACATCCTGTAGCATCCACCCTGAATGAAAACTTAGAACACTTTTGTCATGTACCCATTTGAACATGGTATGCATTTGCAAATGACTTGAATTTATTTCATTGTCGTCCATCTATGAAAATAACTTAGTCCTTACTTCAAAGTATTGTAAGTTAACCCCTTTTCTTTCGTTTTATCATAAACTGATAGTCTGTATAAATGTATTCTTCACTCGCTGATTAGATACACACATATGTTAGTATTCCTTTTCCTCATTAAGTTCTGTTCTTTTATTCTAGATTTCCCTTCCTGTATTTATGTAAATAAACTTGGTTCAATTCAAAACTTTTAACTTGTGTTGTCTTCTGTGTTTTTGCAAGTGTGTTTATTGGTTGTCTTCTCTCTTTTTCACTGGCGCCTTGAGAAAGAGTTCTCTTCCCTTGCTTTTCTTTTCGTTTATTTTTTTTTTTGTACTTAAATCCAGGACCAAAACTTTAGTTTTTAATTCTTGTTACATAATCATTTTCATTGTCCCAATGAGCACATGCGCATAACAATAGTTTGTAGGTAACATTTTAAGTGAGCCAGAGCTCATTTGTTTGCACACAGTTAAATAGTTTCAAATATTGCTATCTAATACTAATAGTTCTATTAGCACACCATAAAATGGTTTTAAGTATTGTTATTTATTGTTTGCACAGTTAAATAGTTTCAAGTGTTGCTATGTAACACAAGCAATTCAAGATCAGTCTTGTTTGCACACAGTTAAATGGTTAAACAGTTCTATATGATCCATAGATGGGACCCTAACAGGTACTACCACTCAGGGTCAAAGTAAACCAGGGAGTAATGGCATTGAAGGAGTACTACATATTCCCCCAAAGCTCCAGGACTGGAGCCTCACCATCAGATGCTTTAATGTCATATCCAGGACACTCTTACTCCTCTGCTAAGAATAAGTTGGCATATTCTACAGCCCTTTAGACAAATGGCCTGTGTGAAATTCTGTTTCAAATTAGGAAAAATTGAGCGTCTTGGATATGACACTAAACCATCGGATAGCAAGGCTCTAGTCCAGAAGCTTTTTTGTTTTTATTTTTATAATTGCTTCAATTTGAAATTTTTACTCCACCATTAAAACACAAAATGTTTTTTGTGATAACATAGAAAAATGTGATAGAAAAAAAAAAAAAAAAAAAAAACAATAAAAAACAGAATCATTAATTATTATACCTCTTAATTAATTGAGAATTAAGAGAAAAACAATCACTTAGTAAAGATTTTATTTGGCTGATAATAGACTTGAAGTATTGATTTTGTAATTAATGTAAAGAGGATTGTGATGTGAGCTTACTCTGAGTTTTTCTTCTGTATTAACAACAGGAACCACTTTGACAGGAGGAGGTGGAGAAGGAGGTTTGGGTGCAGTTTCAATTTCTTCCTTTTTTCGTTCTTCCTTCTCTTTCAGACTTTCCTTTTTCAGTTGCTTTGCTATTCGCTTGCTGTGACTAGATTTCTTGATTTGGAAGATTTCTGCATCATCTGCAATTCAAATTAATAACAACAATAATAATTGTTCAGAATTGCCAAGGTTAGTAATTTGAGTTTACTTGGAACAAGATTATTTTTTCCCTAAAGAATTAGCAAAAAAAAAGGTTCATTTTGATCAATTGTTTACATACTTAAATTGCCTATTAAAAAATACAACAATCTAGATTTACAAGATTTCTTGGTGAATATTAATTCAAAATTGAACCAAATGAACAATATCACAATAAAAAAAAAAAAGGAAGATACTTTCTTTGTTTCAGAAATATCTTTAAAAGCTCCTAATTAAAAAAAAGTATAGTAAGTTTAACATTTTCCCTTCAAAAATTGCAAAGTTATTTGTCTATTTTATTTTGCATTTCTCAGTTGAATATTAAAAAACTGAATTGCATAATTTTTGTCTTCTCTTTCAAGCTCATTGGCAATCAACATCTTTCATTTAAATCTTCTACATGCACTAAAAATCAGTTATTACTAGCAGTAAGGAACAAGGATAATAATATTAGAAATAAATTTACTCATAATTTCTTCAAAGTACATGAAAATGAATTTCAAATCTATATGCGCAATTTAGAACTTGTCTCACCAAACCATCCAAGTCTAAAACCTGAGAAGAGACTCTGCAATGTTGATTTGAGTAAATATAAAGTTGTTTAACTGTATAAAAATTAGCAGTTATGATGACAGCTAAACCTCTTGTAATATAGACTAAGAGAAGAAAACTCCAAACAAATCCTCACCTCACAAGTTTAGTGCTCTTTTGGCTACTACCTTTACATACAGTAAAGTAGCTTTCACATTTGGGCATTACAAGCTATAAACCAACTATGATGGATGTTAATGTGAATAATACAAATACTACTATGTACCAGGGAGGTCACATACAAGGTTTGCCTGAAAAGTAACAGGACTGGATGTGCTGTGCAAATGAGGGATAGATATCTTGCAAGTTTATAACTGTAATCTTAGCTTTCTGCAACTATTACATTTTTTTCTTCACAAGCTTTTGTTTTCACCACCTCTTTTTCAGGTTGTTCAGCTATGATCACTAAGGAACTAACAATGAACACGAAGCAATGAATAAACCTGAAATTTTTGGTCCCAGTTAGGGAAAACAGTCACAACTACTTGACATGCTTCAGCAAATGTATGAAAATAATACCGTGTCATGCATAAATATTTTTGAGTGGCACAAGAGGTTCAAAGAGGAGTGTGAGGAGGTGAAAAATGAGTCCAGAAGTAGGAGACCTTAAACAAACAGGACTGAGGTCAACATTGAGCAAGTAAGGTAGGTATTATGTGGCAAGCATTGGTTAACTGTTCAAATGATCATAAGTCAGCTGGACATGAAAAAGAACAGTTTGAAAGATTATCACCAAAGATTTGGGTATGCAGAAAGTACCAAGATTACTGAATGATGATCTAAAGGGGTGCCGCATGCAGATATGTCAGGACATCATCGAGCATCTTCAAACTGAACCAGACTTGCTTCATAGAGTCATCAATGGTGATGAGATATATCTCTTGGTATGACCTGAAAACCAAGTGCCAGAGCAGTCAATGAAAGTATCTGGCATCACCAAAGCTAAAGAAAGCAAGACAATCAAAATCATGTTGATCACATTCTTTGATGTGAAGAACATCATTCACAGTGAGTTCTTGCCACAAGGCTAGACAATCAATCAGCCAGTCTACAAGGGGATCCAGCAGTGTATGCTTAACTCAATGAATAAGAAGAGAGAAATCGTGGCTGCTTCACATCAGGACAATGCACCAGCTCACAACATTGTACTGGAATAAACTCCCTATTCACTTGATCTTGCTTCGTGCAACACCCAACCTCAAGTTCAAGGAGATTATCAAGGGAACCAGTTTTGAAAGCAGAGAGTTCATCAAATGAACTATAATAATGGAACAGAAGTGCATCCCAGAAAAATCCTTCCAACAGTGTATAGAATCATAGCAAAGTAGGATGAATAAAATTAGCCCTTCCTGTTTGAAATTTACTTTTAAATATTTTTGTCAAAAGGCTGTTTATATTGGTCCCTCAACAGCAGGATTTTGTACCATTCCAACTAGTTCACTTTTGCACATCCAGAATGCACAGCAGATATAGAGATCATACAAGGTGATTTTTTTTTTATTGTAGATGTGTATATGGTTACTTATATTAATTCAGTCAATGACAGATTCTAAGCTGAACTGCTGAAAATTTTTTATTCATTTCATTCACATCCTCCAGACACAAAAACAGCATCTTAATGTGAACTAAACTAAAGAACCAGGACCCACATTGACTTCATCCTAGTTCATTAGACATAGCAAGGCTGTTTATAAAAAAAATAAAAATAAAAAAAATTCAGCACTGATTGGAGAATTCTTGTCAACAGGGACCATGCACATGTCAAAACCATGTCTAACCCTATAGTTCAGGTGGAAGAAACCCCAAAGCTTCTAAAATACCAAGACTCATCAACATTGATGGTTTGAAACTGGAAGGAATTAAAAAGACAGTACCATAAAGAGTTTAACAGAAGGCTTTATGACGGGAAGTGTGATCCCTCTGATAGCATTGGGACACTGGAGCTTTATCTGAAAGTTACAATCACAAATAGTGTATAAACAGTACTTGGTATCAACACTATACTGAGCAAAGAGTTCATATCCCAAGAGAAAGAGATAGAAGTGCTGATGGGTATTCTTATCACAAGTGCTAAAAAGATCAAAATTATATATTATCTATTATAAAATGCAGTGTTATAGAAAGATATGATGGAAAACTGAAACCTCAGAAATAGAAGGCACAGTGGCAGCTGGTAAACCTAGAAACTGTTTGAATTAAAAGAGAAAAAAAAATGCTGCTAGCAAACAGACTGGAGTCAGTGTGTACCAAAGCTAATAAGTAACTGATTAGAGAGAGAGAAAAGGTATCTGAACTGTTGAGGTAATTTCATTTTGAGCAGCAATTCAAGTATAATGTGACTATCATACAAGTCCCTCATAGTGACCACAGAACAGATTTAGATAGCATGTTTCATAAACTTTACCAGGTTATATGTGCCGTGTAAAGACACAAAATTGCTGAAGATGAAATTGATATCATTAAGGATGTTAATTTAAATCCTCATCCAGCATTTCACCAATATGATCACTGATGTATAGAATCAGGAGACTGTCTCCAGAGATTTGGCTTCTGTTATTTTCTTGCCTTTCCACAAATATAATAATTGTAATAAACATTGTGGTGACACAGCTGTAAAGAACAAGACTGAAATCATTAAGTGAGTTATTAATGCAACAGGTGAAAATACTAGACATGAAAAAAATGCGGTTTGTAGGCCAGATTATAGCTGTATTAATCAGTTCATGAAAATTAACCAAATATTGAAACCGTAACAGAAGTTCAAGAGAAAAACAGCTGTAGCACTATTTGATTTCAAAGGGTTTTTTTTAACTCAGTCAACAGGTCTGATCTGTGGTAAAATTTGCCGGAAGATGATATGCCCCTAATTTCATCAAGATCTTGCTAACAAAGACAAACTGTAGGAATGTACAACCAGCTGTCACAAACGTTTCTACCAACAACAGATCTCAGATAAGGAGAAAGACAGCCCCTCCTATCCTATTCAACTTTTGTATAGAGGCTTTGCTGTCTTATGTACTGAAAGAGATATCTGAAATAACTGAATTTAGAAAACAATATATTTTTAAAAGACCTACAATTACAGATGATATTGCACTTTTTGTGGAGGATGCTTAAACTTTGCAACATATTAGATCATGTCACCAACAGTGTGGCAATTTTCAAGCTGAAGCTGAGTCTTTCCCCCTCAAAATACTTCTGCAAAACTGAAATGACATACAGCCAGAATGGAATATCACTTAAAGCCATGCAATTCTTCAAGCACATCAACAATAAGATATCCTCTAGTGAGGACCTACAATGGTGTGATTTAAGGATGATAAAGGTCAATGAAGCCTAATTTAACCTGGACTATCACTAAGAGATGTATCTACTGCACAGTGGTCTGCTTAGAGTAATGGTCATCATCATAGGAAATGAAATTAGCAACCAGAGTTCAAATCCTGGACTAAACTGTTTGCAGTTCACTTTGCACTAAAGGCATGAATCCATGTGTTCTCCTCTCAGCTAGGCAACTTATCTTAAAGGAAAACTC
This sequence comes from Sepioteuthis lessoniana, assembly GCA_963585895.1. NCBI lineage: Eukaryota > Metazoa > Mollusca > Cephalopoda > Myopsida > Loliginidae > Sepioteuthis > Sepioteuthis lessoniana. The sequence continues at coordinate 48,614,730 of OY757930.1, forward strand.
TGAATTTAAACCAGCTTTATTCAACTTAAAAAATTGACCTTGTTTCACATCTAGCCTCTGACAGAAGTTGGGTAAATACATACTGCAGAGTGGTCTGCTCCACCTTGTCTTGTAGGAGATGAATTGAATAGATCCTTTTAATTGTAAATGTACATGATACATCCTGCAAACTAAATGGCTGGACAAGACGTCAAACAAGTTCGACAGTACTTTTTCGAAAACTTTTGTCTCCATTCTCTCATCAACAGGAGAAAACTTAAATGACTGAATCATATTTTACAAATGCTGTCTGATGGGCTTCTTTACATGACACTTATGAGCCAGCCAAAGCTGACATGGAGGCCACATGGAGTTCCCATTTATGACTTGCCACAAAATCATCAGTCAGTGCTTTGCCTGGTTGGTATGCAAAGGAAATAAACCCATCAATTTGACTAAAACCATTAAAAGATCTCAGTCAACAGGACTAAGTGAAAACTGCATTAGTTATACACTTGATAGTCTATAGAAACAGCTAAGCTGATGACAAGATTTTCACAAATAAGGTTCGAAAATTCTATCCCCTTTTATCATGCATGAAATATTAGCATTCAAATAATCAAGAACTGAAGGAATTAATCAATAATCCTAATATACTTAATATCAAATTTGTACACAAAACCAACAAATAAGGTGAAAAATATATATATATATATATATATATATATATATATATATATATATATATATATTATATATATATATATACACACACATGCACACATTTATTACATATTAAAAATCACTTAAGATAAACTTATTCAGGAAAGATGTGTTATTAAGGCATTAAAAATAAGGATATTTAACATTCAATTCTATTATTGATAAAGTAATACTATTCAATGTAACAGCAGTCCATGATGATATTGATGCTTGCATTCAGGAATCAGTGAATGATACTAATTAATATATTATTGTTATTTCTGTTATATAAAGAATTTGAATGATCAAAAATGCCATTCAGTATGAATGCAGATCCTACAAATTTATTCATTTGCCAATTGGACTGGAAATTACTTATATAAAAATCTTACTATCTGCCATTTTTGCTGGGTTACAATTACATATATTTTAAAACAACTCATGAGATTCCAAATCAGGATTTGTTTTATATCTTCAAAGATTATAATATCATAACACTGTGATATCTGTACTGCACTAAGATTGTTTTGCTGGCTTAGCTGCGATTTTGTATTTCATCTAGCAGAGAGTAAACCAATAATATATATAAGTAGAGACACCATTGGTGATTATAGTCGGGGAACTAAGTAAAACTGTAAAACAATGAAGGACCCTTTTCGCCCGGCACTTTTCAAGTTGAGGACACCGGAAAATTTAAATAAAAACGGGGTATATATCTATAATATATAAGTAGAATGGCCAGATAGAGGGGGGAAAAAAAAATTAAGTAACCCCTGTATCCAGAAGTTCCCCAAATATATCAAGAGTGTGACTGTTTAACTGCCTGTACGGAGAAAACTAAAATATATATATATATATATATATATATATATATATATATATATATATATATTATATATATATATATATGAGTAGAGTGTTTGCCAGTGGTCCAGGAGACTGGGGTTCAATCCCAGGTAGTCATACTAAAGACTCCAAAAAATGGTACTTAATGTCGCCTTGCTTAACACTCAACATTATAAGGTAAGGATCAAGGGTAAAGTGGAGCAATCCAGGGAATGGAGTAGCACCCTCCCCTACACCTCAGTGTAGTAGCAATTGAAAAAGGAGCTTTCAGGTCACCAACTTTATATATATATATATACGCGCACGCGCACGCACACACACACACACACACAAAATGAGAATCTTAGTAGTATTTAGATAAATGTACTAAATGTTAATATAAAGTTTAAGTATTCTGCAATCACTAAAATACTTCTTCACTGTTTTATAAAACTACAATATTACATAATTACAGCTACTAGAACAAGAATAAAAACCTTGTTTTAGATAATATATAAAAATTTATCATGATAAAATATTCTCTAGCATTAATCTATTTAGGTATGATGGTATTTATTTCAAGATAATTAAAAAAATATATGTAGTCATGTTTTTTTTTTTTAAATCTGGGTCACTAAAAGTAAAAAAACTTTATAGAAAACAGACATTACGAGGGTCATATATTTAACTGAATTTACACTTGAGCAATAGCAATTGGTTAAACTACAATTAATGAAACACCCACCCAAAAATTTCCTGTGACCATGTAGTTCTTAGGCCACTGGAAACAATTGTGTTTAGTTAAAAAAAATCTAAATGTAATCAAATTCATTTAAATTATCCATTAAGATTGCAGTTCTTTTAAACTTAAATTATCTACGCAACTGCAGAAAAAAAATTGTAAATATTTTTAAAATGATTGATTTCAAGAATAATCAGAAGGTAAGACCACAAAATACACAAGTGATAAAAATGTAAATTTGTATCCAAAACTAAAGAAATATTTACTTTCACAACTCTACACAGATACTAAAAACTCTTGTGACATCTTCACACTAAAAATTACATGTATTTAATGATTATAAATAAAAAATATTAGGTAATAAAGAATGCATATTTGTACTTTTTAAATTAAAGAAAAAAAGAATTTAAGTGAAGATAAAAACCAAAGTTCACTCTTGTATTTCTGTTTCATAAATAAGATGAAAAAATAACATCTTACATGACTGACAATTGATGAACAAAAATATCAAAATCTTTAATTTCCATCTTGAAATATAAGTCAACAAAAATATCTTATCATGTGTATTTTTTTTATTATGTCTAATAAAAATATCTAATTTTTAAAAGAATTTAATCTTAATATCTTTAGAGTTAAAGTAATAAGACATAATTATAAAGGAGATTATATGTCTGTCTAATCAAAACATCACAATTCCCTTAGTTATTTACATTATATTCTCAATGGTCATTAAATAATCATTATTTAATCTTAATTAATATCTTGTTTATTAACAATGTTTCTATTAAAGTATAGCAAAGTTAGATTCGCCTCAAAACAGTCCGTGTTATAAATGCATTTAGAATCCTACAATGTGTTATATATCACTAAGAAATAAAGGTTTACATAGTATATGGTGTGGATAATTTGCATATTTGTTTTAACAAAATCAGGTTTAATAATTACTGGGTGTTACTAAGTTCTAATATTATTGCTTTATTCTAAGTTTTGTTAGTCTTTATAATACAATAAAATATTTTATTACATTAAAACTTAAATACTTATGCCAGGAAAGTGCATTTTTTTCTTTTTTAGATTTTAAAAATATCTAAAATTACAATCAGAGATTAGAAAACAAAGTATTTTAACATTACCGACAATGAAAAATATCTTTTTAGATAGAAGCTTTTTTTTATTTTTGTTTTAAACAATTCCTGGCAATTTTCAAAATATATGGCCTTTTTTTTCTAGTGTTAAAAAAATAAATTCGAGTACTTGTACAGAATATGTCGCTGAGAAAATGTTTGGCAATACACAAAAAAAAAAAAAAAGAAAAAAAAAAAAAATCAAGATTATAAGAATTTCATGTTTATTTTTTTTTTAAAGTGAACAGTTACATTTTTGTCCCAAAAATCAATCGACCGTAAGTCACCATCTTTTTAGTGGTTGAGCGAATTGTTGAAAGTTAAAATGTAAATGTTCAATAATGAAAATAACTGAAATTTACTCTTTTGGATAGTGAATGCAAATTTACATATCTAAATAATTTTTTTATGTGTATGACAGCAGATACTTCCTCAACGGGATATTCTGGACAAATACCTAAACTCGAGCGTCAATATTTTAATTATAAATGTTTTTGTTTTGTTATGTTTATTGTATTTGTTTTTATTCCACAGGTATCCATGTTTCATTATTTGGAGTCATTTTATCCCAGTTAGAGCAGATTAAAAGTGAATGAAGCAATTATTAGAGATAATTAAATTAATTCTGTAGCAGAAACAATCTTGTGGCACTACTACGTTACGGTTTTTATTTTGTTGAGTATTCACCGAAATAAAAGATTTTTAAGAAAATTTAAAATTAATCCAAAGGTATAACTAAAATATTTCAAAAATTTCATTATTGATTTTTTAAAAATATGATCAACTAAAACAAAAGTAAAAACAAAAACAAAAAACACGCTACTTTGGAATTTTTTCTTCTGAAAAATCTGCCATTTTATGAGATTTTTACAATCTCATCTCAATTTATGGTGACCATTTTGTCGAAGAAAAAGAAATTAAAAAAAAAAATTAATACAAATATAAGATGTTCAATTCAGCATCTAAATAATCCATGATTTAAGATATTAACAAAAAATATTTTAAATAATTTCGAAGTTTTACTACTCCTGACCTTTTTACATTTTTCTTCTTCTGTTGCAATTTAACTTACCATCTTCAGCATCAGCAAAGCTAAGCAAGCTCGAGGTTTCCCTTTTCTTCTTGTGTTTGATCTTGGGCTCGCTATCGCCATTGTTAACCGGTTCTTTTACAACCTCTTCCTTTTTCTCTGCATCATTATTTTCCTCATCAGAATCACTAGTCTCTATTTTTTTCCTGAAATTACGACGAGGTTTCTTGAAAGTTGCAGCCATATTTCAACCTACATTGACTAGCATGCCGGGATAGCTTTGAGATACGAAACTACATACATAATATAGATTGGAAATAAAGATTATAAAATCATTATTTTGTAAACTGAAAAAAAAATTTTACTTTAAAAAGTTTCATCTAAATTTTTTCAAGAAATTTTGATATTTTAATTCGACATTGAGGATTAACGTTATCACATTATATTCAAAATACTACCAGTTGCATCACCGACTACGGCTTTATAAAAGTGAAAATAAAAATAATACTTCCTGTTCGGTAACGTAAACACCAGACCGGGTAAACGATAAAAGAGTTTATGTTGTTAAGCGATCTTATCGTAAATACTGGTAAATAAGAGGCTGTTCCGATTTAGTGAATTATAAAATCATGTTTAAAAGTCTCCAGTGCTCTCTTTTTGAAAATTAGCTATATCATTTTTAAGTCGCTTTTTCGCTGGAAATTTTTGCACATACTTATTTTTATTTTATTTCAATTCAATTTATTTTTGGAAAACTTTTGGACACATCTAATATTTTTAAAAAATATCGATTTTTGCAGGAAACTTTTTTACATACCTAGATTTAACTTTTAGAAATTTCCTGTTTAGGAGTAGCCTTCCTTATTTTCCTGACATATTCTGAAAGGTCACCAATGATAGTTTTTAGATATATAAACTTTCGTTTAACGTTAGTTAATTCAAGAAATAAGGGGAAGCTTTCAAAAAAGTCCTTGCAAGTCGGCGGCGGTCTTTTGCGGGCTCCTGGCTTCAGACGAACTCAATATGCTATCCCCATGGGCGCTCCCTGGGTAAGTGGTATTGGGCGTTTGGTCACACTTGCCTGGTCCCAGGGGTCATCCCCACAGGGTATACCTGCTTTGCAGAGCTAAATTCATTGCTTGGCGCTTGAGGCGCTTCAATTGAGGAATGCTGACGGAATCAAGCATTTTTTGTGACGGCCGCATATAAGTCACGATTCATGTATGGTTCCCCATATTAAAATGACCTTGTGTCAAATCCTACATTGTGGGAGGTTGGATAAATAACGTATGCTTGTGATTAAAAATGTCCAATAATTAATTCATAATGATGAAGTAATGCGTTCTAAAAAAATTTTCAAAAGTAAAATAAATTACAAAAAAATCATTTATTGATGATAATATATTATTTACAACAGATAATAGCTCATAGCGTAATGGTTATCATCGTAGGAAATGGACACAGTGACCTGAGTTCAAATAATGGACAAGGCAGTTTGCATTTCTTATAATGCTAATGCTGTTGAGGAAGGTATACCCCACAACTATACTCCCTCCAGCTATAAGTAAATAGTAGAGCAGACTGGGCTCTTTAATCTTAGTATGGCAACAGGTCTGGGAGAAGGAAAACGTTGAATTTGCTGGGGAACTAAACATAGTCGTCCCCCTTTTGGGGAGCTGTAGGCGGAGCTTCAGAGAATCACGTGACGGTTGGCCACGTTACACTTGAGAAGCGAGTTCTATGTCTTTTTGATAACAGACATAGGCCGGAAAGGACTTGTCTTTTCGTCTCTGCTTTTACGACCAGCAAATGCGTGCAAATTGTCTTGTATGGACCATATCCCTGCAAATTCAAACCAAAAGAGGTCTCATCTCGTTAATCAACTTCAAGAGCTCCTCCAAGTGTGACATTGTTTTCAGAAAGAACTTTTCCCTATTTTACGGCCCAAATTAATGAGCATAGATTGACCAAAATCCCCAGCTCTACAGTAGCAATTATTAGAAAGCAAACAAACTGTCGGCATTGCATCCCGTGCATTCCAAATAGTACCTCTAATAGCCACTATGTGGCGTGACCAAAGTGTCATATAAAACGGCGCGGCAAAGTAAAAACACACTCTCTCTTTTTTTTTCTTCTGTCCCGCCTCGACAACCAGAAGCACGCTTAAGTGAGTGCGTTTCCGGAAAGAGGAGACTTTTCCACCGACACATCTCGTGTCGAATAGCGCACAATACCGTATCATAACTTTTTTTCTATAATGTACTCTTTTAGTATTTCATATCATATCTGTATTCATTCATTCAAATTTGTTCAGGCAATAAAATTTGTTGTTAATTCGTCATGAATTAGTTTACACTGTTTAGCATGAGAAATTATTAAACCATAATACATTTCTTCTGCTACAAGTGTCCGAATTGTTTTCCTCTCATACTGAAATAATTGTGGTGGTGAGTTAAGGTACTCAGATATGACAAATATACGAAGGTAAATCTTCAAGTCGTCAATACCATAGCCTATTCCATCACAGAACAAATCAGCTCCTAAAATCACTACACGACAGTTAACGAGTTTTATACTCAAAGGGATTTCAGGGCTGCAAGCAAGTAAGCATTTAAAAAAAAATTACTAAAACACTTACGTACAAATACAAAGCTTAAAGCTCATACAACATATCTTTTATTAACTGTTTACTCATTACCAAAAATAATATATAAAAAGATGACGTCTGTTTCAACTCGAACTTCTATTGCTTATTTTGCTGTTTGCTTATTTTTTCTATGATTCCTTTCAGCATTTATCTTTTTATCACAGCGCCAGTGCCCGGAAAAATCGTCTGCTACAATATTGAGCTACATTTCGTTACGAGCTTGTTACGCATAACTCACTACAACATTCACGCTACCTACGTAAATTTGAGGATTTTATTCTATTTTTATTTTCTACAAAAGAAACTATTCGGTCAACTGTCTTTGAATGAGTAATTTCACTTTAATCACTTAATTACTTATCGGCTTAAACGTCTAAGTGGGACCCAGAATAGAATATGTTTACATAGGAAATAACCTGTTATTGGCCTAATGAGTAGAGTGATCGCCAATAGTCCGGGAGACCGGGGTTCAATCGCCAGGTCGAGTCATGCCAAAGACTCAAAAAATGGTACTTGATGCCACCTTGCTTAGCACTCAGCACTATAAGATTAAAAGGATCAAGGGTAAAGTGGAGCAATCAAGGGAATAGAGTAGCGCCCGCCCCTACATCTCTGTGTAGTAATTATTGAAATCAGAACCTTCGGGTCACCCTCGATTAAGGTCGCCAATTTTTTTTTTTTTACATAGGAAGGTTTATTCAGCGCAGTATAAGTTCTGCCACTCGTCAAGCATGCTACTGGATATTTTCCCTCAAGATTGAGTTATTTCCCTCTGCAAGTATGATCCAGTACAGTCTAACTCTGGCCGCTGTACCAACCATACAAGCCTATAAGATACCACATGTATCGAATCACATGTAGCGCCCCTTTGATCATTTGCCACTGCACTAACGGTACGAGAACGGGATGTAGCCCAAAAGGAGGTCGATCTTTCAGCACGGCACCAAAACGTATAATGTCTTTTTCGACTGATCGGGATCGTGTACTTGCTGAGAAAATCTGATTCAATTCCATAGGCCGTGGTTTTCCGACTAAATCTCGTTAGGTTTGAAAAGGAAGAAGACAACTCAGACGAAGACGACCAATCAAATCTACAACTTTATTTATCAAGAGTACATATTACCTGTGTTTATTGTATCTTTGGAACAGAGAATTTTTTTTCCTAATAGCAGCAGATGAATTACTTCTCTTTAAATCTTGAAGTTGGTAAGTGACTGACCAAAAACACAGATAAGCATCCCTGATGAAATTTACGTGTAGCTGGCTGACTGGTAGCCTATCTCCCTTTCCTTACCGCTTCAGACTCACTTTTACATTAAAAAAAAAGTTCCTCGAGTTTTTATTGTATTTCGTGGCGACATGCAAGATAAACACCTGACATTTAAGCAAAGCACTAAGAAACAACAAATGAATCAGAGTATTTAAACGGCCAACCTTTATGAGAGAGAACGAGATCGAATAAAAATTGATTAATCAATTTCAATATTCACGCTGTAGATTTGCATTTAATTTGATAACAACCGATTACAATAGATCAAATAACATCCACACAGGTTGCAGGTGAACATCTGTATGTACATAAAGTAGAATTGAGGTCACAATATGTTAAATCCATCTTGTTTATGTCCTCGACACTAGTGTTAATTACATGAACAATAAAACAAAAACTCGTATTATTGAAGAAATGGCAGAAAAAAGATACAAGCAGAAGCAGAGAACTAATTATTTGTTGTCACTGAATGTGTCACTCTACTCGTTTATTTATTTCTTAACAGTCAAAAATGCTTAATGAAATTTTTTAAAAGACTTTGACAACAGCTCCTCAAATGGTGTAATGGTTAGTGAGCTAGGTCAGCGAACCATTATTAGTAGGTTCGATTCTCACTTGGTACCTCATGGTTCTGTCCATGTATTAAACTTAGTGAGGCAAAGCTTTACCTGTATTATAATGCCTATCCGTGGGAATTTTATGTTTTGAACAAATCCTGGAATCAGAAGCTATACGACCACTTACCTCCCATCTCAAAACCATCCAAGTAAGTCAAGCAAGACATGTTGGGCACTATTGGAGAAGTAAAGACGAACTTATAAGCGACGTTCTCATTTGAACTCCTGAACACAGACACACTATTGTTGGCCGACCAGCAAAAAACTTACACTCATCAGTTCTGTGCGGAGTCTGGATACCGTCTAGAGGACTTACCGAGAGTGATGGACGATGGGGACAGATGTTGAGAGAGAGTCAAGGGAATCGGGGCCATCAGCCCGCCTTGATGATGATAACTTTTAAAGTGAAGTGACAATACGACGAACTCAAGCTAAATGTAGATATTCTGGAACTAGGCGGGAATTGATTGGCTAATTACCAGCCACTAAAATGGTTTCCCGCCGATTCTCGGAAGATAGCTTTCCGATACACTTTTCTCGGTGGAGAGGGTAAAAAGATGAGTCAGCAGACAGACAGAGACTTACCACCGAGAAAACGAGAACGACTTTCCACATTGAACACCCACCGTCGCCAAATCTAACTCGACACCTAAAATGTGATATATGTGGAAATTGGCCCTTTCATCTATCATGACTGTGTCACGTTAAAAGTCACAAGGAAATACATTGTCATAAAAATAACATTTAAAAAAATCTTACTACCAAATGAGCCAACTTAACAAATACAATTGTCATTGTAATAATGTTAACACTTGTCTTATATCTCTGCTCGTCATTATTTTCTTCTATGTGTGTGTGTGTGTGTGTGAGCGCCTTTATCAACTTCAGTCTGGAAAATTTACTCGCAAACAGAAAGAGAACATTTTTATACCCGTTACTGATTTAAGTCAGATAAATTGTTTTATTTGAGACTTAAAAAACAAAAGGCTTGTAATTGTCCCTAACCCAAGTTTTTCGCTAAATCTAAAAATAGATAAAGAAATATATCTAAAAATAGATAAAGAAATATATGTCATTATAAATATATGTCATAATTTCCAAAAATTATTTTTCTTCTATTCTGCCACCAAAAAGCTAGCAGGTCTGTATACCAGAATTCATGATGCTGGTCATTAGCAGTCCTGAAGTCCAAAACACGTTAAATTTTCTAGGCTGAACCAAAAATATCAGTTCCAAATTTCATGACGATAACCAAGTTTTATCCTTCAAGTAATTCAGGACTGACATTTGAATAGTCAAATAAAGAATACTAAAAACATTTACCTACACTGTACACATACAAAAATTAATACTTACACAAAAACACATTTTGTAAATTATTGCTTATTGCCAAAAATGATATATAAAAAGACCTCTGTTTCAATTTAACCTCTTGTTATTATTATCACTTTGTTTATTTATTTGCTTGTTTTATTAATGATTTATTTCAGCATTAACCTTTTATCACAGTACCTGGAAGACTCCTCTGCAACAATATTAAGATACATTTTGTTCCGAATACGTTACGCACAATTTGCTAAGATTCATGCTACTCTCGAAACAAATTGAACAAAAACTTTGTAACACATTTAAAGTACGTTTTTTTAGAACGAATTGCACAAATATTCCTTTGTTCGGTTTGAAATATTCATTTGATTGATTAACAGTTTAACAAAATAAAGTCTTTCAAAGTATCAGTGAAAACTGACATAGCTTGAAGTGAAAAAGTCTAGTGAAGCGGAAAAAGTCGGAAGATGAGTCAAAGCTGCGGGCCTCTGAAAATGGGAAAAGATTTTATGAAGTATTTCAGGGTAGTGGTGGTTTTAGAAGACTTTCAATGTATTGATGGTTATAGAAGTGTAGTGGGGGTTTCAACAGGAAGATTCTTTTCTTCTCGGTCAATTGTTATGGTTTTGTAAAGCAACCAACTTTTTTTGTGGAAAGTCAGTTCTTTGACTCATCGACTGGTTAAAGGGTTAAACCTGTTCGTATATACAACTATAACTCACATGAATTATCCAAAATCACAGATCTTTTACACCTACGCAATTTAGAATAGAGGTCTTTGTCACAGTTTCTATTTCTGACATCTCTTTTCTTTTGGCGGACTTAGAAAAAATTTCGAGTTTTTTTATTCGTTTTTTTCTAAAAGATTATATATCAACTTGTATAGAAAATGATGCAATTTCCTTGTCAAAAGAATTTTCTGGAAACAACAGATCAAAATTGGCGCAAAGATCTCCAACTAACGCCCATGCAGATGTTACAAAAATTAAAAATGGCTTTTAGGGCCAATAGGGGGGGTCTCTAAAATACACGCCCAAAGAATTTTCGAAAGTCAACGCGTGCGCGTGGGATCCACCTTGATGCTATAAAAACACAATATTCCAGACAACACAGATCAGTTACTCACGCCAACCCGGAGTGATACGTACTGTTTCTCAGCGGCGCCGTGCTCGTTTGATCTTCGAACAACGGTGTCATATTACAACTTCTAGTTGGATAAAGATCTGGTCTCAGAACAGATCGTGACGGTCGTGACCTGATACACGAATCGCTGTGTACCCTTCTACATTTCAGCTCTCAACAAAGATATAAATTTCTTTATTTTTGTTGCACTATTGTTAATATTGTCTTTTCATTCATTAACATTAGTACACTACAACTTGCATCATATGTTAAATTCAAAATACTATTTTAACTTTTATGCCCAGCAAACATTTAAATGTCGTGCGTGGCCCTAGAGCCTTTAACACAATAAGAATGGCACATCGTAGGGAGATTTTTTTTTCTTTTTAGAGCATCTTGAAGTTATTGCGCTAAATTAGAGAATAAAACAATTTTCTATCCAGTTTGCAGTTTTGTAATATTAGTATGGTGTTTTTGTTCGTGCTCGCCAATGTTAGTTTCTCAAGGGAGATAATTATTAATTGTTAATAGCAGAGTTGTTCGCTTTATGTAACGTAGTAACTTCCACTACTCTTGACATTTTAGATAGTGAATGTAGCAAACATTAGTGGAGGCATAATTGATAGGTGACTTGTTAAGGGTGATAACCGCCAAAGCCAAGCCCGGGAAAAGTAAAAATTGAGTGGGCGTTCGTTCATTGGCTAGAGGCAGTCATTTGAGATCTGAGAGATACGAATTTTAGACAACAGTTTTTCGAAGAGTAAAGTCGAATAGTTAGAACATAAGTTAAAACTCCCACCCCTATTTGGAAGAGACAAAGGCTTATTAATGAGAGGGTATCTCTTTTTCTTCATCGACGAGGCAAGTCTCCACAGTATCTTCCTTTTGGAACCAGTCCGAAAGAGAATGTAAAATGTTGGAAATAAACGCAAGTGATTTTGGTAACCAATGGGTATGTTGTTCCTTTCTGTCATCAGGATCAAGTGACAACCTTTTTGATACACTTGAAAATGTAATACCTATTTATTTGTAATTATAAATTATAATTATATAATGACTCTATATCGAATTTAATGGCCGCCGTCGGCAGCCTTTAAACGAATACATGCTCAAAAGAGGCTTGCGCAGTTGTGTTTGCTTTGACTGTTTAAGAAATACTGTAAAAAGCATGCTGACGTCTGAGTATTTACCCAACCACTCCACCACGGTAGGATGCGATACAAGGTCAATTTTTAAGCGGGTTAAAGTTGCTTTGAATTTGGAGTTTTCCTTCTCAAGACTGGATGCTTAACCAAGCCAAAAAATAAAACCAGTCTGCCTAGCTTTTTAACCATAGCTGGGAGTAGATGGGGGTAAAAACAAATGGATTCACCCTTTCCCCAGGGGCATTAGCGCAAAGTGAAATGCAAACAGCCTCGTTCAGTGTTTGAACTTGGATCACCGATTCCATTTCCTACGACGATGATCGTTACGCTAAGCATGCCTCGTCTGAGTAAAGAAATAGGTTTTCAATTATCAAATGAATTATTTGAATAACTTGAAAAATAATGTCGTAATGGTAATGTTATGAATTATTTAAATTGTCGGACTTGAGACATAGCTTTAAACTAGAAACATCTCTAAAATCATAAATTTATCCTTGGCTATGAGTGATATAACAGCAAGTGTACTCACATAATTCCCAGGCGGGTACTGCCTGGTTGTCAAAAATGATTAAGAGAAAATGTCTGTAAAAGTTAAATGAAGCGTTCTGGCTGCTGAGATTTCTCGGCTCTTGTCAAATCAATTGATTTATAACTCAAGTAAAGAAAATACTGTCTCTTAGCAAAGACGAACTGAAGGCTTCTACGTGATATTTCTCTATATAGATATCCAAATATATATATATATATTTCTCTATATAGCTGGTGATCACTGAATAAATATCAATCAAATACTGATAGGTGATTTTCTTTTCCTCTTATGAGATTAAACAGGAACTTAATGGATAGGTAAATGACGCAATCATTACAAAATTATATCTTTATATGCGTCAAATAGCCCCACGATAAATATCTGTCCTTTGTCAGACACCTCAGTTATAAAGAGGCTAAGTTTAGGGATTTGTGGAATGAGTATTTGTGTTTGATATGAATTCTTCGTCTGACCAAAATAACTGGTTGTTATAGTTCAAAAGTGGAGGAATACTGACGTAAGTAGGAACATCAGTGATAATGAAATGTTGAGCATTCAGGTCTTACAAGCCGCAGAAAAATGAACCCGATTCTTACCCAAATGTTGCCAACCATCAAAATTAAACTAGTACAACAGATATCAATAAGGTTAGAGAGAGAGAGAGAGAGAGAGAGAGAGAGAGAGAGAGAGAGAGAGAGACAGAGACAGAGACAGAGACAGAGAGGGGTGGGGATAAATCCAATCTCTTATTATTCATATTCTTTAAGATTTGACGCTAGCTAAAGCAGTACATCTTAAAGTCCATTATTTCCTTTTAAAAGACGATGAATGTCTTTGCTAAAGGAAGAAATGTTGCAGTCCCCCACCCAAATCTTTCAGCGAAAGAAATTCTCGACTTGTTAGAATTTGTGTCTACTTAGGAATGTGAAAAAATGTATACAACAAAGTATGATGTCACATAACGTTGTGTACAATATAGAAACTTATTTTTGAACTTAAAGAAAAAAAACAAAAACAAGCGGCAACATTATACTGGGTGCGACAGAAATACTTCCCACATTTTAAACTGTCACCTGGCAAGTGGCAATAGTAGCTTCTTCTATCTAATGTCTTTTTTTTTTTTCTAGATACGATCATAGATTAAACCGGTGCTCAAAGTACATCTATTATTGAAACATTTTTTTTAAACTGGTGAATTTCTAATTGCTACATAGAGCTTTTCATGTTCATTTCAGGTTCCGTCGGGATGATACTGTTTCTGATAGAAAATTTGTACTCCTATGGGTTGAAAATTTCAGAACCACAAGTTCATCGATAAAAAGAAAGCCACCTGAAAGACCTTAAACTTCAGAAAATGACCAGGTTCTGAAACAAGTTTTTTTTTAAATATCGGTTACTTTAGTCTTTTAGTCTATCTCTAAAAACATGGCCAATCCAAGCCATGATCGTAACTAATCGTATCTGGGGAAAAATGGAAAATAAAAATAAAAAGATAAAACATTAGCTAGCTGGATCTACTATTGTCCCTTGCCCAAGTTAACTTGCATTAAAAGATAACAGCTTAAAATGTGGGATGTATTTCTACCACACTCTGTTCAACAAAATAAATCTATTTTTTTAAAGTATGAGACAATCTTATAACACATGCGTTTTCAGTGGGTTTCTTTTTTGGGGGAGGGGTAGGGTATAGAGTTATGGTTGGTCTGAGTCTATTGGAACAGTTTTCCATATTGTACAAAACACTGTGATGTCATACTTTATTGCATAGGTTTTTTTTCATTTCTGAATAGATACCAAAATTTCTTGTACTCTGAGATGTTAAAGTGCATTATACATATATTGCTACACAAACAATATCAGAAATCAACAATTCAACAGTTCGAGTAGAAATGATAGAAAGGTATCTTTATTGATGAGGCTCCAAGCATAAGTTCAAGTTGAACAGTCAAATAAATAAGGAATATTAAAGAATTTTGGAACAATCAGAGCTATTCTTATACACAGAAGAAAACACTTAGTTTGGAGCCAACCAGAAACTTTTAAAAGCTGATAGAAAGATAAAATTGACCTTTCAGGTTGAAGTTATGAGGAGGAAGAATTTGCAGGAAGCTAAATCCTGTGAATAGAGTGGAGATAGAGTGATGATTTCATTGTTACAACATAAAAACTCATGAATTTTAAAGCATTGTGATGTTGGACATGAGGATTGTCTGGGATGATCCAAATGAGATGTTGACAATATTAGTATTTTCATTAATAGTTATCCAATGATTCTGGTGCACAATTTATTTGATATTTTCAGAGGTAGTACTCATTAAGCATTGCCTTGACCACTCATTATTCTTCAATAATCTTCTACCTTTATTGAATGGCAACTGCCACCCCACTCTGCACAGTGCTTCATAGCCACTTCAAGGGCTGATTTGATAGTTACTATATGCTCAGTGGGGACCTTGGGTGGTGTAATGGTTAGTAAGCCAGTGTAGCAAACCTTAATGAGTGAGTTCGATTCTCATTGGGCACCCCATTCATATGGCTTTATATCACATCTAAAGTAAAAGCTTAGTAAATTGCTTCTACATGCTCAAATTTGAGGTGCATCTTAAAATCACAAAACAATTCGTCATAAAAATCCAAATATTCTCATCAGGATACCATGTGGCATATTCACCATTCGCTTTCTGCTGCATGTATTTACCTAATCCCTTTGGCCCCAGGCAGGATACGACACCAAATCAATTTTTAATCAGAGTACAGCTGATTTCAATTCAGTTTTTCTTCTCCTAGATGACTGGTTGCCATACCAAATCTAAAAAGGTCACAATTAGAGTTAGAAGAAAAGGATTCATGTTTTTTTCCAAGGACATCAGTGCAAAGTGAAATGCAAACAGCTTCATTCAGAATTGAACTAGGCACATTGAGACCCCATTTCCTATGATAATAACTATCATGCCTCCACTTCTTGTTCATATACATGGCTGTACCACACTTAACAGGAACCATCTTGAAATTTTTTGTTTCAACATGTAAATTATGTGTTATGTACATGGGATTTTTCAAAATAAATTTCCAACTCTGAACCAACTCTAGCATATGTCTTTACACAGTGAGGAACAAATTCACTGAAGATGTCTTAGGTTAGGCTATTTGATTTAATATCAACCCTCGATGTTTATTTAATGCAAAATCCTGTTTATACATATATTACGAGGTGCATATGATAAGTTTCCAGACTTTTTTGTATAGGGACTTAAAATTGTTGTAGACGCTTGAAAATTCACTATGTTATTGCTATACATCTTATGAGACGACTGACCAATTTTTATGATTTCAGGTTCAAATCAACAGCTACACCAGGAATTGGAATACACCCTACTAAAGCCTGACTGTCACAGCTGGTGAATTTCAAAAATGCAATCTGACACTTTAGAAGAACGATATGCAATAAAATTCTGTTTTAAACTTGGATAAAATGCCACAGAAATGTATGGAATGCTTCAGACTGCTTTTGGAGCATCTTGCATGAATCAAACATCAGTTTTTGAGTGGCATAAGAGATTCAAGGAAGGCAGGGAGTCTGTGAGGGATGATGAGAGGTGTGGGAGAAGTAAGGAAGTCAATAGACCAGAGTTGATTGGCCAAAGGTTAGAGTTAGGGTTACTATGTTGAGGTTTTAAAGGAGTTCCGAGAGAGATTCCGTTGGAAGAGGCCAGCACTCTTCAAATCGGGTCAGTGGCATTTCCACCAGGACAATGCACCAGTCCACAACTCCATCCTTGTCACAGACTATTTGACCAAGATGGGTATCAAGACAGTTCCTCACCCTCTCTATTGTCCAGACCTTGCTCCCTGTGACTTTTGGTTATTTCCTAAGATCAGAGGCTATCATTTTGAGACAATTGAGGAGATGAAAAAGGCTGTGATGAAGGTCATTGACACGTTCACACAAGAGGACTTCCGTGGGGCCTTCCAGAAGTTGTTGAAACGGTACAAGTGCATTGCAGCCGGAGGAGAATACTTCGAAGGGGACTAGAGTTTCATGTCTGTACTATCAATAAAAGTGCCCATACAAAAAAAGTCAGGAAACTTATCGTATGCACCTTGTATATATGATTTTTAAGTAAATAATTTGTAGGTAAAATTTCTTTTATACAAGCCAGAGCTCATTTGTTTGTACACATTGCTATTTATTTGTTTTCACACAGTTAAGTGATTTCAAATATTGTTATTTATTGTTTGCATATAGTTTAGCTGCCTTACAAAATTGTCATTTATCAATGCATTTCAGACAAATGTGTTAAAGCAATCAAAAATGAAAAAATAACAACAAAACAAAATTCTGGATAAATGTTTTTACTGATTATTTCAGTTGTCAAATTTTTGAAAAGTAAAACTTTAGAAATCCTGCTTTGGATCATGGACAACAGAACCACAGCCAAAAGTTCTGTCTGTCCTGGAAGAACAACTGGTGAAGATGAAGACATAGTGACACTAACCGAAAGGAGGTCAGGCCAATTAACCATGTATTCTTTGGTATAACAAAGAAAAAATATTTTCAAACAGTCTTCAGATTTAAAACATAAAAACATCAAATTTTTTTCTCACTAAGTACAGTGACCTTGGACACACATTAACAGACTTTTGAACTGGAAGTTAATAAGGAATTATGACTGAACCGTCATCCAAAAAGTGTCATTATCTGACCCATTCCCAAAATACAGACACCTTGAGATGAACCATCAGCAAATATACTTTGGCAACAAAGATATTAAGATTTACAATTTTTTTCTTCTTCCTCAAAACAAGCAAGAGTTTCCACAGCATTTTTTGTTTTAAAAGTAATGATTATTATTTTGAAAAAAAAATTCCTTCTGTTTGTTTTTTAAATTTTAATATTTAAAAAAAAATCCCTACACATGAGACAGCTATTTACAAAATTGACTACACAATAAAAGATGGAAGATGAAATTTCTTATATTCTTTTGAGAAGTGAAAAAATTACAATAGCTTAGCTGATGATTATTTGTTTTAAGTTGCTGTTAGTGATAATAATAAATATGATTAGTTTTATTTTTTTTACAGCCATGGTATTCCAAGTGATTATATGTCATTATTTATCTAGTTCTTTAAGAGTATCATCCATTTTTTAAAAAAAGCATTTACTTGTTTCTATCTTTAAAAATCCTTTAAATCAACCAGACAGAATTATATATGTCAATTCATTAATGACAGTTGTTAATCTTGACAAGTATTACTTCCATCTAATTTGTCATAGCATAGTTCATAGCTTGTTTATGAACATTATCATTAATTTAGACTAGTCTTTCTTTCATCTTATTTTTCTTGTTTCTTTACACTTAGTACTGATGTCTGAATTTTTTTTTTATCAAACATAATTGTTATTAATTTATCAACATTTGTTTATTTTTTTTTTTTTACACCTGTTATTATTAGTAATAACATTGTTAAGTAGTTTGGATTTATTAGATGAAGCATTTCTAATTATTATAAAAAATCTTTTTACAAGTATTTCTTTTACCTTCATTCGATAGTTTTTTTTATCACAACTTATATACCCAAGTAAAAATAGAGAATGCTGTTATATGGCTGAATTTGAATGACTTTGGCTGGTTAATCTTCTTTGATGAAGCATTTCTAATTATAATTAATTTTTTATCAGTATTTCTTTGATTTGGATTCTGTTTCATATTGTAAAACTTCAAGCTGTAATTTTATAACCATCAGCTAAGCAGCTCAGTTTGAGAATAATTGAAAAATTTAAAACAAAAATTTTATTTCAAGAACAAATCTTAAAAATCAAAGCTAAATGTTGCCTTTTATTGAAATAAATAAATAGATAAATAAATAAATGAATGTGTGTCTTTAAAGCTTATTTGGCTTTTTTTCTTTAATTTAATGCATTTCAAAATTTGCCAGACCTTGTAAAGTGAACATGGCTGACCAGTGGAATTAGAAGAAGAAAAAAAAATATGTCATACAACAGCACAAAATAAGTGACAAACATTTGTCTCTTGAAGACAAGTAAATAGCTTAACACTAGAAATTAAATAAAAATTATACATAGATAAAAAAAAAAATATGAGGTCTTTTTTAATACAGAATTTGTTAAAAAATATAATAAAAGAATATTTTTTCACTCACACTTCTCTTAAAGTGTAGTTGAAACCACAAGGTTATAACAGTAGTGAAGTTAAAGGTGATGAGTTGAATATCTTTGCAATGATAACATTAATCATTAGTGACACAAATGCCACTCAAATCTGGAGATATATGAGATTTTCATCATTATTTTTACTCATAATTATTAAACAATTTTCATACATTTAAGGAAGCATTCTATTAATGACGTACATTTTAAAATGAAAATAATTTTGGTCCATACCAGACACAATGAAAGAAGATATTTTTATACAAAAACAATTTTACATTGAAATACAAATAATTCAATTTATAAAATTGTAACCTGATAACAAATTGTATAACCACTCAAAAAATCCTTGAGGATGAAAAGAATAGAAATAATGACAATAATAATGATAGTAATAAGAAAATATTGTAGTAGAAGTAGTAATAATAATAATTATAATAACAACGAATGTTCAAAGTTTTATAAACAAACAAAATTGTCTTTTACACATTGGTTAGTAATGATGATGAAATATTTAGTACTATCACAGTGCTAGGGTCTAGGTATACCTGAAAAAAAAAAAAAAAAAAAAAATCCTTACTGATGTTACTTGATGTTAGTTGCAAAAATTTCTGTCTAAAAGTTCTTTATACATTATTTTTTCCTTTTTTTAATTTTAAATGATATTCAATTTTTTTCAAGAATTTTCCAAAACAAACAATAATTTACATATGAAACACAATCTTATTAATAATCTAGTAATAATTTAATACAAAATTATTTAATGATTTTAATATTTTATTCTTCAACTAATTCAGCTAATAAATAATTTTTAATATAATATTTAAAATGCTAAGTCACATGACAGTAATTAAAAAAAAATTCATAACTTTTGATTTTGTAAAAAAAAAAAAAAAAATTTCAAAAATCAAATTGAATTAAACTATGTTACAATAGAAGTTTTTAAACAGAAAATATTGTGGCTAATACTTGCATAAGATTTTGTAGGAGATTTTCTTTTAGCATGTTCAAACCCTAATGCTCTGATAGCACCAACTATTCAAATAGATCTGGGCTTTTGTGTAAAAGGAATGTGCGTGCTAATGCAGCTATGAGGTGTCATGTCTCCAACCACCTTGTTCAATTGACAGTTGCAAAAAAGATATGACATATCTTCAGAAAAATGTTGGAATGTCAAAATAATGTATTTTCATTGTTGCTCTTAGAATTGTGGCTTTTCTAGAAAGGTGAGTAGGGAAGGGTTTATCAATTAGATTTAGTGATTAAAAATGAAATTTTCTTTTTATTTGTATGGAAGCTCATTCATACCATCTTTTATAAATTCAATCATTCGTTGGTAAAGATTTACGTTCAATTCAGCAACATATAAATATTATGTGTGGGTGCATAAAATATACATTATATAAATGATATATAGTATATACTTGCATATATAAATGTATCCATTTCCATGTACACACATTATATATATGTATATAATTTTTTTTTAACATGCAGTATACATTTTATATATATTATATTCATACAATATATGAAGTATGCATTTAAAAATGTCAAATATATAAAGTTTGGTGCAATATATCAGTTTCCGATGTGTGTAAAATCTCAAATTTTTGCATGAATAACAAAGAAAATTTGTTTCCTGAAAGATATTTGTTCCTTCTTATTGTTATTGGATAATGTTTTACTTAATTCTTCTTCTTTGTTTTGTCTATATTTTCTATTTTCATAGAAATTCTGGAAACCAGACAAGACATTTTGTCAATAATTTTCATAAAACCAATAGATCACAAATGGAACCGGAAGATTATTTTTTTCTTTAAAGATATTCAAGAAAATATTTATGCATAGATAAAGAAGCAAAGAATTAGATGAATATTAATGATGTACTTTTTGTTTTTTGCATCTTAGGTTTGAAAAAAAAAAAAAAAAAAAAAGTAATTTAAATTTGAAATGTTTTTGTCTATTTTTTTAAAAATTGGAATTCAGTGAATAGTTTAAAGCTGAACTCAAACAAAATTCAATGTTAAATAAAATTTACGAGAAAAAAAATTTAAACTCTTATGATAATGTATTATTCAAATCAATCTGTTATTAAGAAATAATAAAAGCTTTGAATTAATATACAAAGCTTTTGACAGATTTTGAACAACATCCTTTTTAGATTTCATCAAAAATAAAGTTAAAAATAAAAATAAGATACATATCTAATTTTTTAAGTTTTTCCTGATTTATTATAATTAGAGGAAAAAAATCAGATTAAAAAAAAATGCAGTAAAACCAAAAAACCAGGGGACTTAACCCAACTGAGTCTGCAAGACAAGTCACCAAGTACTGCATACTCAAGCTCTAAATAAGCTAAACCAACAAACAATTCTATATCTATATTATCAGAAGCAAAAATGCAAACTAAATGAGTTGCTACATGTTCTCATCACGCATTAGTATTGTTTTCTGTTTTTGGTTCAAATGGAATTTGTTTAAATGGTAAATGAATTCTATTTTAATTCTAAAAAAATATTACTACCTGCCTCATAATAGTTGTTAGATTTAGAATATTAAATTTATATGCAAATCTAACAATGATTAGAGGACAGATTCAAATAAAAAAAAACCTGTTAAATGGCATAGAGAAATATGCCTTTGTTTTTAAGATAATATGGGAAAAGATTCTTAAAAATTAAAGTTAGTCAAATAATAATGTCATAAGATAAGTGTATTATCATAGGAAAAATGAAAACTGACATATTGATGAATTACATTATGATTTCAAAGAAATTGTTTTATATATCAGGCATGATACATCTGTGGGTCAATCCTGAAAAATAAGTATTTTATAAAATTTATGCTATTAAGAAGAGAAAAAAAAACTTCTTTACTTAACAAAGAGTTTTAGAAAAAAATTTCAAACCTGATGATTAGTGATAGGTTAGAAAACACAGCTTATTTAAATTTCTTATTTCCATTATGAGTGTGGGATCTAAAAATTATAATGATTCATAAATAAAGATAATGAAAACAGGCAGTTCATTTTTATTTAAGAAGAGAAGACGTTTTCCAACACAATTTAAGATGATGAACTTCCAGACAGCATAAGATATTTTATTATTCATACATAATATTCATCCTTGAATTAAAGTCAGCAAACAATTAGTTAAATATCCAGTCTGCCTCAAATGATGATGTAAATCTCAGATAGGTACAAGTTAAATAAATTTCTGAAGTCTTTAGATATCTGTACTGGTAGAAGGAAACCTGCAGTCTTCTAAATAAACCATCAAGTATAGCCTATTGCTGTCTTTTCAAAAGACCAATAAAAATTGCACTCCTCCACTTTAGAACTCAATATCCCAATGCTTTCTTGTGACAAAAGTCATTAAAAAGGTAAGTAGAGTTTTTTTTCTTTTCTTTTTGTTTAAGTAGTATATATATATATTAATAAAATTTGGATTAAGTTATTAAGTTTAAACTTTGGATTTTGTTGTAAACATACTAAAAATTTATTGATTGCAGATAAACAATAAATTTCAACATGGCCTTCAAACATGAAAAGGTTCCCCATCCCTGATCTCTATCAATATCTATCATCATAAAAAATAGAAACAAAAGAAAACTATGAGAACATAGTATCAATAAAACCACCAAAAGTCATTTGCAGTTTTTACTTTCATGTACAGGCATAATGGTATGCTTTCATGTACAGGCATAATGGTATGCTTTTTTCTAATAAGAAATTTTCCAATCAGAAATCTTTTTTTTCCTACTTTAACACAGAGTTGAGAGTAAACTCCAAATAAACTTTATAGGATGTTTTGAATTTAGACACCAAACCATTTCTCTCAATAGTCAGAGTCTTGACAACATAAGACCATAAATACACAAACTTCTTTTAGTAAACACAATTTTCCCTACATAATCAATTTGTATATTCTTAATAAGCAATGGAGCAGCAGTTAGGATTTTAATAGACAAAGTAACTCCACTTCCTTCAGTGTACATTGACTAAAACTTAGAAGTCCATCGCTATAAATAGAAATAACAAACAGGACACGACAAAATAACTTTAGAATAATTAGTGTTGCACATATACAGAGACATACAGGATGTATATACAATATATATATATATATATATATATATATTAATGCTCAAATGAATGTTGTATGAATACATGATACACATGTATATACCAAAAATAACCACGCAATGTTTACAAAGATGTATTCAAATACATATACATGTGTATGTGTGTTACATAGATAGATGCATATATTAATAGATATTACATCAAGAAACAAACAGATTTTTTAAACAAGTTTATATATGCAAATAAGTATTTGTATGCACACATATACATACATTAGGACAAAAAAATAAAGAGTTTACATACATCCATGTTGTGTCAAGAGGTAAGTGCCATTTTTTTTTTATCAGAAAATACAACAAAAATAAAAGTGTACTTTCAGCTCTCATTTTTAAAAAGAAAGAAGAAAAAGACTGAAGGCCCCAAAAAACATCTTTTGCTTCTTGTTTTTGGAGAAAAATTCTGTGTAGAATATGCATACGTCTCTGAGGGTGTTTTTTTAAGATGTCAAAGAATCGGTTCCAGTTGTTGATGGTGATGACAAAGGACAATTCTTGGATAGAAAAGCAGCAGTGGTGGCAGCGGCAGCATGGTAATGTTGGTGGTGGTGGTGGTGGTGGAGATGGTCAAGTTAAGAGAGAACTTTTCAGATGTTGGTGAGTGGATGCTTGAATGGCTGACTGAAGAAGGTCAGTGGTGCCAGTCACCAAAGAGAAACAAATATAACCTTCCTTTTTCTCTTATCCTCCTGCTTTCCATTCTGGATGCAACTGACTAAATGAAATGACCAGTTGACCTTGTTACCGCGAATATCCTAGCCGAGCCAGAGCCATCATCTTCCTCAACTTAAGCACTTCAAGGAAGACAGATTTGTCTGAAAGGAAATATAAACAAGAAAAGGTTTCAAAACAGCCAGACATTCATCAAGACCTTTTCACAGCAGCATTTACCAATTTTTGGCAGCTCTCAGTGACACATTTTTGAGTAGAAACCTAAGGTTTTTAAAAAATGTTGCTTTTAAATCTTTAAAATACCATAAATGTTATAATTAATGTATCATGGACTGGTGTTAAAATAACAACATTTTCTGTATAAAATCATTAACTTTTTTGCTTTCTTGTTTTTTAGTTAAATGAAGTCTACATGAGCTTTTCTAAAATGTTCATTAAGAAAATTGTATGTATTTTCTAAAAAATAAATCATCTTAAATAATCCTTTTCTGAACTACAATGTTTTTAAAACAAAAATAGTTTACATAAACAGATTTAAAAAATAAAATCAATGTTAATCTTACCTTCTCCTTTGACAAGGCCTTGTTGAATATAACGAATATAAGTGTAAAAATTACAAACTGAGGTAATCTGAAAAGAGAAAGAAAACAATAATAAAAATACAGTAAAGACTTCATATTCCTGCACCTATCATGAGGATTTAAGAATACCATTATAATGAATTTGGTATCATAACAACTTTATTTCATACAAAGCATATTAATAAGGAGAAACCAAAAAGAGTAGATCTTATATTATTATATTCAGAAATTAATAATACACTTACACCTCATTTTATCTTCTTAATTATTTCAAGCTTATTAATTGATATGATTTTTCTTTTAAAATTCTTTTCAGATTTTGTGTTACTTTTGTCAGAATTATTTTTACGATTTACTAATTTTTAAATAATGTACTGAAATCTTGTGCTGTTGTTGCAAGCTAAGCAAACAACATCTTGGGAATATAATAAATAGATGTGCCAAATAATGGTATGGTTGTAATTAGGGGATTTTTATATGAAATGTATTAGGAATTTTTTCAAGCATGTTTCTGTACATTATTTCAAGGGTTTCATCATCATTATCATAAAGTTGTGCTAACAGCATGGATTTCTCTGACTTAATTTAAGGATTTAAAAATATCTAGGTTTTTAATTAATGTACTGACATCTTCATGTATTGTTGCTGCAAATTAATGACACTAGTATAAAAAAAGAGAAAAAAAATGAAATAGAGTAATAAGAAAAGGGTTTGAATTCTGTCTTTTCAAGGGATATATAAAAAAAAAAACAAACAAAAAAATAAAATAAAAAACAAATCCAAGTAAATTGAAATTAAATTTTTACCCGATTCCTGCAAAATTCTGAGATTGAATGCCAATTTGTATCATCTCCCAAACGGATCTTGTAGTTGCACAGTTTATTGCTTTGGGACAAAGAACAATGTCTACAAAGAAAGAAAATATCAATACAATAAACAAATGAAATTACTACAAAGTTTATATTATATATTTTTTTAATTCATAGAAATAAATTGTATAGGGATTCTTTTATCTCAATTACAGTTTTATTGAAATTTTCAGACTATAATTTCACAGCTATGCATATCAAAAATAAAGAAATAGCTTTCAGTAAGACTTGAAGGTTATGTTTTTGATTATTCAATAATAACAATTATAAACAGGTTTTGAATAATCAAGCAATTTTTAAAGTTTATTTTAGATCATTTTAACAATCAAAAGTTACACATATTACTCTTACTTCTCAGATTTTTTTTACCTGTGCCACGTTTCTTGACTTTGGACCAAACCAAGACCTCTAACTCGGACATTCAGAAAACATATTCCAACAAGATATTTATTTTCATACACACAAATCTTGATTGCTTGTTTGTGAAAATGTTACTTAATTTTTTATAAGGGTTTAATTTACAAGGCAACTAACTACGCTATTATCAATCTTGTATCACATTTTGCATCAAGTCTATTGCACTGGTTATTTTTTGCATTAGTGTTAAAGATGAAAATCCAGCTTCACACAAATAAGTTGTCAGAAATGGAAGTAGAATCTTTCCTATTTCAATGACTGGCATTCTTGTTGATTAAATAAAGTTTTTAATTTTTGTGCAAAGGAATATAAACCATATATGTAATCTATAATTTGGTGATCCAATTTTTGTATGTATGTTACCATAAAACAACAAAAACAGCTACATTGTAGCAAGATTTTTGTTAACACAAATATTAAAATGCCTGAGGATTAAAAATAAAACAAATTCCAATCCAATTTGTAGCTCAAAAAATAATAGCATAGGGTCCGTGTCCAAGGTCATATGAGCATAATACTCAAGGGAGATAACTATTAAATGCTTTATAGTGTACTTCCTTTCATTCACATACAATTAATTATAATATAAATCTTATAAGTTGAGACTCTACCTTGATATAATGGCCGCCAAAGGTGTCATTTAAGCTAATCTTAATAAAAGAAACATTCTCTTAGTTTACTTACCGGGGGTAAGAACTGTCACCAGCAATTGGCTCAATAGTTAATGTGTTCTTATCTACACACTCCTTTACTCTCTCAGCAAGCTAAATAAAAAGAAAATTTTAGATTAAAAAATAGAAAAACGATGTGTAGAGAAGGTTTTATTTAAATGATGCAATACATTTTTGTACACAAAAATATAAGACAATAAATCAATAAGTTTGTAGCTTAACACCTAACGAGCTGAATTTTGATCTGAAATTTTCATTGTATAGTATTAGTTTCATCTATGTGATTGATTTTCATCATTATATCAAGTACTTAGACAAAGGAAGGAGATTATGTAGAAAAATATTTGTGCAAAGTAATTTTTTTTTTCTTGTGAAGATTTATTTGGCTTATGTTTAGATAGATGAGGGTGATTACTAAGTCTGTTACTTGATAGGTAGTTATTAAAGTTTGATCTAAAATTTTCATTGTATAATGTTCAATCTAGAGGATTAAGGCACAAGTGTTGGCTTAAATGTATTGGCAAGATTTGTTATGCAAAATAAATGCTTTTTTCATCATTAGGCTACAGACTTACAGACTGAACTACTTACATAGATTTGCATATGCTTATTACAAGGCATACTGAAAAGTTCTCAGCCTGGCCAAGAAATATATATCTTATCTAAATATCCAATTCAAAGTTCAACACATCTGGAATATTTTTCAAGTTGGGTCAAGAACTTATCTACACCACAAACACACACATTATATATATATATATATATATATATATATATAAAATTTTTATATAATTATAATCAATATATAATTAAGATCAAGTAGTTATATTCATCAAAAGACAAAATGTGATGGTTTTATACTTTAATGATAAAATTGGTTGGTTGGTTTTATGACATGTTAATTCTTGTTAGGTTATTTAATAACAAAGTCAGTCTTTCTTTTTAATCAATTACATGGTTTCAAGGAACTATTTATATTAAGTAATAACCAATTGTAAACAATTATAGCTTCAAATAATTAACCTTGATATATAATTTGTACACAATAATATAGCTTCAA
This sequence comes from Sepioteuthis lessoniana, assembly GCA_963585895.1. NCBI lineage: Eukaryota > Metazoa > Mollusca > Cephalopoda > Myopsida > Loliginidae > Sepioteuthis > Sepioteuthis lessoniana. The sequence continues at coordinate 48,642,370 of OY757930.1, forward strand.
GTACTCCTATCTACTAGTAATAAGTTGAAAGCAATTATATGGTTTCAAGTAACTATTTCTTTTTAATAATGACAATAATTATTTGCTAACACTTATTCATCTTTAATTAATTATTCCAGTTAAATTGTTATATACATTTTAAGAGCTAATGTATAAATGAAGTTCAGTCATTTTAAATACGTGAATATAGTCCATTATCTCAGATCTATTTGATCTTACAGGATTTATCATTTTAAATCAGTCGACAAAGAGCAAGTGGAGAGAAAATTCCGGAAAAATAGGATCCAAAACTCACTTGTTCGTGAAATAAAAAAAGAAGGCATCAAAATAAATTAATTAGTTTCGGGAACTTGACTGGACAGAGTAGTCATGTGCTGTTGTTTTCAACTACATCCACACATTAAACCTCAGAGAAATTTGTCCTACACAAAAATAAATCTTGTGTTTGGAGCCAATCATGTGACTAGGATACCTATATATTTCACGCTTTTGACAGTCTTTCTCTCACTCTCTCATGCACTCACACAGCCTCCAACATTCTTAGCTCTCCAAAGCTTGAGACAATTTGACAGGAACACAGTCAAAAATGAAAAACATTCAGCCAGTAAAAATACATTCATGGTCCAAATGAAATTAGAACATTTACCATCCTTCTATATACTAAACTTTCCATGGATGTCGATGTTGTCTCACACATACAGACACACACACATTCAGCCAACACGCAGATGCATACTTTGCTACTATATACTTTTTAGTTCTCAGGCGTACATACATACACACATGAGTACAACTATGAATTTCTCTCTTCTCCTGTCTTAACAACAAACACATGTACACACAGATATGTTTGCATAACACACACTTACATTCACATAATATTTGTATCATACACACCCACATACACAAATACCTAACAAACATATTCACACATCTACTTTGAATTTAACTTTCCTCTAGTTTATTTTGTTATATAAAAATTGTTTTACATTGTCATTGTTGTGAAATTTCTTTTTGTCTGGGTTGTTCATATTCTTTGTGTTGTTAATTGTGGAAATGTCACTCGAAGTTTTGTTTCAAACAAAACCTTAAGAGAACAAACTCATCACTCCACAAGTAGTAACCAACAGCATTTCATTCTCCACAAGCCACAACTGATCCTCCACAACCTACAGATGAGACCATAACAGGTACTACTATTCTGGATCGAAGTGGATCTGGGAGTAATGGCAACAAATGAATGATTTCACACTAGATGCAGTTTAGTTTCATACTAAAGACACCCCTTTTTAAAATTATTACACTGTTATACAGTTTCAAGTATTCCTATCAAATATTTATAATTTATACACAACTATAAGGTTTCAATTGACTATTCCTATTTAATAATCATCATTTGTTTGCACACAGTTATATTTTCAAGTATTCCTTAAACAAATAATGTGAACACAGTTATATGGTTTCAAGCATTCCTATCCAATGCTAATAATTTGACCCATAGGAAGATTTGCAAAAGGTACTACCACTCCATGTCAGAGTGGAGTAATGGCAATGAAGGAGTGACTCCACACTCTTCAGAGTTTCAGAACTGGAGCCTTACCACTGGATATAGTTTACAGTTATACCTAGGACATTTGATAAGAATGCTGATACTACATTTTTTAACAGTGTATGAGATAGAGAGAGAGAGAGAGTGTGTGTCTGTGTGTGTGTGTATAAAAGTCTAAAATATACTTTAAGTACCAGACACTCAAACAAAGGTTTAGTCATTTTGTGACTTCAACAATATTCACTGATACTAAACTCGGAAAGTCATGAAAGAATACAAAAGAGATAATGAATTGTTATAAAACATGAATAATATTAAATGAATTGTAAATAAAGATTTAATGATAAAAGAAAGTTGAAGTCAATGTAGGCTAACTCCAGATTTTATTCAATAATTAAAACTTGCTTGGAAACTTAGATTTTTATAAACAAACCAAAACTATTACCTACCAACTCCAAGACACACAAAAAAAATTCTTATCAAAAAGATTTGCTGTATCTATCTTCAATGAAACTACCACTATATAATTCAAATGCTTCTAATGTTCTGGCTTGCAAAGTAATGCAGAGAATGATTTTTAGCTTGTATGCTTGATTGTGGGAGTGTACCTGACTACCCTGTAGGTAAAGGGTTAAATATATAACAGTAGGCAATGGATGGGATGCATTGTTATTTTAAAGAAGGATAAAGAACCAAATTTATTCAAATGATCACAATCATTTTAACAAATAACAAAAAATTTGTGACACCATCTAAAATTGATATTTCATGTTGGAAATAATATACTTACTACTTGGTTGACAAAATTCAGACAAGGACCAATGTCCTCCAAGATTATTCTGGAGAGGAACTGACTTGATTCTTCAAGATCAGGATGTTCTCGCCATTGGCAGAATTCTTCAAAATAGACAGGATCAATCTGAAAATATAAAAAGTTACTTTTACAAACAATAGATATAAAATATGCCTGTGGAGTTATGGTTATAGTCGTAGGAAATGGACACGGCGACTCGAGTTCAAATCCTGGATGAGAATGATTGCATTTCACATAGCACTAATACCCTTGGGAAAGGTATGAATCCAATTATTCTTCTTCCAGCTATGCGTAAATAGTAGGACAGACTGAATTCTTCAGCCTTGGTGAGGCAACTAGTCTAGGAGAAGGAAAACTGAATTCAAATCTGTTAAACTCTGTTTAAAAATTGACCTTGTGTCATATCCTGCCCGAGCGGAGGGGTTGGTAAATAGGATTAATATAAAAGTAACAAAATTGATATTGCCACATGGATATTGTAAATTTTACAAAGTAAGTAGAGGTTACCATAGAAGGAAGTCTCAGCTAGCTGAGTTCAGATCCTGAACAAGGCTTTTTGTATTTTGCATAGAGCTAATACCTTTGGGATAGGTATGAATTCAACTATTCCATCTTCAGCTATGGGTAAATAGTATGTATTTACTTAACCCTTTTGCACAAACAGGATACAACACAAAATCAATTTTTTTAAAGCAGAGTTTAACAGGCTTAACCGGACATTTGCATAATTAGTTGGTTAGAGTAATCGCCAGTGGCCCGGGAGACCTGAGTTCAATCCCAGGTTGAGTCATACCAAAGACTCAAAAAATGGTACTTGATGCCTCTTTGCTTAACACTCAGCATTATGAGGTATGGCTCAAGGGTAAAGTGGGGCAATCCAGGAAAAGGAGTAGCGCCCTCCCCTATGGTTGCCAACTTTACTTACTAAACAGGCTTAAATTCAGAGTTTTTTTTTCTCCTAGACTAGTTAAAGGTCTGCCCTGTTATAGATAAATAATAGGGCAGACTAGGTTCTTTAACCTTGGTATGACAACCAGTATAGGAGAAAGAAAAACAGTTGTAGAGCTGGAGAGAGATAGGTTCCACCAGGGCATTCCTGCCCAAGACATGCTACATGAGTAGTGCCCCACCATGACCAAAACCAGATTATAGGATAAGACAAGTATCACAATTCTGGTCAGTTGTAGTATGCTTCTGTAGAGAAGAGAAATTTCGTATTTTGGTTTGGCGCGCAATTTAATTCGACACTTAATTTCAACCAATCAGGATGACTTATCCTATTCACCCTGGACCTTCTTTTCCGGTCAGCAAATCGGTTAAGCTGCCAAACCCAGTCTCTTTGGCTGGAGAACGCCGACCAGTGCAGACGTCCCACTGGCCGTTCTTCAATAGCGATGCTTTTTAGCTGGACAATGCCACCCAGTGCAGACATCTCACTGTGGCTCTAGAATAGCAGCAGCAGCATGGACAAATGAGGGAACCCATCTAATTTATGGATTCCTTACAAGGAATCCCAGTTGAATATAAATTAGATGCATTCAACATGCCTCGCACAGGCACAACTTTATGTCACCCCAAAATTGGCTATGTCGATCTGAGCATAATCCCGCTCTCGACACGCATGGAAATAACGCCTGCTCTCCCCCAAATACCAGACACGAAACTCATGGTGACATCCAAAGTTCAATTCCTACAACTGCAACAATGTCTTCCGTCAAAAATGCAAACAACACAATCCCTCACACGTCCGACTACACACGCTGCCATCTCAACTTCTCATAACTCAATTTCATCTCAATAAGCATAATTTCTCCACAAGTCTTGCAGCACCAAAAGCAAACCCAAATATTCCATGCTGCAAAATAAAAACCTATTCATAAAAATATATTTCGACTATCGCCATCTTACTTCTTCTTCATCATTCTACCTTTTATTTCTCACAACCTAGCAAGGGGACTAACAACACTAAGCGAGGAAACAACTCAACGTAAACATACATACATTACACCATCTTCCTTGCTAATAACAAACTTTCCCTCGCTACTAACAAACCAACTTCTCCAGTTAAAATCATCCTACATAAACTCTGGCTACAAAATCCCTCGGCTACAAAATGGTTCCCCCTCGCTAAACAATAATAACCATTTCACCAACGGCTAAACTTCCATTGCTAATTCAGATAGGATAATCTTAAATTCCTCAGGTTATCAAAATATCCTGGAAGTAAGGTGTTAGCACAAACTCAAAATCAGTTGTAAACCACTCTTTTTTTTCTTTTTCTTGCATGTGTTTTTTTTAGCGTGCTCTTATTTAGCCACAGTCATGGCGCCGATGAATAAAGGTTTAATTTGGTTTCATTGTTTAATTGCATATCAATTTTGGTGGGTTAATTGACAGTATCCTTATAGAAGTACAGTAGTGGTACTACTTAACCAATAGCTGGAGTGATAAAGTGGTTCATACCTTTCCCAAGGATATTCGTCTGCTTCTGATGAAAAAAGATAATACTTCTCATGATATAAAACAAAGTGTACATTTTAACATGTTGTTGCCAGTGAACAATCATAGATTGATGCTGCAAGCTAAAAAAATCAATGTTTAATAGTATCAATCATCAACAATGAAATATCATCTGGTTGGTTGGGTTTTATGGTATGTCAACCTTGTAGTTTATTTAATGCTAAATCCTGTTTTTTATATATATATATATATATATATATATAAGTAAGTTGGTTGACTGTAGTTGAGGTCAACCTGAATAGCTACTACACTGAGGTGTAGGGAAGGGCACTACTTCTTTCTCTGGATTGCTCCAATTTGCCCTTGATCCATATCTCATAATGCTGAGTGTTAAGCAAGAAGGCATCAAGTACCATTTTTCGAGTCTTTGGTATGACCAATTCTTGTAGAAGAATACCAGTGACACTATTGAACACATAACTGGGTCATCCAATTCCATCTTTGAAAAATAAGAAAAATGACAGCAGTAGGATAATAAAGTTCTGTTTGGTTTCCTCTTAAGATGCTTCAAATATTCATTCCCAGTTTTGTGAATTGAAGTATAAATCAATTAATGTTGATAACTTTTTCTACACAAAATACTAAAGACTCCAACAGTCATGAATAAAAAATTTACCCTGACAAAAAATATAACTAACAGTCTGAATATATATGTTTCAATTTACTTGAGATTAAACATACAGATAATCTAGCAGAATTACAGTAAATGATCATATATACATGCACAGGTTCCAAAATAAGGGATGTATAAACTGTGCTTAGATCCCAAATTAATATACTGTATTACTGAAATTTACCAAATTTTATTGGAATATTTAATATCTTCTTTGCACACACTGTATCCAGGTTATAATTACCATCATCCTTCAGGGTATTATAATCTAATTCTTTTGTCAATATATGTATAGCTAACAAGTTTGTTCTTTTCTTTACCTTTTATAAACAGACATAGTATAGATTGAATACTTAACAAGCATGCCTGACAGAATAACTGACAAAAATAAAGTTTTTTTTATTTTTTTTATGTCTCCTTAGGGTAGAAAGTGGGCAGAACAGGTTAACTAAATTTATCTCTTCGTGTAGCCTGTCTAAAAAGGGAGGCAACTGATGAAGTTTAGATTGAGAAAGAAAAAGAAAAAAAGCAAACATTTTCAAGTGATAAAGAGGAAAGTTATGTCAATGTGAGGAAATAAATTGTCTCACCTCAGTGTTCTGACCATTTTCCACCTCATCGGATTCTTGCTGAGCTTCTTTTGTAAACTCATGGTGGCTGGTTGAGCGTCGATGGGTCTTCCAAAATGGCCGACTGCTCTCTTTCTTTTTATTGTTGCTTGTATCGATTTGTGGGTGTAAGTGTTTGTTTGGGGTGCTCGGTGTGGAAGTGAGGACCAACGTTTTCAAAGCTGTTACTTCGGCTTGCAATACTTCAATCTAATAGAAAAATAACAGTTTCATTATAGATGGGACAAGAGTAAAAACCTCTTCAATAAAAATAATCTGAACTCAAGTAAAAATGGTAAAAAAACATTTCCAAATTTTTCTACATCTCTTGGTTAAAAAAATACCCCCTCCAAAAAAACTAAAGAATATATACTTATATACTAAGGTTAGATTAGTTGTGGCACAAAGCCAGAAATATGTGGCACCTAGTGAGAATCAAACTCACAAACAATGGTCTACTAATCCAGCTTGCTAACGACATGAGGTGCTCAAAGAATATATTGCAACTCAAATCTAATTTTGACTGTTCGAAACACACTTGAATAAAATTTTATACAATTTCCCCTGGGAGCTTTGCATGGTTTGCAGATCAAATCAAGAGCTACCTACACACCAAATTTCATTCAGATGGGTTATTTAATAGTAAAATGTAATAAAAATGAAACAAAATTGTAACCACTGATTCAAATTTTCTGGGACAAAATCTTGGTTTACTACTTCATTGGCTTGCTGGTTATACAAAGGCATTAAAAAGACATTTCTCATTATTAGATTGATCAGGATAGCATTCAGCACCACTCTCTGTGTATTCAGAGGTTAAAAAGCATCTCAAAACTACTATTTTATCACTGACACATCTCAAGTGAACTAGTCCCACTTTTGGATATCTAAGAATTTATGTTTACATGATCTATCTATTGTACGTCAATTATAACTGAATATATTTTTGTCACCTAACTGTATATTTGCTTTTCATTTGTTTCTTCTTCGTGTGATTTATATAATGTATCATCCAACTTACAGTAGTAGTTTTATATCAAGCTATTCCAACAAAGTATATAATTCCACATTGGTATGTCCAATGTCAACAGCAAATTAATAAACCTCTGGCAATTACAACAGATACATAATTCCACAAGTACATATTAATGAAAAGGAATATCTAACTTTCTGGCAAATATATTAATAATGGAATTCTACTGGAATATATTTTACTTCAGGCTGAGATTAAAAACATAGTATCCATTCCTTTCATTCTGGCATGTGCTTGTCTTCAGACTGGATACAGCAAACTTCAAGATGAGCCTGGTTCTAGAGGTTCCAACTCTACAGCAGTACCCCTTCTATTGCATAAGGTGTGTGTCAGAGACTGGTGACAGTGGCTTTTTTTTAGGACTTTCCCATAAGTATGCACACAAGACCTCACTGAGTTAAAAATTTGTTGTACATTGTATCTATAGATATGTAATCAAATAAAGGTATATATTTCAATTCTCAAAATCAAGAGAAAATAAGCTGGTATTTTTTTTAATTGTAAGTCAAATATAATTGTAAATTTATCAGTTTTATGAGGTTTTCTTTTAAATTAAAAAAGAACTTTGGAGAGATGAAATATTTTAACTCAGAAAATTCTCACAAATTATTTTTTCTAAAATTGTAAGTCAGAAATACAAGTAAATTTATCAGTTTTATATCTAAAAAGATTAAAATAAGAGTTTTGAAGAAATACAGAGAAGCCCATAAAAGACTGACACATGAAAAAATTTAATCATTTAGTCTTCTGAGTCATAAAACATAACCTAAAGAAATACGTTTTTAACTATTTGTGAATTATGATATCTTTTAGATGGCCTTCATTTTCACAGAAATCAAGTTGCTCCCTTATTCAAGCACTTTGCATAACTTTATTCAAGGTTCCTGTGGTTAATCCTCATATCTGCATGAATATTATCTTTGAGCTGTTGCACTGTCTTATACTTATTTAAATATACATGCTCCTTTAAATAACCCTACAAAAAGAAGTCAGGTAGACAAAATGAGTGAATGGTGAGGCCATTTGAAGTCTGAATTTCTTGAAATTATTTTGTCACTGAAAATTTCTTTTTGTTGAAATTATAAACCTCAATTCTGTTATTCTAATTTTTCCTTTCATATTGTAACTTGACATTTTTAATTTGCCAGTGTTGCTTACAATATCTAAAAATAATATAAAAATCATATTAAAAACAAGAAAGCTAGGAATTTCTAAAAAATGTTTCAGGATTTTGTGGGTCACCCTGTATATTTTAACTTGGAAAATTCTCATGAAATACTTTCATTGCATTACACACAAAATCTGACATTATGTTGTAACTGTAGATTGACACAAGTACCCATAATCATTATGACCAGGATATAAGTGTATATAGCTCAGCTTTGAAAGACCCCCTCCACTCAGGCTGCAGCTCTCAATTTATTGAGGTAGGGTGTCGGGGTCAAAAGAAATGTTGAGGGAGTGGAGCAATTTTTATCCCTACCCACAAATGTGGACTCCCACTTTAGACTTGAACATGTGTCACATTCACCTCTCCTTGGGGGTAAGTAAATAAATACTATCAATGTATCTATTGTAAACTTGACAGATGATCACTATAAGCATTATCACATAATCATTGTATTGTTAAAATAGAAGACAATATTAGTATTTAGAAAAATGGTTATTTTGGCTACAAAAACTGACAAATACCATTCATTTACCTTTTGATTTGCTTCGTTAAGAAGTTTCTCCATATGAGAGCGTTTTGCATTGGCTTCCTGAACCATATTGTTGGCTTCCTGAAAGATGCAGAAAGAAGTTCAAGTTGAATTCAGCATACAACAAATAATAATAAAAAATGTAATTTCATTTAATACTGATATTTGTAGGAAATACAAGGCAAATTAACTAGGTATTCAAAGTTCTACTTAACCTTTATATTCTGCTTATCTTAAAAGCAAGATACTTATAACTTTTAAAGTCTTTACATGAAAAGAAAGCCAGGAAACTTTAAAAGGACATCTATACACAATATTGCACATAAACACACTCATAATAATTTTCATAAAAGTTTTCTTCTAAACCAAAGAAACTTTGAAAGTCTTAGCTTCCTTATTTACAATCTATGCTACTTACTAACAATCATGGAATTTCAATAAAATGCATGAAAAATAACATAAAAGAAACACTAGTCAATCATAAATAATGCAGTACTGTTCATAAATAAGAACATCTGTCACAATTTTTCATAAAAAGTTAATTTTCTTCTAAACCAAAGATACGAGGATTTTATTATTTCTAGTGGAACATTATACAATCAAAACAGATATTAAGTATTACAGTATCATCCATAAATAAGTACACCCCAAACAATTTTTTAAATAAAAAAGTTTAATTTCTTCAAAGCCAAAGATACTAGGATTTTATGATTACAAGTGGAATATAATGTAACAAACAATACTGAAAACTTTGTGATTGTTGTCAAAACAGCACTTCTAAAGTAGTACTTGCTTTTATTTTCCTTTCACCAACAAAGTCAGATGGAACTTATTTCCCTCTTCTCTCTTACCCACAAAATTCTGCTCCATCTGTTCAACTAAGTGTCACTCTCATACTGGTTCTCTTCCAACAGTCATTGATAAACTGCCCTGTGTTACGTTGGAGAAGTCCTTATATATATGATAATTCATACATATTCATAAGCAATAGTAACATAAAGAACTTGACACCTGCACATACACATAAATCACATGAAAAATGTACACAAACAACACATGAAGCAGTGTTTTCTTTTTGTTCCAGGCAAGTGAAAGTCATCACACATCACACACTCAAAACAAATATTAAGTATTATTCATTACCAAACTATAAAGTATTGCAATTTAGCAATATCTCTGTAACCAAAAATAGAATTGCATAAATATATATAAAGGGTATACTAAATTTTAGGCTGCTATATATTCATATTTTGGCTTACAGAGTTTCAATGTTCTAGAGTTTGGTAATAAATAATACCTAATAATATGTTTTTATTATATAATTTTCCACTAGAAATAAGAAAATCCTGGTATCTTTGGTTTAGAAGAAAAATCACTTTTCATAGAATATTAAGGGTGTACTTCTCTATAGACCAAACTGTATTACTAAAATTCCTTTATGTATTTATATAAGCATAACCCAGCAAAAATAGCACATAATAATGAGAATTTTATTAGAGTGATACCTTTAATATGTTCTTAGTTATAGTATAAAGTAATTTCCAGTCCAATTTACAGCTGAATGATAATTTTATGGGGTCTATATTCAGGTTGAATTTCATCTTTTTTAATTATCTAAATTCTTTGTATAAGGAATCGCTAATTAGAATCTTCCATTTCTTCTTAATTAGAAACGCCAATACCATCATGGACCACTGTTATAATGGGAATCTAACAGGTTGACAGGTCATCTCATTGCAACTAAAATGCTCATCAATAAAAATCAATAATGAAATACTGAAGAAATAGGAAAGCTGTGGTTGTGTTATCACATTAATAGTAAATTCTACTGACACACAACTGGCATTTACAAAAATGCCAAACTTCATGATAAACAAGTAAATCCTCAGAAGATTACACTATCATTCAAGCTTGATATTGTGTAAAAAATAAAAAAAAGGTAAATAGCGACAAAAAACTCAAGAAAAAAAAATTGTTTATCATGAATAGTGAACTAAAAAGCAATTTTCAAGTGAAGAGTAAATAGGGTCAAAGACATACAACCAATATAAAAATGATTGTAAGAGAGAATTACATAAAACTGACATGCAGACAAGATTCCTTACAGAAAGGATTTATTGTGAAAAATTAATGATATTCATTTGGCAGAAATCAGCAAAGACTGAATATTGGGATTTAAGCAGCAGAAAATTTGAGCTAAATCTAATGACTTTCAAAAAGAAGGAAAAGAATGAATTAAAGATTATGAACAAGAAATTGAAAGTAAAAAGGCAGAAAAAAGGGGCAAACAAGAAAACAGAGAAAATGAAAGGAAAAAAAAAAAGAAAAAAAAAAAGAAATATAAAAAATGAAAGAAATGAACATAAGAAAAATGAAACAAATGAAAACAGGAAAAATGAAAGAAAGAAAATGGGGAAAAAATAAAAGAATTGAAAGAGGAAATAAAAAAGAAAAGAGGAAAAATGAAAAAAAGGAAATAGGAAAAAAATGAAAGAAAGCAAATAGGAAAAATAAAAGAAAGGAAACAGGAAAAATGAAGAAAGCAAACAAGAAAAATGAAAGAAATAAAACAGGAAAAAGGAAAGAAATGAAAGTAGAAAAATGAAGGAAAGGAAATGAGATGAAACAGAAATGAAATAGGAAAAATGAAAAATATGAAAGAAATAAAACAGGAAAATAAAAAAATTAAAGAAGGGAAAGGGAAAAAATAACAAATAAATAAAAAAGGAAACTGGAAAAAAAAATGAAAGGAATGAAATAAGGAAAATGTTTTGATCCCAGGCAGAATTCTCAGGTACTAAACTGATCGTAGACATATCTATTGAATAATGCTTTCATCCTAAGCAGAACAAGCATATACTACAATGATCCTAGACAGAGCATGCAGATACTCTGATCCTAGGTAGAAGTGCTGATGTATCATTTTTGACAGATACTATGCTAGAATAAAATACATGAATGTTTTGTAAATATAATATCAAAGCTATTTTAAATGAAAAAGTTATTTTACTTCTACTGGTCATTATAAATAAAACCAATATACTTACTAAAAAAGCATGAAAGTTCAGTGTATAACAATACATTAGTAAACATTTTACTTCCTATGACAAAAGAATAAGTAATCCATCCCAAATGTCCTTTTGTAATAAGTTCTCCTACCTCTAAACAATAAATAACACCATTTAAGCAAAAGTGACAAAGAAAATTATGTTTCCAAAACATAAATAAATAAATAAAATATCATCCATCTTATGGAGGCATGTCACAATCCCTTTTCAGGTGAGGAAGTACAAACATTTAACAGAAACAAATGGCTAACAATACAACAGGGTGGTTGTTTTAAGTAAGGTAAAGAATTTCTAATGACAAAATTGAAAAACTCATGAGATTTATGCATACAACTTGGTGCTCAAACAGAATAGGAGGCCTTTTTTTAATACAATAATTATTAGTCTTTCTTATTCTGAGATGAATATAAGTAGTAATGTCAATCAGGGCATTAGAAACTCTTGACAAATTTACTCTATTTTATACATACTCAACAAGTTCACCTTATATAGCACAAATACTCAACAAGTTCACCCTGAAGCACACATATTCTATACCACATACATTTGACCAGTTTGACTCTCCATCATATACACTTGAAAAAAAAACCCTTCTTCATATTATTATTTAGTTCTGAAGATGTGGATTAACTATGAAATACAATTATCAATTTTATTTTTGATCAAATAAATTACCATATGTGTTTATTTATTTGATAGAAACTAACCAATGTTAGTCACAGGATAATAAATATTACAGTGAATAAATAAATTTTTAACTGAAATGAATGACAAAATGGAGGAAAGTACCAAATGAAAAAAACATTAATAAAATCTCTTTTTGTTTGATAATCAAATATTGTCTTCTTAGAAGTTGATTTCATCATTTTAAAATTATTTGACAAATTTTTTTTTATATACCCATAAGAATATTTTATAAAGTTGATCGAAAATTATTTGTCAAATATGATAAGGAAAAGATGGAATTCTTTTGCATAAATACAGTGACCTTTATACATAAATACTCTTTCTAATGAAAAAAAGAGAAAAGAAAGACCTCACAAATTAACATAAAAAAATTCAAGTAGTGTTTTCCCCCCTTTCCTGCTATTGAAAAAAACTTATGCTAAGAATAGAAGCAAGTAACACTCAGCAGCCCTTCAACATTTCCTGGAATGAATGTTGAATAATACTTGCCCATTAGCTTTAATCAGTAAATTTACATTCAACTTGAAAAATAACTGACCGGTTAGGTTTGTATTGTTAGCTGCTCAATGTATGGCACATGGTTTGAATGTTGAAATATCTTTATAGTCTAATAGACTTACAGGTATACATGAAATTTTATAAATCAATAGTAGTAAACATTTACTAGCAAAATGTGAAACCTAGGTATTTTATTGAATGTGTAGCATTTTTTGGGAGCAAAGTATAAAATAAGCTTATTCTTTTTTCATCTTATGAACTTTTTATAGAATACTGAGGAACTGTACTTTATAGAATGTCTAGCATTTTTTGTATATAATAGGTGTAAATTTATTAATAATTTTTAGTTTTCTTGCAAAATTTAGAGAAAATTTTTTACAACAGATTTTTGTATATTTATTAGATTTTCTTATTCAGAGATTTATCAAATAATAGAATTAAGAAGAAAAAAATTCTTGCCAAGATGATGGCAAACATTACTGCATACTATGGCTAGTAAGTAATACTGCATCAGCCACTCCACATTAAGAAGCTTGTTTCTTAGGTGAGAAGCCCTTCTGCCAATCTTCAAAAGAAAGGTGTTGGTGCATAGGTCAATAATCCTGGAAGATTTAATGGTAACTGGTGTTATGATGTACCTGTCTGATTGAGATGTATATTTAACCAGTTGGCAATTCTCTGCATCATAATCAGCCAATCCTAAGTCAAGTAGTGAACGTGACAAGGCTGCCACAAGAGAATGTATCACTGTAGGTGACATTCCAAACCAGTGAATAAAGTCACAGAAACCAAAACTAATTTGAAATATAACAAAGAGGGATGAGGAAATTTTATTAGGAAACTAGCATCAGAGATCTAAACTAAATAAAGATATTCTAATGAACATTGCATTTATTTTAGTCTTTATTTGTTTCAGGAGTTAAGGTTAACAGTTCAGTATAAGACCTTTACTTTATTACAAATACAAATTCACTAGATGTACTCATCTCTATCTTGAAAGTCTAATGAGATACAAAAGCAAAAGGTCCATGAAGCAACCTTAACAAATGGCTAAATGAAAATGGTGAAAGAAAGTGACAGGCACTCACAAAGCATAAAAGGAATAAATATTTAACAACAAACCACAAACAGTCGGTCAATAGTGATCATTTTATACATTGCCAAACAAACTAAGTAATGCCTAGGAAATATGTACAGATGGTTTTATTTTATACTTTAACTTGAAATTTTAAGCATTCTATACAATACCTTACTTTCATGATTTGCTTGTAACACTTTATAAATAGAAACATCAATAATATATGACATTGTGCTTCAACATTTTCTATGCTTAGTGCTTACTTTTAAACTGTCCTGTCAGTGGGGCTTAGAATAGACTGTATTTTCTACAGAGGAATAAGATCTCTCAAAAAAAGAAAAAAAATAAGCAAAAAAAGAAAAAAAAGAAAAAAAAAGGAGTTTTCGGGTATAACATTAATTGCATTGAATGGTGAGACTCCAGTTTTGGAGATCTGGAGTACTCTTTAATTTCCATTACTCCCAGATCCACTAACTCAGGGAAGTAGTAATTATTAGGGTTCCATTTACGGGTCAAATAGATCCATTTAAAAATTATTAGTATTCAAAAAGACCATGTGCAAAAAAAGAAAAACCTCTTAAACAACTACACAAAAAAATGTACATACAAACATACAATGAATGTAATTTCCTAACCTCTAGGTATAAAATAACCCTAGATGAGTTAACATGATACCAAAATCAATCAATCTACTTTTAAATTATTCAAATTGCAAAAAACTAAAAGTTAGTTAGTTGGTGGTTTGAGTTTTATGGCATATCAACCTTTGTTGGTTATTTCATGCCAAATACATTTTTATACAAATAATCACTTCTATTTCAAACAATTCAGTTTAGCATGAGTACACAGTTTAATTGTAAAAAACAATTCTATTTCAAGCTATTCAATTTATTCAAACAGCGCTAATTCAGTTTAGTATAAGTACAGATTTTGTTTACACACAATTAAATGTCATATTAAAACAATTAAATGTCTATTAAACAATTCAGTTTAGCGTAAGTACAGTTTCAATGTCAAAAACAGTTCCATTTTAAACAATGCAGTTTAGTATAAGTACACAGTTTAATTGTCAAAAACATTTGTATTTCAAGCTATTCAGTTTTGTCAAACATTTCTAATTCAAACAATTCAGTTTAGCATAAGTATGCAGATTAGTTCTATTTAACCCATAGATAGGGCCCTATCAGTTGCTACCATTCTGGGCCAGAGTGGACCAGGGAGCAATGGCAATGAAGGGGTACTACACATTCCTCAAAGCCCCAACATCATTGGAACCTCAGATTGCTTAATGTCATATCCAGGACACTCGTTCAGGGGAGGGAGGTTACCCCTCTGCAGAGGTGCAGTTGGTGTATTCTACAGCCCCAACCAACTGGGCAATCTAAAAGTTACATACCTTGTACAAAACAATATCATTAACTGAAATTACTTTGAATTTACTAAGATCTTAAAGACTGATGTTAGAAAACTAAGTTTTTTTTTTTTTTTTTTTTCAAAAATGGCATATCAACCTTCCAAATCCATCCTTCTAGAAGAACAGTAGTGGTACTATTTAACCTATAGCAGGGAGGATAGGGGGAGTTCATACCTTTCCCAAAGGTATTTGTCTGAAAGTGAACATAATAGCACTACTGGAATTGGAACTCGCTTACTACAATCCTGCAGTTCAACGCTTTAACCATTACACCACGAGGACACCCCCATATTAAATTTTGATATTTGATTCTATATTTATAAAGAATAAGTAAAGGGTTCTTCTTTCAGTAGTTTTCAGAGAATTTCTTAGGTGACAATATAACTCTCAGCCCAAAAGCTTTGCTTTTCCACAGAGGGCTTATCTTTGGGTGGGTAAATTCAAGTAAGATACATTATTGATCCCAAGGGACCTGTCTCCTTGCCTAAAAGGGGTAAAGGCTAGATTCACCTCTCAAGGGAGACCAACCATTTTTTGTAACAGCCACCCATGAGTCCCAATTTGGGCCTGAGAGTAATAGCAATGAAGGGATACTTTACACTCTCCAGATCTTCATAACCGGAACCTCACCACCAGACCCCCCCTTTTTTGGGATGGGTGTTTCAATCCTCTATAGGGTATACAATCAGAATATTATAAACCACCAAACTTTTCAATTTACTCTTCATTTACATTAGCTTTAATTGATGACAATCCCAGAACCTGATAAAATTCCATCTTTAAAAAGATTATGGCAGAAAAGTTAGTTTTTCAATAAACAAAGATTGATTCAGAATTGTCCTGAGACTGCAACTGAAATAGTCTGTCATTTCTGGCATTTACAGGGTGTTTCACAATAGTTGAAACAAACCACCAGCCTCTCAGATCTTCTCTATTGACTTCATTGTCTTTTTCTTTTCAGTTAACATTTTAATATATTTAACCAAATATAGTGAAATCATGCCTTGGACCATGAAGCAGAATATATTTTGCATGAAGAAACATTATGAAACTAGGTCTTCCAAGATTTTTCAAGCAAGATACAGAAGGAAGTTCTATTTCAAAATATTTTCAAACCCAAGTCAAATTTTCAAGTTAATCAAGAACTTAGAAATTCATGGCACCTATGATGATTGGAAGACAATGAGTTTCTCACCATCTGGGCTTCCAATAACAATCTGATTACCCCAAAATATCACCAGTGTTCAAGAGTCAGTTGGCCAGAGTCTGTCCAGATCTTTGTGACAGAAGAGCCAAGAACTTAAAGCATGTACTCTAGGGCTCTTTTTAACATTCTTGGTTCATGTTTGAGACTAGATGGTTGCAGATTCTAAAATGATATCCTTTTACCTTTCTATAAATTTCCATTACTCTATCACTTGTGGCCCTTGGTTTGGGCTTGATTATTTTGTTTTTAAAATTGTAAAACACCCCGTAATCTTATCTTTTTTATAGCCATAATTGTCTTGGTTGGTTTTACAGCATGTCAACTTTAGGTTATTCAATGCAAAAGTCAGCTTTTATTGTAAGCAATTATGGTTTGAACTAATGATAATTATTTGTAAACAATTATAGCTTCAAGTAACTATCCATAATACTATTAATATATACAAAATTATATAGTTTCAAATAACTATTCCTATTTAATAATAATCATTTTCACACAGTTATATAGTTTCAAGTAATGATAATAATAATCCTTTGTAAATCATAGCTTCAAGTAATTATTCTTAATACAAATAACACAGTTATATCATTTCAATCAAGCAATTATATGGTTTCAAGTAACTATTCCTATTCAATAATAATAATCGTTTGTAAACTGTTATAAAGTTTTATGTATTCAGTTTAATAATTTTAACATATCTATTTGACCTAATGATGGGATATTAACAGGCACTAATATTCCAAGTCAGAGTGAACCTTAGAATAATACAATGAAAGAGTGACTCCACACTTCCTAGAGCTTCAGAACTGGAGCCGTGCCATTAGATGTCATGTAGTGTTATACTTAGGACACTCCATTTTGGTGGGGTCTTCCAGCCAGCATTTTTGAAGCCCAGTTCTAATTATTATATGTCATCATGAATGAAGACTTATATTCAAATACTTTTTTACAATGTGTTGCCTGTAGACCACACAATGAATACACAAAATGTCTAGCACTTTTTCAAATAAGCACTAAAACTACAACAGTGAACTATTATAGACAGTTCTCCATCAGTAGTGCATGTAATAATATTGTTCAAGAGTATATTACTTAGTATAAAGTATGATTTTATAGTAGTAAATATCACTTCTTCAAGTAATATACTGTTTTCAACAAAGTACCATACATATGCCATCAGTAAAGCTTTATCGTCAGCAGACTCATCCAACTGCATAGAAAATGGTGAGTTTTGGAGAATAACAATAAGTATCTGTCTAAATTTCTAAGATGAGGAGTTGTAATTTTATATTATTTATACAATTCTGACTATTATTTTTTTTTAAATTTGTTTTTTTAAATTTATAAATGCTCTGGTTGAAGAATCATACAAAAACAGCCTTAAGTTTAAGGTTCTTAAAAATAGTATCCGAATTGTTTTATGGTATAATGGGATAATGTACAAGAAAATAAAGGTGATTAAGAGCTTCTAGATGGAATATACCTGGATAAAATGAGTTCAATCCTTGGGCTCAGATTCATCAAAAATAGGAGTGTCATTACTAAGGTGAATTAACTGATACAAGATATTCCAATGCCTGAACACCAGATAAATAGTCTATCCTCATAGATTAAATAAAGGGTTCAAAATTACAATTCCTTGAAGGTCACCTGAAGAAGACTGTAGGGTACAGCATCCCAAAAACTGTGAGTAAAACAACCAAGATAAGGATGATAATCCAACTCTTGAGAACAATATAAATAGCAATAAGTATATTTTCAACATTAACCAACATTTTATCAATATATCACCTTACAACCACTTAATCTGCAAGTGGTAAGTATTCTTGATTAAAAGATACTGTCCACAAATTAGTAGTAGAGCACAGGATTAACTAATTTGAAGCTTACATTTTCATTGCCTATTAGCATGCAATCAAAGAGTCAATTTAATTGTAAACCATTGAAATGTTTATCAAGAAAATCAATACAGCTGAGAATTACATAACTGTTTATTCATGGGTAGCACATGCACACACACACATATATATATATATATATATATATATATATATATATACATACACACACACACACACACACACACTATCACTGGCAAAAATTATGGAATTAACATTCTTAATAAACTAATAACAGACTGATTTGCATATCTAGGCTTCTGCTGGTATTTGTTTTAAGAATGCAAATTTAATATTTTCTTCTATATGACCAAGAAAAAGCTTATACCATTATTTAAAATAATTTAATCTAGTTTGTTTAAAGAATATCTTATGAAGCCAAAATATTCAGCTATTAAAGAAAAAATATTTTGCATCTATTAATTAAAAAAACCTAAGTGAATCTCCTCTGAGAGTGCTAATTCCATAACTTTTGCCAGGGGTAATATATAAATATAGTTAAGAAATATGCCTAAAAAGAAAACAATTTAAGATATATTTTTCTTTTATAGCTTAATCAAATACATTTTCTTTAAAAAAAAAAAATGACAAAAACTCAACAAAAAAAATTCATTATCTGTTCCTATGACAATTATATCAACAACTCTGAAATCATTTTGAAAAGAAAATTTCATAGTGTCTGATGAAACTGTAAAATCAAAATATGTCAATCGAATCTATAAATTGTTAATTTTAACAATTTGATTTCCATTTTTGTACAACTATATTTCTTAACATTGTCAGATATCAGTAACATTTATATTCATATACGTGGTATGATGTGAAGATTATTATTGTAAGAAATGGACATGGCAAACTGAATTCATATCCCAGAGGATGTTTGCATTTTGCATAATGCTAATACTCTTGGAAAAGATATGAATCCAACTATTCTCTTTCTAACTACAGATAAATAATAGGGCAGACTGGGCTCTTTAACCTAGGTATGGCAACTGGTTTAGTACAAGTAAAACTCTGAATTCAAACCTGTAAAACTCTGCTTAAAAATTGAACTTGTGTTGCATTCTGCTTATGCAGAGGGGTTGGGTGTTTGCGTAGTATATGTGAGTGAGTATATATAGTCAACCACAAACAGACTGTTACATTGTATCAGAACTTATTAGTGTGGCTAAACACATGAGATGCTTCAAGCTGGGATTGAAATTTGGCTGATGCTATGCCAGTTGGACTTCTTACCACAGAGCTATTGACAACATCAGCATAAGTGAAGGAATTTAACAAATATGTATTATTTTTCTTTGTTTACCAGAGTCTCAACCCACCTGGGGGGAGCATATATATATATATATATATGTATATATATATAATAAACAAGAAATTAGAAAATCTTTTAAAGGATATTGACACAAAATTCTGGTATGAAACAGTGATTAATCAAAGTAAAATCATTATATTTATTATTTTAGTATGAGTATCAAACAGATTTTGTGAAATGTTTTACTCCATGAAGAACCAACAGAAAACTAATAAACTTATAACAATTGGCACACCACAATTGACATATTGTCCAAAGTTGACTAAAAGGAATAATTGCTGAAGCTTGTCAAACATTTTTTAAAAATATCTTTTCAGTAGAAAAGTTTGTAAATGATAAGCACATCTAATTTTACTCATCACCTTCACACAATCTGAAGGAAAATCATTAAGTAATAGTTGCAAAATAGCAATATATCTATTTATCCAACCCCTCTCCTAGAAACAGGATGCAACACAAGTTCAATTTTTAAGCTGAGTACAGCTGGTCAGAATTATATTTTCTTTTTCCGAGATTGGTTGTTTTACCAAGGCTAAAGAGCCCAGTCTGCCCTACTGTTTACCCATAGCTGGAAGGAACAGATGGATTCATGCTTTTCTCAAGAACATGAGTATGATGTGAAACATTGCCAAGCTTGCCTAGGATTTGAACTTGAGGTGCCAATTTCATTTCCAACAATTGGAACTATTATGCTAAGAGTACCTTCACAAAATCTGCAATATAGGTTAATTTGCTTTAGTTTCATTGTACAAGTAGTAAAAAGTTCAATAATTGTTCAATATTTTGCTTATTGGGAAAAAAAAAAAAAAAAAAAAAAAGAAGAGAAATAAAAGGACATAGGCTGAACAAATCAAGGTTCCTCTGCAAATGGCCTGTCAGTCAAGCGCATGTTAAAAAAAAAAAAAAAAATAAGAAGCTTAATAACCAGTTGACCAATCAAAGGTTAAAGGTAAATGTCATTTGACTATTTTTAAATCTATTTTCAATCTGCACTATTTCTTTGTTACTGTAGAGTGACATCCAGAGTGATGTGCAATTAAAAGCAACTAAAAATATTATGATAAAATAAAATACTAATTAAAAAAAATAATATTTGATAAAAGTTTTGAATGAATAAATTTATAAATTTCTCAATTTTGGTGCTTATTTGAATTTGGTTTGTTTAATGGCATATCAACCTTTGTGGGTTATTTAATGCTAAAGCAATCTTTGTAGAAGAACAGTAGTGATACAATTTAACCAATAGTTTGGGGGGAGGAAGGTTCTTACATTTCCCAAAGGTGTTAATCTGGAAGTGAACATAATAGTTTGACTGAAGTTTGAACTTACTATGATGTCCCAGTCTAGCACATTAGTCACGACGCCATGGGGACTCTCCTATTTAAATTTTCAGTGGTATAGAGTAGAACAACTAAGTAGTAAACCCACAATTTAAAAGGACTCCAGTATTGATAATTAACAGACCTTATCAGAGAGTTGAGATTTGTTTTTTTTATAAATATTTTATTTCATTTCTATGTATCAGTCATTACTTGTAAATCTTTTTTTTAATTATAGTTCATTTTTTCTCGCCTTTTGGTTGGCAGGTTTTGTATTTTTTGCCAGCCTCAACCATCTACTTTCTATATATTTTAATGCAGTTTTTCTATGCAGCAGAAATTTTAACCAACTGAGTGCTTTCCCTAATACCCAACTTCCCTACAAAAGTGAAGTTTGATATGAATTAAGTTTTTCTTCTTGACTGGTTGTGTTATATAGCAAGATTCAGATCTCTCACGATTTGTGATTTCATTAAAAAAAAAAAACAACACACACACGGCTGCTGCTGAAAAAATGAATAAAATAGAGGCTCCACGCAGGGCTTCCGGGCGAGAATGCAAGAAATTAATTCAATTTAACAAAATATCCTTTTTCAGCCAATCATAAAACTTCCCCCTAAAAAATTCCTAGAACCGACTTGATCCAAGGGGTAGCTATTTAAGTAGTGAAGATCTGAAAAGGTGTCAGACTGACCATGAGGGTGGAAGGAAAGAACACGCTATGGCCATTAAGAACTCATTTGAACCCAGACGGATTTAACGCGCCACTTGCTGTGAACAACTGCTGACCTAGCTACAACGCTGCCCCATCCACGACTGCTACTACCACCAAGATCATCTGATACCCTTACCACCCTTATATCACCATACCAAACAAGTGAGTTTCCTATAACTTATAACTAAGTGACCGTATATGAATTCTGGTTTCACACATACCTCGATTCACTCCTTCACTTGATATTGTTCGCTACAATTTTGTACAGTTGATTCCTCGCTTTATCACCTTATTTTGCCTTCTGTTAATATAATTGTTTAAAACTTTCAACCTGTGTTTGTCTCTTTCTTGCCACCATATGCTAAATATAACAGTTGCAAGACTAGAGAGCCCAATCTACCCTATTATTTACCCATATTTCGAATTTAGGGAAAAAAGATTCATGCCTTTCCCAAGTGCATCCATATATTTGATATTGTCTAAAATAAATCTTGGATGGTATTGGTACCACTATGTAGAGGTCCATATTCTCAAGCAGCCTGAATCCCAGCAGAGGAATCCTCATTTCTACTGCCTATAAAACATTGTAATCCGTTATTTCACTATAGTAATAGTAACTAACAATGTTTCATCTAGGAAATTCAAAGACTATTATATCTAATATTACTAGTGAATTAAAAAGAAACAGAAACACGAGTAAACAAATTGTTAATGGAAATGTTTCAAGGACATTGTAAATACTATAACATCTAATAGTCCTATCAAAGTTTGTGCAAATTTTCTTTTGATTTAAACCATAATTTTAAAAAATGTCCTTTTGCTTTTGATTCATTCTAAGATGATCTAGTTTGAAGAGACTTACCTCAAAGAGACAAGCTGTGAGTTCTTCTAGTTCTTGCCCCATTTGATCACGAACTTTAGCAAGTTTCTCACACTCTTCATCTTTGAGTTCTAATTCCTGCAGAATAGAAAGAAAGAAAATGTGAGCATTAAAATATAAAGTAGAAAAACACACACACAAAAAAAAAAAAAGAATTAAAAAAATCCCAAAAAACAAAATTTCCACAAGTACTAAATGAAAAATTAGGAGTAAGATATATATATATATATATATATATATATACACACACACACACACACACACACACACACACATTCAGAGGAGTTGGGCAGCAAATGAATGAACTTATTCTTCTTGGGTGTTAATTAAAAAATAATGATAATGTTAATAATTTCTTTATTTCTTTTGAAATATAGACAAAGGTTATCCTGCTCAAAATCCTGGATCTAACTCTGTACACACACATACACATAGAGAAATATGTAATCATTTCATTGATGAAAACAGTGGTGAATGTGGCTGTTTTCAAAAGCACCTGTGTTTACTTATAATTCACTTAATCAAACAGCTGGTGGGTTTCTATTCCTTTTGTAACAAGCTGTTCCCTGACAAGACCATAGATTTTTAACTGCCAATTCCCCCCTTTGGATTTTAATTTCCTAATCTTCCCCTCCACCATTAAAGGCATTTAAAAAGCTTCAAAAAGGAAGTGAATGAAAGCAGAAGCTGTTACCTGTTGAAACACGTGTGCTCTTTCTTTCTTTGTTGTCTACACCTCATTAACGTTTGAGTTTTTAGCTTCTTTATCTTTATTCTCATTTTTATCTTGTTAATCTTCCTAATAGGCTCTCTAGAATGAATATACTGTCTGGAAAAGAAACATGTGGACTGGAGATCAGAGGAAGAATCAAGACTCTTCAAACTATAGCATTGTTAATATCTGCTGGGATTCTTAGAAGGGTCCAAGAGATAAGAGGAGACCTGCTGTCATTCAAACTCCAGTAAAAATCCACTAGTTACAGCTGATGTAAAAAACTTGCAAAGAGAAAAATAATGATCTGATGTCTGTATGTTTATTGTGATGTTAGTGTAACACAGAAAAAACACCAACCACAATCTAGTATAATTTTCATACTACCAAAATACTCTGACTTGAAGAATAATATAATTTTTAATTCAATCAAGCTATAATTTTTTGTCATTTTTAATTAATTACATATAAATTAACAAAAAAGTGTCCAGTTAGAACTGGAGTAATCCCAGTACTCTGAACTCCTAATCATAAAGTTGTTTCTCATTTTCGAGGGGGGGAAAAATGAAAAGGGATACAGAAAGAAGAATCCTTCAAATTTAGTAATAATTAACTTTTACAAATAATAAGACACACACACACACACACACACTCTCTCTTTCTGTGTATGTAACACTTTTTACAGATTGCATAGATATCATAATTGGATCCTGGGCAGATCAAACAATGTAACTGAGTAACACCTTGATCCTAAGCAATACCGATTCTACACAGAATACAGAAACTGTAGTATATCATTTTACAAGCTTTGGGGAAAATTTAGAGCTTAGGAAAAAGGGTTTCACAAAAACTTACAGGATAGAAAATTGATCATAATTTAAACACTTTCTTTTGCTACATAGAGAATATTTACTTTTGGCAAAGGTAGTCACTGGTGATGAAAAGTGAATCAAAATAAAAAAATTGTAGCTAGAGAATCTATTTGAGAAATAAACAAATCTTTATTTGGTAGGATTCAAAGAGGAGTCTTTATGAAATGTTGAAACTTTGACAAATTGTTACTGCACAATGGTATAGTGAGCAATTGGCTCATTAGAATGACACATTGAAACAAGAAAGACTGTTTTGAGAGCAAAGAGGTTGATTGATAATCATGCTATATGACAATGGCCACCATTGTTGAAAATACAATACAACAAAAACAAAGTTGGATTATGAAGTTCTTCCATACAATTCCTCTTATCCTGTGTCAAGACATTCTACTTTTAGCCTATCACTTATTTCACCATAGATTTGTTTTAACATGTTCAAAATATTTATTTAGTTCTGATTTTGATTAAATGAACCCTGAAAACAGGGTTCATTTAATCAAAATCAGAATGGTTCTTGCATGATGGAAAATATAATTTAACTGAAAAGTTATTGTAATATAATGTTATAGAAAAACAAGGGAAATATCTTGGTGACTGATGATATGAATTTAAGGATATTTTT
Organism: Sepioteuthis lessoniana; assembly: GCA_963585895.1. Lineage (NCBI taxonomy): Eukaryota > Metazoa > Mollusca > Cephalopoda > Myopsida > Loliginidae > Sepioteuthis > Sepioteuthis lessoniana. Next base: position 48,667,492 of record OY757930.1, read on the forward strand.
TTCAAATGTTGGAGACTTATGAGTCAAACTAATAAATATATATAAAGCAAATACAACAGGTACACACACACACACACACACACACACACACAATTATATATACTGTTTATACAAGTTTGGTTAAAGATCATGGAACTTCCCTTTTCATGATTTCATTATGTTTTTCTCTAGCTTTCTTGCTAGTTTCTTTGTATCAGGATCCTACTGATAGAGAAATTGCCCAAGTCCACCCACCCCCACCCCAAGTGCTTTTGATTATACTAATTGATCATCTTAAGAGGGATTGTTTTTTGTAGGTACTGTTTATCTTTGTTTAGTTTTATCACTCAAACCTATATCTATTTCCCTCCCTTTTCTTTTCCGTGTCTTTAGATTCTTTCCCTCCCTTTTTACCTTTTAACATTTTCACCCTTATTTTATCTATTTCCTCTATTGCTAAAATGTAAAAAAACTCAAAAGTTTTAGTCTGAAGAAGTTCTGCCTTGAATAAAGAACAAGATATTACTACTAAACCCATTGTAAGTGTTTTATTTATTCACTTTTCCACTTATTTTATCATCTTGTCAGGTTTGCCAAAATCTACCATATATATATATATATATATATATATATATATATATATATATATATATAGATAGATAGATAGATAGATAGATACAAACAGAAAGATATATATCTATATCCCCATCTCATCTCATCTCAGTCCTCTACAAAACTCATGCCTTCCTCAGGATCTGCAAGATATGGAGAATAATGGGTTTTACTCTACCATACTGGCCCTCTATATATTGATAGTGGCAGTAGGAGTTCTTCTCCAAGACCAACTGTTCTACTAAGGCTATAGAGCCCAGTTTGCTTTACTATTTACATATAGGTGGAGAGAGAAGAGATGGATTCATGCATTTCTCAAGAGCTTCAGATCAAACTGAAATGCAAACAGTGTCTTCAATTCCAATTTTTCTCAATGGTAATCCCTATGTCACACATATCTCCACTAACAACAGAAGTTACTATAAGTTAACTCATGTAATTAACTAATCCAAACTAAGTAAATTAGAAATGTTTAATGCTGAAGTTCAAGGTTAAAAATCCAGATTACAGGCAACTTAAAGTTAGATGTATAAATAAACAAAAATCCAGGATCAAGACAAAATGAAATTGAGACATATGTCCAGTAGTTTCAGAATTAAGATAAAGTAAATTGATTTTTTAAAAACTCAGATATGACTAATAATCCAAGGATTTTATTAAGAAATTCTCTCAATAGTGTAGGTGGATAAAATAGTCAATAATGTCTGAGACACAGATCAATGTATTTACCTAATTTCTCTGATATGGGCAGGATGTGACACAAGGTCAATTTCTAAGAGGAGTACAGCTGGTTTGAATTCAGAGTTTTCCTTCTCCTAGACTGGTTGCTTAACCAAGGCTAAAGGACCCAGTCTACTCAGCTATTTTTTCAAAACTGAGAAAGAGAGAGTGAACAGATGGATCCATGCCTTTTAACAAGGACTTTAGGGTGAAGTGAAAGATTTGAACTTAGGCCATCAATTCTATTTCCCCACAACAATAACCATTATACTAATCACACCTCCACTATGTATATGGCTATTGTTCTTGGCAAGGTGTCAAGATGGCATCTAGTGTCTGCACCGAGCTAATATTTGTCCTGGTTGGCTAACACTAGTGAGTCCATATGTAAAAGTCCATAGGAGAAGATTGCTTATGAATTTATCCTTGCTTCTTCAGCAGTATCCATCATGTCTTGCTTGTCTTACATGAATAGTCTGTGAGATGGGAAGTAAGTGGCCAGACAGATGCTGTTGTGTAGGGTACTGCTTCCAGGATTTATTCAAAATAGCATGTAGCATCCTTGTGTAGTTTTTATCTAGCTTTTTCTTCAAGCATTTTGTAAGAGTTTAAGTAGTGCAACCATATAGTAGTACTGACTAAAGCTGGAAGAATTGCTGTTAATGAAAAATTGTCTTGTAAATTCACAGAAAAAGGATGACAATGTATATGAAATTATAACAAAGAAATGAAAAAAAAAAGGAATAGATAAATTAAAATCTCAAATCAAGACATCACAGATTAAATCAGCCTAAAATAAAATTTTATAACCAATAGACCAAAAGGCCAAGACAGACAAGATTTGTGGAGCTAATGAATGAACCAAAATTAAATCAAATTGGTTGGGGGTGAGGGAAATGAATGAGCCATCTAAATTAAGAAAAGCATTTAAGTCACAAACCAGACCAGAACAACTTAAGGAAAACTGATATAAGACCAAAGAAAAAGAGAAACTGAATTAATGAAGATATTTAACTTAAAGAATAAAGCAAATCAAAAATACTGTATATACTTGTGTATTATGTGATTTTCTGAGACCTAAATTTTAGCCTAATATAGGGGGTTACACAATACATGAGATACAAACTTTGTGTGTGAGTATGTGAGAGAACAATAGGCTTAAACTAGTCCTAGTTTGTATTATGTGTATAGTGCAACACACTGGATATGAGGATAAAATTCAGATCTCAAAAAGTCTCATAATATGCAAGTATATATGGTATTTTATATACAAGATTAAAAACAACAATACTTTTTAGGTGTTACTAGATGATCTGTGAACCCATTGGGTACCTGTTGTAAAAGCAGCTCTTGATGATATTGATGTTTCTACTTAGAAAAGAGTGAAGGATTCTAATTAGCATTATCTTCAATATATCAAGAACTTGGAGGACTGAAAAAATTGCTTTCAGCATAAATAAGTAAAAGTAAAATTGGCAACTTTAGTCAAGGGTGATCCAAAGGCTCTCTTTTCAATAGCTACTACACCGAGGTGTAGGGGAGAGCGCTACTCCATTCCCGAATTGCTCCACTTTACCCATGAACCTTACCTTATAGTGCCGAGCATTAAGCAAGGTAGCATCAAGTACCATTTTTTAAGTCTTTGGTATGTATGACTCAACCAGAGATTGAACCCCAGTCTCCTGGACCATTGGCGAGTGCTCTACTCATTAGGCCAATGGCCCAAGAGACCCAGTAAAGTTATCATATAGCCACAAATTAAACTGGAAATTGCTTCATCATCTAGAAACAGTTTAAACATGTCGTTCTTATAAGAATCTTAGTAGTATGTGTGATTTTTACAAGTTTATAATTTATATGTAACAACAATATTCTCAAAAGGAAAAACAAATAAAATCAAACAACACAAGGTCCTTGATGATCAAGTAAAGATTTTTGTGAAATTGTGAAACTTGGGAGTTTTAAATCGGGTGATTTTATTTGTTTTTCTTTTTAATGATTGATCATACACACACCCACATATATATAAATACATATATGCACACACGTATATATATACACACACACATATACGAGGAATATTAAATAAGTTTCCAGACTTTTTTTGTATTGGCACTTTTATTGATAGTACACATATGAAACTCTAGTCCCCATCGAAGTAATCTCCTCCAGCTGCAATGCACTTGTTGTACTGTTCCAACAACTTCTGGAAGGTCCCATGGAAGTCCTCTTGTGTGAGCATGTCAATGACCTTCATCACAGCCTCTTTCATCTCCTCAATTGTTTCATAACGACAGCCTCTGAGCTTAGGGAATAACCAAAAGTCACAAGAAGCAAGGTCTGGACTATAGGGAACGTCAGGAACTGTCTTGATGCCCATCTTGGTCAAATAGTCTGTGACAAGGATGGAGTTGTGGACTGGTGCATTGTCCTGGTGGAAATGCCACTGATCTGATTTGAAGAGTGTTCGCCTCTTGCGACGGAATCTCTTCCTGAACTCCCTTAAAACCTCAACATAGTAACTCTAACCATAACCCTTTGGCCAATCAACTCTGGTGTATTGACTTCCTTACTCCTCCCATACCTCTCATCATCCCTCACAGACTCCATGCCCATAGTTCTGGATCTTTGGGAGATGTGAGTACCCCATCATTACCATTACTCCCAGGTCCAATCTGACCTTGAGTAGTAGTACCTGTTAAGGTCCCATTTATGGGCCTAATAAAATTATTAGTATATATAGCGATATTTGAAATCCTTAAATAAATGAGCTCAAGCTCATTTGAAAATAACATTACCTATAAACTATTTATTTACAAATCATATTTAATATACATATGTATAAACAGGATTTGGCATTAAATAATCCACAAAGGTTTATATGCCATGAAACCCAATGAACCAACCAATATATATATATATATATATATACACACACACATAGATACAAGGTCTGTCTTAAAAGTAACAGGACTAAGTGTGCTGTGTGAGTTATGGATGAAAGAGGGATAATTGTAATTTCAGCTTTTTTCAACAATTGCATTTTTATTTTTTCACACTTTTGTTTAAACCTTCTCTTCACCAGGTCACTCAACCATGAGCACTGAAGAATAAATGATGAACACCAAGCTATAAACCTAAAATTTTTTGTCCAGTTAGGGAAAATTCTGTCATAAGCACTTGAAATGTTTCTGCAAGTATATGGGAATAGCACCATGTCACACACGTTTTTGAGTGGCATAAGAGATTCAAAGAGGGGGCTTGAGGAGGTGAAAGATAACTCCAGGAGCCGGAGACCTTCAACATGCAGGACTGAGGTCAACATTGAATGGGTAAGACAGGTGATGTGTGGCAATAGTCAGTTGACTGTTCAAATGATTGCAAGTCAGCATAAATGAAAAAAACCCCAAAAAAACAGTGTTTGGAAGATTATCACCAAAGATTTGGGCATGTGGAAAGTCTGTGTAAAAAATATTGCCAAGACTGATGGTTGCTGAGATATGGATTTTTGAGTATAACTTAGAAACCAGGTACTGGAGCAGTCAGTGGAAGTCTCTAACATCAACAAGGCCAAAGAAAGCAAGACAGTCAAAGACATATTGATCAGATTCTTTGATGTAAGAGGCACTGTCCACAGCAAGTTCTTATCATAGGGCCAGACAATCAACCATCAAACCTACAAGGAGATCTTGTGGCACATGCTTCACATGGTGTACGAGAAGAGATGAGAGGTGTGGCAAGACAAATCGTAGCTGCTTCAGCACAAAAATGCACCTGCTCACAACACCCTGAGCATCCAGCAGTTCCTGTCAAGACAAATATCACTATACAATATCAACCTTCCTATTTAACTGATCTTGCTATGTGTGACTTTTTTTCTTTCCTCCAAGTTCAAGGGTATCATCAAAGGGAACCATTTTGAAGGTTTGGAGGCTAACAATAGGGCCATAACGATGAAGCTGAGAGGTATCTTAGAGAGGAATCCTTCCAACAGTGCATAGAAGTATGGCAGAAAAGGATGAGAAAGTGCATTAGACTCGAGGGGATTACTTTTAAGGAGAAACCATGTAGCTCGTTGTTTGGAATTTAAATAGATTATGACACTAGTCCTGTTACTTTTCAGATAATCTAGTACATGTGTGTGTGTGTATATATATATATATGTTACAAATGTTTTTAAAAGCTAATGTGTTAAAGTTCAGTCATTTTTTAAAAAAATATTTAATACAAAAGATATCATAAGAGTTAAGTACATGGGCTAATGTAAAATTTTGGTAATAGTATACAAGTTTCCTAGCTAAATGTTAAAATTTAGTTGGTTGATTTTATGGCATGACAACCATGTTAGGTTTAATTAATGTTGAAGTCAGTCATTTTTGCAAACAGTCAAATGGTTTTAAGTAACTTCCTATTTAATAATCATTTGAAAATAATTACAGCGTAATATAAATAATTTGCTTGTATTTATGGTTTCAAGTATTCCTATCTAACACTAATGATTTTGAAGCAATTATATTGTTGGTTGAGTTTTACTGCATGTCAAATCTTATTGGATTATTTCATGCCAAAGTTAGTTTGACAATTATGGTTTCCAGTTACATACAATACAAAAATAAATCTTCACAATCATTTTAAACAGGTAAACACTTAGTTGCAATATGAATATTTTAAGAGCCAAAATACTCATGTAGTTCAAAATCATTTTAAAAATTATCTCAAACAGACCTATTTGCCTCATAGATGGGACCCTAACTAGTAATATCACTTTGGGTCAAAGTAGATCTGACAATCAAGAGGTGATTTTACACTTCTCAGAGCTCCAGAAGTTGAGCCTCATCACTGAATGCAAGTATAATCAATAATAAAAGAGGTCCAGCAGGTATACAGGTACCTTGGTATTTCCATATGCAAGTGCAACAATGATGTATTTGTAATGAAAACAAATGCACTTATATTTCAAGTCATCAGACAATTCACAACTAACTTCCTCTGTCCCAAAACAATATTTCTAAAAATAACTTAAATAAACATTTAAAAAAACTTTTTTTTTTCAAAAGATCTTTCATATGGTTACTAATGACTAATAAAAGATTTTTATTTTAAATTCCTGTTTCTTTTATTGACCTTTCTTATTAAGAGAGAAATTCAAATGTACTAAAGTTTGGTGAGAAAAATGTAGGACTGTTTACCATGAAAAACTATGAAATATTGAAACAAGTCAATGATTTTTATGCAAACATGAATGTCTAAAGGATCAATGATTTTATAACTAATAAGTATATAAAACCTCATTTTCTTTAAAGTTTGGTTTAGTTTCTTTATTTAATGGCATATCAACCTAAAGCCATTCTTGTAGAAGAACTGTAATGCTTCTATTTAATCTATAGCTGGGTTTTCTTTAAAGATGACATTTTTAAGTATGAATACAAAAGTAATTTTTGCAGAAATAAATGCCATTTTGATACCATTTTTAAAACTTGTCAAGAGTTATTTTATGCCAAAAGGTTAAAGAATCATGTTAATTTAACATTCATAGTTACATTTTTTGTGCAGTTGTTTCTTATGAGGTTTTTTGTTTTTGCATACACTTGTTTCAAATACAAATAATTTGTAAAAAAATCTATTTGACCCATAGATGGGACTCTAACAGGGACTACCACTATCAGAGTGGACCTGGGAGTAATAGCAATTAAGAGATACTCCACATTCCCAAGATCTCTCAAACTATCTAAAACTAGAGAACTTGAATCATTTCATTTTAGAAAAACTGGAAATGTTTAGCAGTGAAAGTAATACCAAATAGTTTTGCTTCACCAATGGCCTGGGAGACTGGGGTTCAATCTCAAGTCAAGTCATACCAAAGACTCAAAAAATGGTACTTAATACCTCCTTGCTTAACACTCAGCATTATAAGGTGCATTTCAAGGGTAAACTGGAGCACTCTAGGGAAAGGAGTAGCGCCCTCCTCTACACCAAGTGTAGTAGCTATTGAAAAGAGAGCTTTGGGTAGCCCTTGACTATGGTTGCCAACAATTTACTTACTGATTAATAATAGAATTGATATTATAGAGTCAGTTTTTTTTTTAAATTCACTATTTTTAGCAGCTGTAGTAAAAGGTGAACAAGGTGTTAACTTTTTCTCACTTAAGACTATCTGCTTACAATATGGTTCTATGTAAATTGCATGTGTGTGTAAGTGGGTGTGTATGCATGTCGCAGGTGCTCATGGTATAATAGTTACTGTTATAGGAAATGGACACAGTGAGTCAAGTTCAAATCCTAGATGAGGCTGCTTGCATTTCAAATAATGCTAACACCCTTTGCAAAGGTATAAATCTAACTATTCTCTCTCTAGCTCTGGGTAAATAGTTAAGTAGATTGGGTTCTTTAATCTTGGTATGGCAATGTGAAGGAAAACTCTGAATTTAAACCTGTTAAAATCCACTTAAAAATTGCCCTAGTGTCACCCTTCTTATGCAGAGAGGTTGGTTTCATATATATATATATATATATATATAGTACAATTTGATGGAGACTCAAATTTGGTTAAGTTGTCATAATAAATTTATTTTGGCGGAGAATATTACTATATTCTCCGTCTTGTCAGATGACTATTTACATGCTTTTCTCTCATTGCAGAGTAGCAAATGTGGAGTTACAGTTCGTATTCAGAAGATAAAATAAAGGAGTTAAAAAATAAAAAAGTAAAATCAATCTATATATCATGTAAAATGCATGAATATTTTCATGTAGCATATCAACCCTTCTATGCATAGAAAGGGAGGATTCGTCATGGCATAAGAACTGGACTGCAGCTTCAAAGTAAATGAGTTTGAACTTGAGTCTTTCTATTATGTTCACTTTTGGACTAATACCCTTAGGAAAGGTATGAATCTTCTATTCCCCCCAGCTATGGGTTAAATAGTATCACTGCTTTTCTTTTATAAGGATGGTTTTGGCATTAAATAACCCACAAAGGTTGATACAATATTAAAAAAAAGAAACTAAACCAAACCAATTATTCATAGAAACAATTGAATTTTCACTTCTTAAATGAAGCATTGTTAATTATTAATTTTTACTGTTATTTCCTTTATCTTATTTCTTTTGATTTTCAACGCAAATTTTAATTGCAATTCTCATCAACTGAATTTGAATGACTCCTTTTAGATTAAATAGTACCAGTTATTAAGTTTTACTTAGTATCATTTTTCCCCATATTATTTTGATCCTTAGAGAAGAACAGCAGTGGTGCTATTTGACCCATAGTTGGGAGGATAAGGGGACTCATAACTTTCCCAAGGGTATGAGTCTGAAAGGGAACATAATAGCACAACTAGAATTTGAACTCACTTAGTATGATGTCATATTCCAACATGTTACCCACTATGCCATGGAGACTAACACCCAAATTATTTTGTAATAAGATGAACGATCTATTAGTCAAAAACTCATTTTAGCTATCGTTCCAATTTATGAACACAAATTATTTTTATTAACAAATTTTCAAGTGCCTCTGTATTGAAATTACATTCAACTAATATGCTTAAAAATTTTTTTTTGTTCAGATTTTTATGCAGTTAAAAGTGGGTGACTGGATGTCATAAGTGAAAAATCAATCTTTACCTCTACTTTCATATGAACAATATCTATTATGATGTTTATTGGACACAAAACAGATGATTCATACAGTATATAAATAATCAATATTAAAATTCATCTCCTACAACAGTTTGTATGTCCATCTAAGAAATAAAAGACAAAATTGTTATTTGGTTAGTGATATAATGTGATGATAACAATGACAAGGTATATAGCAATCCAATGTGGATGAAAGAATCAATAAAGAATATGAGCTTAAAAACCTCATGAGACATTTGTTCTAGGAATAGGATAGTTTGAGGATAAGCAAGGAATGGTAGCCACAATTAAAAGACTTGAGAGTCTGAAGGAATGGAGAGAGAGAAAAATGGGGGTGAAGTAATGAAAGGATAAAAAGAATAGACAGGAGTGGTGAAATACATGGAAAAGAATGATTGAAAACAGAAGAGTGAGGAAAGGTTAAAGAAAGAAAGAAAACTCAAGTAAAACATCAAGAAAATAAAAGAGTTAATATTTAGTGAAGAAAAAGATTAAAAATAAAAATAAAACAAAGACGAAAAAGGACTAAATAAAATAAAAACATATCATATGGTATATTATTAATAGTGCTATAGCATTCAGTTGATTTAGAAAATAAAGCAATTTCCAAACCAGTGTGCAACTTAATACTGCATTTGTGCTCAACCTTATAATAATTTACCAAGGAAAATAACTATATAATGTTAATTATGATGTACTTTCCCTTATTCATTTACAATTAATTATAAAATAAATTTTATAAATAGGATGTGATCCAACATTCAATATAATAGGTACTGAAGGTATACTTTATGCAAATTCTAAGTAAAAATGAAAACATTCAAACTGAGTAAATAAAAGTTTGTGTACAAATCACACTGTATTGCAGATCAAACACCCTTATCCATTTGTCTAAATTTCTGAGATGAAGCTTGATAATTTTTATCACTTAGAATATTCTGTTTAGACTCCCGAGTTCAACCTGAAGAAGGCCGAAGGACACATCGACCAAAACATTGTGAGTATAACAATTAAAATAAAGACAATAGTTCAAATATCTCTTATCAATGTTTTCCTCCCAGCTGCAACCCTGGACTTAAAAATGTCCAGACTTAATATGGATCTTATACTGTCTTAGTCTGGATTTCTACTTTGTTGTCCCTTTATAATATACATCCTGACTCATCATTTGTCAACTTATAACCCTTTGCTTATAGTGATCAATTGGTTTTATTAGGGTAACGGAGTATCTTAAAGAAAAAAATTCTTTATTCTTTAAATTATGAAATTCTTTCTAGTATAAAACTGAGTCAAACTGTAATTGAAAAGTTTTGCTTCTTATCAAAACTAACTGCAGTTATTTTTCCAAGATTAGCTAAGCAGTGGCATAAGGCCAGAAGTATGGAGCTAGAAATAGGTAGCTGGCCTAGCTCAATAACCATTACACAGTTGATTGTAAATGTTGATGAGTTTTTAAGACCAACTTCCTTTAGGCAGATTTGGTATGTCCCATTTCTAAAAATGTCTTTCCACATAAATATGTTTAGCTAAATGCTAAAATCAATTGTCAGCAAAAGATTTTAAAGCAGAATATCTTTCTGGGTGGGAGAAATTTGTAAAGGCCAATAAGTTTTTCCTCTTTGCCTATTTGTCTTTTAGGATGTCATTGGAATGCTGGTTGATGACCTTTAATTGTTGATCTGATGGGAGGCCGTCAATGATAGATAAATAAGACAATTTTTTTTTTATTCATGCAAATATTAAAGAAAAATAATATAAAAGCTATTTTAAAATGTTAATAGAATATTCCATGAACTATCATGACAGCTCGTAATTTTCTGGCCGGTTCTATAAATTTGAGTTTGTTGAAAGACGTAATATAGTTAATAGTTTTTGTTTTTCTTCTTATAATCTAAAACCAGAAAAAAATATCATTCAAAGAATCTGGAAAATAGACTGGGAGAACAGGAAATCCGGGGAAAATGTCCAAACCCCAACACTGCTATAATACTTAAGGGAGTCCTGAAGAGCTTAGGAGTCTTGCTATCACTCGAATTTCATTGAGAACCACCAATTACTTTTAGTGTGAAGTGTGACGTAACGGCTATCGGCTTAGAAAATAGGCATGGCGACCAGAGTTCAAATCTTGGACAAGGATATTTGCATTTCCCTTGGGATACGCATGAATCCGTCTCTTCCCTCCTCCTTTGCTATGAATAAAACAGTAGGGCAGATTGGGTTCTTTCGTCTTGGTGCGGAAACTGGTCTAATAGAAGGAAAACTGACTTCAAACCAAATGAACTCCGTTAAAGAAAAAAAAAAAGGACCTTATGTCGCTTCCTGCCAATAGAGGAGGGATTGAATAAATACATATTGCTCGCGGGAAAACCTTGCAATAAGTAAAATATTAATAAATAAATCGAGAAATAAAGGAACTAAATTTCCAAGGAAGTTATAAAGTTAAACCAACAATGAAAGGATTGTATTCTTGATATACTTAAATAGAAAGAGAAAAAAAAAAAAATGATGCCAGTGTTTAGTGTATTTAACTCATCAAAATCTAAAAATAAACAACTAAAATATTCGTTCAGGAAAACATGAGAATTCGGAATTTTACTGACAAAAAAGAGAAAAAGAAAAGAAAGAAAAAAGCAAAAGTGCGTCTGCCGTTAAGTTGGCCCACATATAAAATAAAATAAATAAAATAAAGTTAAAAAAAAAAAAGGAAAAAGAAAGAAAAAACTTAGCGGGAATCGCTATTTAGAAATTGAGGAAAAAAATCTATGTCGTCTGAGTAATTTTAAATAACATCATTTAACGCAATCAAGTGTCACCCCCACACTCACCTCTCTTTTTTTCCAAATAGCCCAGAGGGAAGAAAATTAAATGAGTATTTTGTTTAGCAGGTAGGTCACTTAAAAAAATTAGAGGAGAATAAAGGTTTAACCCGAGGGCAAAGGTTATACAGTAAACATTCCTTTTTTATTTTATTGTTTTTATTTATTTATTTTTGTTGTTAGAATTACTGGGACTAAGTCGTTGGGTGAGAGGTGAGTGAATATTTTCAACACAAACGCACGAGACAGAAAAGTCACGTTTTTGTTTGATCAAAATTGTAATACACACACAATGGCTTCACGGTATCGAAACACAGTATTTTTTTTTCCTTTTTTTTTTTTTAAATAGAAAGTAGAAAATTGATAATTTCTAAAAAAAAAAAAAAAAAAAAAAAAGACGATAAAAAAAGAAAGGAAGAAAAAGAGAGACAGAAAAGGAGAAAAAGAAACTATTAGTAATCCAGGAAGTGTTTGGTATTCCCCTGCTCCACGGGGTTTCCTCTTTTCCCCCAAGTCAGTTCTAAATATAAAATGAGGGAAAAATATAACTTTGAAACAGTTGCAAGTTAGTTGATGACAAAATTTGGGTCTCATAAAAAAAAAAAAAAAAATGAAAAAAAAAGGGGAAAACCATTTTTAAAATGAAAAAAAAAAAAAAAAAAGTCAATCGGTTTGGTTGGATATTGAAATACTTTAATTTTAGGAACCAACTCATTTAAAATTTTTCCTGATTTCAAACAAAAATTTGTACAGTTAGATATTTTTTTCTTTCTACATCAACCGATGCTAAATAGTTTAAAAGTTTTAACATTTTTTTAGGAAAAGGGGTAAAAATGACTGACAAATTTACAACAACTGATAACTTACAAAAATAAAATAGTAAAATACAGCTAAAAAGTATTAATAAAAAAATCATAGAACAGCACACTTTACTTAAGTAAAGTTATCCTTAAATACTTCCGAAGATGACGGAAACAAACATCGAAATATGATTAGGGTTTGCAGTTTGTATACTCAAAAAGTTATTGCCATGTGTTATGATTTTATCCTTTTATGTTTTACTAAGGTCCTTGCAAAAGTTTTCAGCCCTTTTGCACAATGTTAGGGAAATCTGAGAAGTGTGTTAAAGTTTACTCGAATGTTGATTGCTAATGTGTATATGCTATTTGAAAATTGTTTGAGGGAAAATTTTATTTTAGTGAAAATCATGACTGAATAAGTGCACACTCAACACTTCTGAGGGGAGAAAAGTGCCATTTAAGCTATAAAATGGATCATTCATTGAAGCCTATTGTAATGGTTGGTTGTGTTTTATCGCATAGCAACCATTGTAGATTATTTAATGTCAAATCTTGTTTATACATATATTAAATATATGATTTGTAAACGAATAATTTGTAGATAACATCTTAAACAAACCAGAGCTCATTTGTTTACACAGTTAAACGGTTTCAAGTATTGCTATGCAATACTAACAATTCAATTTAATATCATTCATTTGTTTGCTCACAGTTCAATGGTTAAACAGTTCTGTTTGACCCGTAGATGGGACCCAATCATGTTCGACCATTCCAGGTCAGAGTGGACCAGGGAGTAATGACAATGAAGTGGTACTCCACATTCTCCAAGACTAGAGCCTTACCATCAGATGGTTAAGTGTCATAAATAGGATACTCGTTGAGGGGGTCTTACTGGGGCATCTGCGATAGAGACGGCCACAGTTTTACCCCTCTGCGTATTCTACAGTCCCAGCCGACTCTGCTCCATATGGTAATGATTCAGTGAATGCAAGCACGTGTTCGAAATGGATTTTTAAAAGATCAAGAACAAAAAACACTCTGGAAGATTCAGCATGATTAACACACAAACTTTTTTTTAAATTAATGGTGAAAATCAACTTTATAAGAACAAAAATGTTTTTCTGAGCAAGGAAATCGACCGAATGGCAACATGGTGCAAATACGACGCAGTGAAACGATTGTAGCTGAAATGGGAAGTTCTATACGTGTGGTATATTCTTAAAAATCAAAACTGGAATTTTTTTGTTTAAATAGACGATTTAACTGAAAGATGACGTAAGGTTACTGAAAGTTGAAGAAATACTTAGATGATTGAACAAGGTTGTTCTGAAGATCTTGCCAAAAATATGAAAATATTTGCATGTCAGACATTTTCTAATATTCAATTAAAAATTTTCAGGTATTTTTTTACGCAGCTTTACAAATACAAGTATAGAATTTTAAGTTTAAAGTCTCCAAAAACACACTGAAGATATATTTGAACGAATAATACAGCACATATTGTGAGGTTAAGTTTTATATTTCTAGTACAAGACGAACCATTAACTTTTTGGGTTCCATTGTAACTGCGGTATATGATGGTTATTGAGGCTTCCATTTATTTAGGAAAGAGTGAAGGATTCTTATTAGCGCGTCAGTTATTTCCGTTGTCGACCATTTAGATGATTAAAATAATGATGATCAGTGTGGACCCATTTCAGTTAGTTACAAATTGAACTGGAAATTGCTTTATTCTTTAAGTTATGTGCTGCGCCGTTTTTGATGTATATAAGAAACAATAAATGACAATTTTAATGACTGAACACAGATAATCTTCTAAATACGAACATTGAATACTGACAGTCAGTGTTAAGATTCTCTGTAAAAATGTTTATACAAAATAAATAAGAGAAATGAAAAAAATTTCCAGTCAATGATGCGAACAAACATAGAAAACAACTGATTTTATTATTCAAGAAAATGTTATATTTAAATCGATTCACGTTTTTATATAAAACTTAACTTTTCTAAAAGTATCTTGTATAACACTAAACTTGACATTCTCTCTCTCTCTCTCTCTATATATATATATATTGTAAAACAGAATAGACATGTTCGTAGTATTTGTTTAGTGGAGTAAATCGGATTACACTACATTCGGATTAATGCGTATTATTGGATAACTTCATTTAACATTGCAGAATGCAGACTGATGGATTGAAAAATGAGACATTGTTCTAGTAAAATTCTCTTAAGTAACAGATTATTACAGATTAATTCATATTGCACGCAAGACAACTTTTAAACTATATCCAATTAAAAATGAAAATTCGTTTAAAAGTGTCTACATACAAATTTACAGACAGTAGTTGTAGTGAGTTTGTAAGACAACAAACTTTAAAACAGATGCTAAAACAGATGCTAAAACAGATGATTTTTTTAAAAAACCACTATAAAAAATACTTATTTGGCTATGGTTAATTTTAGAATTTAAGTCACAATTAAATTGTTTAGTATTTTTAAGTTCGAAAATGGTAATGCAAAAACCAAGCATAAAAATTCAATTTAAATGAGATTAAAATTTAAATTAGCTTTATGATTTGAAATTTTCCTTGACTGTATAATTGTATTAGTGTAAATGCTTTAAAAATGTATATAAAATTAAAGAATTTCCTTTACTGTTAATATAAAGTAAAATTCCAATAAAGAAATCATCGTGATTTGATTATGACAAAATAGTACTGATGATGAATATTTCGTTTTCCTGAAATAACAAATATGAACAATTAACAGGTATCCCTCTCCGATACATAATTAAAAAAAAGAAAGAAGAAAATCAATACCATAACCATATTAATGATATTAAAAACTTAATACTTCATGAAACCGTGAGATCTGGTAAATAAATAAATGAAATAAACATTTGCTATTTAATTTTCAAATTGTAAAACAAAAAACTAAGTAATTTTAGAAAAGTGGAAACTTCAATTTCTTAAAACTTAACTAACAATTTGCATACATTTTTGAAGAAAAATCAAAAGTGATTGTACGAACGCTTTTATATTAATTTTTAAATCTTGATTTCTTAAACCGTAGAAATCTAAATCATTGCATGATTCAAAGAATATGTAATCGTATACTATCATCGTTATCAGTGTTTGATGATCGAGGCGATGAAATTTAAGTCAAGATTTTCAAGTGATGCGACACAATCTCCCCCACCCTGATTTTTCTTGATTATTTTATTTTGTACCGTACAGCAAAAAAGAATAAATATACTATG
Organism: Sepioteuthis lessoniana; assembly: GCA_963585895.1. NCBI lineage: Eukaryota > Metazoa > Mollusca > Cephalopoda > Myopsida > Loliginidae > Sepioteuthis > Sepioteuthis lessoniana. The sequence continues at coordinate 48,683,322 of OY757930.1, forward strand.
ATTTCTTTAAATTTTTACAGCCAAAAAGAAAATACAGTATGAAGATTTTAATTCAGGCTTTTTAAAAATCTTTTTTAAAACTAAAGTTTAAAAGTATAAATAGTAAATACCATTTTCCCCTGAAGTTAACGCAACAAATACTAAATATATTTGAGTACAGAGAGAGAGAGGGAGGAAGAGGGCCCGACTTCGAGGGAGTAAAAGGATAAATAATAAAATTTTTAAAAAGAAACTTGGACCAAAATGTTTTTTTAACATTTACACTAAACAAGGTAATATTCTAGAAAACTTATCACCAAAAATAAAGAAAGAATGACAATATTTATAATATCAATCTCTCTAAAATGTGTCCCCAGGCATTCTTCCATTAATTAAATACTTCTTAACAAAGTAAAGGTAAAAGCAAAGAAAACTTTGAAGAAAACTTACCCTACGGAGGTCTTCTTCTTGTTGATAGAGTCGCATTATATCTTTCTTCATTATTTTATGATATGTAAACAGTGAACAGCTTTGTAAAAAACGAGTTAACCCGATGATCTTGAAAACAAAGAGTGCCCACTTGGTTCAATTATTAAATGTTTAAATGAATATATTTGTTTTGAAAAAAACAAAAAACGGTCAAGCAAGACAAACGATGGGAATTAAATGATCGCCCAGCTGATAATCTAAACTGGACTAAAACTGGACTGAATTGATTGAAATGAAAAAAATAGTCCTTTTCCCACAAGTATGTCTGGCATGCTACACAATAAATAGACTCCTAAATAAACATATGTGTGTGTGTGTGTGTGTGTGTGTGTGTGTGTTTTGAGACTTCAGTGTATTTGTCGGTCGGGTTACGCAAGCAAGCTTCTTAGCAAACCAGTTTTCCTTAAAACGAGAAAACAGAGGAAGAGTCCAATCAAGTTTGGTCGGTGCGAGCGAGTGACTGAATGGGGAAAAGGAATGAATGAATGTTTTAATGAGGCAGTGGTTGTGGTGGTGGTCTGAACGCCGGCGACGACGACGACTGGATCACAGCAGGGCGCTCGAAGCTTTTCCCACCCTACAATTTCACTTTAGAGTAGGTGCTGTTTGTTTGTTGATGTTCTGATTTGAAAAAAATAATTATCATCCTCCGGTAAAAGATCAACACAACTAAAAGGAATTAAAATATCAAAAAATAAACAAGTAAAACAATAATACTATGATTATTCTTGTAGTTTTCATCACTTACTACTTAACGACATTGTACTTCAAATAGTTATTCCCTTTCTTTTATGGATCCCCTACAGAGGGATAAAACTCTCTCCAAAAGAAGTGACCTGGCTATGTAACAAAATTTCATCTGATGGCGAGGCTCAAGTCCTGGAGATCTTAGAAATGTGGAGGTCCACTCTCACTTGGCGTGGTAATACCAGTTAGGGTCTCATCTATGGGCCAAATAGAACCGCTTAAAAATATTCGTATTTGATAAAAAAAAACAAAAAACATCTCCAGAAACAACTACACAAAAAATGTAAAGCTGAACGTACAATGAACGCAATTCCCTAAACTTTAGGCATAAAATAACCCAAAACAGGTTGACATGCCATTAAAATCAATCAATCATTTCTTTAATGGACATTAGAAAATTAAATATATTTAAATTCAATCAGAAGTACCATTTTTGAGTTTCATCGATTCTAAAATTTTCATTATAGTATATTTGTATAACTATAACTTAGCAAAAACGGCACATCACAGTGAGGTTTTTATTAGAGCAATACACTTGAAATATTCTTCTTAGAGAGTAAAGCGGTTTCCTGTTCAATTTGAAATGAATGACAATTTTGTGGGTTTTGCATCTTTTAAAATATCCAATACCCTTAAGGAGCATAGAGCTGCAGCTACCCAATATCTGTGATGATGATGTGGTTTTCTAGCTAGTAGGTTTTTATGGTATGGAGTGGCTAGCCTCACACCTCATGATTTTGAATTCAGAGTTTTTTTACCTTCTAGATGAGTTGCTGTACTAAGGCTAAAAAGCCCAGTCTGCCCTACAATTTATCTATAACTGTAGGGAGAAGAGAAGGATGTATACTTTTCGCAAAAGGGAAATGCAAACAACCTCCACCAGGATTTGAACTCAGGTCGTTGAGTCCATTTCTTAAGACATTAACTGTGATACCATGCATCTCCAACCAAATTCTCAGTGTAACAGAGATAAATATGAAACAATTAGAATCCTTCATTTTTTCCAAAACAGAAGCATCAGTATCACACATGCCATTGTTATACTGGAAACCTAATGTTCAGTTATTGTCTAGTTTAGTTTAAAACTTACCTGATTTCCAATGTAAACTTGGAAAATGAGGACATAATTTTAGATGCAGTGTCAATGCTCTAACAAATAATGAATTACCAGTGCAAAATCAGAAGAAAAAAAAAAAGAAAAAAAAAAGACAACTTTCAACAATAACTGAACTAGCATCCTCCACACTTAATTTTTGGATCCACGTCACTTTTAATAATCTGGCCACAGAAATGTTGATGATTAAACAGATCACAACCCATGCTGCTAATTATTCTACTGCACATTCTTTCCCAATGTGTACATCATTTTTTTCTTTTTTTAGTAATAGCATTTTTTAAATTTTTTTTTTATTTTTACATGAAAAAAGATAAAAGTTCAAGTCTTGTCTGAAGGGTATTAGTTCGAAAGTGAATGTAATAGTGCGACTGGAGTTTAAATTCACTTACTACAATGTTGCAGTTCAGCACAGCCATGACACAATAGGGACTACCCCCCCAATAATTTGCACACAGTTGTATGGTTTCGATGAATAATAATAATAATCTTTAGTAAATAACTGATCAGTTCTAATTAACTCATAGATGGAACATGTACTACCACTTCGGGTCAGAGTGGACCTAGGAGTAATGGCAATGGAGAGGTAAGTTCTCCACAATTGAGTAAAGTTGGCGATTGTAGTTGAGGGCGACCAGAAGGCTCCTTTTTCAATATTTACTACACCAAGGTGTACGGGAGGGCGCTAATCCTTTCCCAGTATGCTTCCCTTTACCCTTGATACGTACCTTATATTGTTGAGTGTTAAGCAAGGAGGTATCAAGTACCATTTTTAAAGTCTTTGATACGACATGACCAGTTCAGTATTAGATGCAGTTTAGTGTCATATCCA